>JAOQGH010000013.1:1276332-1302143 GCA_025769975.1 Gallinago jamesoni
GCAGCATGTCTTCAGCTAATGGTGCCCTGAGACATTAGTAACCTGTCTTGGGGTGGCAGCAGGAGATGCCCAAGCGGCATCTGATGCTTCATCTCAAGCCTCCTCCTCACTCCCATGGCCTTGTCACCCATGGACACAGAAACGTGGGTCACTCATGCAAGACGGAGGCAGATTTTGTAGGATGGAGAGGAGTCTTGCATGGCTCTGAGTTGGTGTCTCCTTCCTCCTGCTCTTGGAGGTAAACCCAGTGCACACCTGGCACGGTCGGGGGACTGAGATATCCCACCAAATTCTTTTCCCCTGCCCCAAACCCCTGCGTAGCATCCTTCCTGGCTGTAGGGGTCTGAAGGATGATGCCTGCCCCCAAGGAACCTTTTCTCATCTCTGGAGGGATGGAAGAGCACCGCTCGGGTTGAACAGGCTGGAGCAGAGGGTATCATACTCCCCAGCCTCCACAGGAACTGCTCTGAACAGCTGAAAGCCACCTAAAATAGGTTTTCTCCTTTTATGCTGGTGGAAAAGCTCACATCTCCCCTCTTGCATCCTTCCTCCCTGGCCGGCGGCAAGGCAGGACCCCTGTCCTGTTGTCCCCACCAGCCAGGCACAGCGGGGTCCCCCAGCCCAGCCCAAACTTCCCTCTCGCATCTCAGGGAAGATGAAACGAGTTCAAAGGGAGGGGAAGCAGCCGATGGGGGCATCCGGCAGGAACCGGTCCCTCGGCATCCCGGCGGTGGCGGCGGCTGACAGCAGGATGCTGGAGGGGACGGTGCCGGAGGGATGTTTGTGGGGGGGATGTAGCTCTTTTGGCACCAGCCTTCCCTGACGCAGGGACCCCCATCTCCCCTTTAGATATTGCATTGGGCTTTTTGGAGAGGGCTGTGGCAGAAGGAGTCGGCGTCCCCAGGTTCTCGCATTTTCCACTTCTCTTGGACCACCAGCTCTTTCCTCAAAAGCTTTGAAACTTGTGCCAGAAAGGTAAAAACTTGAGAAAACTGCCATTAGTAAGAGCCTTTGTATGTGGGGTCTCTCACTCCTCCTGTGTCTGGGCCCCAACATTTGCATGCCCCCCCAGCCCTGTCCTCCCCACCCTGCAGCACCCCAAGAGCATCCCGCCAGGACAAGCTACATTTTGTGTTGCTGAAGGTTTCAAAAACACACGTGAGGCTGCAGATCCATGGAAATTACACCAAAGAGGGCTATAAATTACTAGGAAATGGGGGGGCAGGAGGTTGGGGTGCAGCAGAGGGAGAACCCAGGGTAAAGCAAGGTCTGTGGATGGCTCTATAGATAGCACTGGAATTCTCTGATAATTCTAAAGTGCCTTGTCATGAGCCTTATGAGATAAAACAGCTCAGGGATGGCAGGAGCATCCCTCAGCCCAGTGCCTGCAAGCCAAGAGGTGAGGAGGACTTGCAAGGAAGGCTTGCAGATGGCATGTGAGCTCTTGGGTGGACCTGGTGGTGGAAGGGGGAAGCTTTCCCCCCTCAATCCTGCTGTTTTTCGTGCTCCTGCCTTAGCTCGGGCTCTTGCTGGGATTGCAGCGTTCTTTCCCCTTCTCTCCAGCCCTGCCAAGGGCCACAGGCGTGGGGCCAGCTGGGGCTGGGTCACAGGGAAGCCTAGGAAGTCTTGTCACCCTCGGCCAGCTGGGTCGCGGAGCAAGACACGCGTCTGAGATGGTTTTCCCATCTTTCTTCCACTGAGAGTTCATGAAGGTCTTGCCCGGAGAGCGATGGGCACCCCGCTGTCATGGGACAGGGGATGAGGAGGATGTTGGGATGAAACCCTGCCCAAAGTCCCAGGCACCAAAGCACCTAAGAGCCCATAGGAAATCTTTCCAGCACTCCCAACACTAAGTGCAAGGAAACTTCCCTGGACACTTGCTCTGCTTCCCTCCCAGCTCTGAGACCCAACAGATGTGTCCAGGACGGAGGTGAGGAGGTTTTGGACCAGGCTGGTATGTGTGGTGTTCCCAGTGCCCATGGGAGCTGGTCCTCTGGGGTTGGTGCCAAGTGAAATGGGGAGGTATTGAACCTCAGAAGCATTTTTTCAGGCTGGCATGAGGGTTTCAACCCAGAGTAATGGGATGAAATTAAGAAAAGGAAATGTATGCTCCATCTGAGGGCAATTTGCTGACCTGGTGATGGGTTTCACATGTCCCCAGGGACGCAAGGGTGGCTGGAGATGTCTCTAGCTAGCCCAGCCAAAACAGCAGATGATAACTTAAGGTGATAATTTAGATTAGCCACCAGAAAGAAATTCTTTACTGTGAGGTTACTGTGAGACACTGGAACAGGTTGCCCAGGGAACTTGTGACTTCCCCATCCCTGGAGGGGTTCAAGACCAGGCTGGATGGGGCTTTGAGCAACCTGGTCTGGTGGGAGGTGTCCCTGCCCAGGGCAGGGGGGTTGGAACCCGATGATCTTTAAGGTCCCTTCCAACCTGAACGATTCTATGATTCTAAGTGAAGGCAGCAGTGAGAGATCCTGCTCAGCCAGGCAAGTGAATAAACCAAACCGTGGCTTTTCCCAGGCTTATTTTTAAATTCAGAGGAAACATTTTAAAAGTGTCCAGGTGACTCAGAGCGGGGAGGGAGCGTGAGCTCGGAGAGCTGCAGGGGGGCTCTAGCGCCCAGGAGATCATCCAGGTTTCTTTCACCTTCCGTTAGTCAATGAAAAGACGCCACCAGTTCTTAGAGACCCTTCCACTCCAGAAGAAGACTGCATTTCCAAGGAAAATGTTCCCATTTTTCCTAAACCAGAGAAATTTTGGGGACTGGCAGGTCTTTTCAGCCACCTCTTTCTCAGAGTGATTTTCTCTCTGCCCTTGCTGCCCTCCACCAGGTGTATTTTTAGCAAACGAGCGTGACTGATGGAGACTTCCTTTCCCAAGGAACAGGCAGATCAGAACTGAGGATGGAGAAGGAAAGGCAGAAATGACAGTGCAGAGAGGTTTTTTTGGAGACTTTGGGCAGTTTCCAAGCTGTGGTTTCCAGCACCCTGCACCAGCTCCGCGTGTGGGTGCTAAATCAGAGCGAGCTTTTCACACCAAGCTCTGCTCCAAGCAGATCCAGGGTGCACGGATGAGCTGTGCCGGTCCAGGACCAGGAGCTTGATGCTGGTATCACCAAAATACCCTGAGCCTTGGGAACGGAAAGGGCTTTACCAGAAGGTTGTATCGGCCTTGAGATGCAGGTTTTCAGCGAGGGTCTGTGATGCGCAGAGTAATTCTCAGCCGAGAGCAGGCTAAGTCAGAGATCAAGGGCAAGAGATGCCTTCCCTCGGCAAGGGGATGTCTGATGGGGCTTGTTGGGAGCGCACAGAGCTGCTGCTGCAGCGCCGTCGCCAGACGTTCGCCGGCAGATGCAGAATCAGGTCACTCGAAAAAAGCTACAGCTGCTGCCACGCCAGCCAGAGGGAAATGACTTGGGCTGCGAGCAGCATCCCCAGCTCCCAGGATCTTTGGGAAAACGCTGGGGTTTGCGGGTGTCCCCCTCCTGGGGATGCAGCGAGGGTCTGGCCGTGGGATGCTCTGTTCTTGGTCGCGCGGAGGGAAGACGAGAAGAGCAGTGAATCCTCTGCACAACACTCTGGACTTGCTGATATTTGGGGTTATTCCCAAATTTTCTTGATGAAAAGGGCAAAGGGAGATGCATGGCCTCCAAAGACCCTGGACAGGCTTCCTGGGCAGCAGCACCCCGGTGCATCCCAGCCCTTCTCCCCCGGGGCAAGATGTGGTCCCCGTGCTGGGTAATCTGCCCAGAGTTCACCCTGGCCCTGGTCGCTGCGAGTCAACATCTGTCCCCTCAGCACAGCTTATGTCCCCTGACGCTGCAGGGCGAGGAATGAAAACCAGCTCTTTCTGGCTGGTGTTTGTCTGCTACACCCCAAACCCATACTCTGGGAATATTTTCATTGGTTTGGTTTTGTTGTTTGGTTTTTTTTTCTTTTTTCTTTCCCATTTCTACTTATTTTAAGGTTAAATGACAATGCATCACCAGAAAATTTGAAGGCATGTTCCCAGCCAGGGCAACGGCACATTTGCAGACAGGGAAACTGAGGCACAGAGCAGCACCATGGCTCACTCAGGGTGACCCCACCAAGCAGGGACAGAGGCAGGGGCACAGCAGACATGGAAGCTGAGGTTCTCCAGGACAACCTGGCCTTTCTCTTCATGCACTGCACTTCACTGTGCAGTGATCAGCCATCCAGCCAGGCTCCTCCATGATCCCAGCCCATGCCATGGTGATCCATGTAGGAGTAGCTCAATGAAACAGGGTTATCCAGGAGGCCGAATGGTCCTCCTGGGCTGTAAGTCCCTGATCTTCAAAGCTTGGAGTCAAGAATGCCAAAAGTCACTCTTGTCAGCAATTGCTGTTTAATAAAAGTGACAGCATGTCCATCCACTGAGAGAGTCTAAAGGGAGTGAGACACATCTGAAGGGACAATGCCATCAGCAAGGGGGGTCCTGCCCATGAACTCATCCTATGGGGAGCACAGACATCAAACCAGGTGGAGATGGATGGATGGATGGATGGAAGGAAGGAACCCGGCAAGGCTCTGCCACTTCCATAGCAGTGAGTCAGGTATGTTGGGTACCATCAACCCAAGAGGACCTACTCTACAAAGCAGACAGAAGGGACGCAAGCCCCTTGTGTTTCTTTATCCCATGGCGATAGAAACTGACCATGAGGTCCCCCATTGAGCAAAAGGTGAGGAGCACCAACAGCCACGGCCACCTAGACATGGTGGGATGGACAGCAAAGCATCTGGTCCTGTGTCCATGGTACAATAGTCCATCAAACCCATGGTTGAGGAGCAGAGCCCCCAAAACACCTGGGAACACCCAGACAGACTGTCACACTTCCAACAGCACCACTGAGCACTTTGGAGATGGTCCTTGTCTTGAGTTACTGGGGTGTTTCCAAGAGCTCTGGGTGGGTGGAAGTGACGATGATGCACATTGGGGCTTGGTGTCCGGTGCTTTCTAACTACCTTGAGCAGCTGCTGGCATGAACGCAAGTGAAATATCTTACAGAAGAAGGCTTTGCCAAAGCAAGAGCTGCTGATTCAGCCTGCCCAGTCCCCGCCAGCCCAGCCTGGCCCTGCAGGCAGTGTGTCAGGAGTGAGTCAGGACCAGCTCACCATGGTGTGTGCCATCACCACAGCTGGGGCTGGGCTCAGGGTACACCAGAGAACTTTGATGGGGCGTCCTGGATCTTCCCTCACACCATAGACAGAACAATGTGACTCCATCCGTAGGAAGCATCCTCATCACCTGGTTGCTGAAAAGGTTCCAACCTCCACTCCACGCTGGCCAGAGCAGGGAATGGAGCAGAAATAAATAACTCACGGGGTCGGGGCTGGGTGTGCAGATGGGCTCAGGCACTCCTGTGCCACGGAGCCAGCACCAACCCCTCCTCAGCCACCAGCTCTGGAGTTACAGGCTGGTCTCCCTATCATTGCTCAGCCCTTGGCACCTGGATGTGGTGTCCCTCTTACTCTGATTGGACATATGCAATGTGGCCACCAACAGCTGAGCTACCCTCAGCTCCTTTTACACCCCAGGGTGCATCCCAGCAGGGCTTGTCTAGCCCATTCCCCATGTGAGGATGAGCTTAACCATGTCTTAAAAGTGTCAGGTTGACTTTGTTGACCAGAAAGGGGATTTTGGCCATGAACTTGGATGGAGACAGTTGGGACAAAGCCCACAAGGCTCCATTTTCAATGCCTCATCTAGAAGGAACACCAGACTCACAGCTGCACTTTGCAGCCAGAGAGGCCAGACCCAACAAGGACTCCTGTCCAGGACATCTCAAAGCATCTTGTACCCAAACACAAGGGACTATTGGACACGAGGACAGGCTCTTAAGGGGACGTGGCTGGGTGGCCTGGGACCTGCAAGTCCCTGTGAGGGGACACAGCAACCACTTGGCTGGGTGGCCTGGGACCTGCAAATCCCTGGGACTTCAAGGCAGAGCAGGCCCAGCAAGGCTGGGCAAAGGGTTAGGGATGGGGGCCATAGAGCCACTGCATCCCAATAGATGAAGTGCTCTAAATCAGCCTGACAGCAGGGAGGAATGACTCATCCCAAGGAGTCACAGTGTGAGACTCGGCAGGGAGAGGGGTTTTGGTGGCACCCATCAGAGCAGACATGAGGGAGTCGAGAGGGGTCTGAAATTCAGAAAGTTGGCGTATTGGCAGGTCCATATTCTGGTGCGGAGGCAGGAGGGACAGAAAGGTCACTGCAACACAGAGAAGGAGGAAAACGTGGAGGATGCTCTACGTGGTGAAATGACCTGGGAGATGAGTTTCTTCATGACACACACGGGAGTCGTTTCAGAGCGGAAAGAAACTGATGGACTGAAAGAAAAGCTCTGGCTGGAGGAAGGACAATGAAAAACTCCACAGGATCCTCCCCAAGGGGGTGTGAGGAAAGCCCAGGTGTGAATCGGGGGTGTTGTGGTCCCTGCAGACAATAGGACATGGAGCACAGAAGAGACCATGAAGATAAGAGACTCCTGAGAGAGATGAGAGACTTGTCCCCTTGGGGACAACAGCACTGTCTCAGAGCTAGGGGAAATGACAGCCATCACAACTGAGCTAATACAAACAGTATTGGTTTATCCTGGAGATAAATTAATAGTTTTTCAAAGTGATCCCACTGGATACAGCAGGGATGGATGCAGGAGCTGGGATCTGGAGAGGCCCCAGCGTGCAGGTTGCCCATGGGCTGGGAGGAGAGGTCCCAGGGAGCCGGTCCTTTTGGGACATATCTCATGCAAGGTGCCCTGAACTTTCAAGGCCATGAAATGGGAAACCAGCCATCCCAGAGCCTGCCCGGGGTTCTGGCAGCGAGATGCTGTCTCTGGCAGCACGGCTGCCCAGCTGCTGGGGCCAACCCATGGCTCTTGCACGGGACTCCCAGTCGTAAGAAAGAGCAATTGATGCTCTCCAAGGTGGCCACAAAAAAGCCCCAGAGCCAGTGGGGTGTCCTGCAGAATAGCAATGAGCTGGGCACCCCCTGCTCCGCCAGCACCCAGCCCCGCTGCCGCCTGCTGCCGGGCACGTACCGCCTTCCAAACCGGAGGGCAGCTGAAAGGGTAGGTCTGGGTGTTAAGGAGACATCGTTTGTGATGCCGTCGGAAAGAGAGTATAAAATAACCGTGAGGGGTTGGAATCCTCCTCCTATAGAGCACAGGTAGCAGTCACCTAGGGGCTAAGGGCCAAATGGGTGATGAGGGACAAATAGGGGAGGAAGGACCATTTTTTGGCGATATAGAGCAGTGCAGAGTAGGATGAACCACTGGAAATTTTGCAGCATCTCAATTTGCCCTTCACTGCGCTGAGCCTGGTGGGAGCCAGCAGCCCCCCTCATGCCCTTGTCCCATCTCTCACTGCCTTTTCCATCCTTCTCCCCATCCCTTCCTCGCCTGGGCTTTGCCCCCCAGCACTGAGCAAGGACTGTTTTCAGAAGCTGCTGCAGTCCTGGGTGGTTTGGTTGGATTTTTGTTAAGAACAAAGGTCTCTGTTCCCTGGAGCTGGAGAAGGACAGGGAGTTTGTTCCCCACCCCCGTTCCCTTGTTCTCCTCACCAGCTTCCATCCAGGCTGTCCCTCAGACCACGCAGACCCCTGGGTACCAGTGATGCAGGGGGATGCAGGGTGGGATGCAGGACAACAGGGACACAGAGGCAGAGAGGTGACATCTCTCACCCCAGTCTTGACACTTCCTGGGGTGACAATAACACCTTTCCATTGCTCCTCAAAGGAGGGCCAGAGGACAGAAACCCGGGGCGTCACTGGCATGGCTGTCTACCCACCTTTTCAGGGCCATTTCTCTCCCTGCATCCAGAGACCAGGATGAATTTTTTTGGCCTCCTTCAAATAAGGGAAGTGCCAGCTCCTGGCACCAGGAGTGCTTTCTCCTTCAGCTCAGTTCATCTTGCTTCACTTTGCGTGTCACAGCCCCCCTCTGCGACTCAGTTTCCCCATCTGTTCACAGAGGGAATGATGCTACAAACTCTCCGAAAGCACCGAGAGGCCGGTGCTGAGAAATGCTGTCTCAGACACAGCCATAATTAGCACAGGCTTACAGACTAAATGATTTCTTTCTTTTCTGCACTGGTAACAACAATCAGTGACTCGAGCCTTGTAACACACAGACATGAGGCACTCGTGTCTGCCCATTGCTCCTTGCCTAGATTTAATTGCCAGAGTAATCAGGAAGATGTGCAGGGTGTAATTTATGCCTAGCTGGTGCATTGTGCTTCAACTCCTGGTCTTGGGTCTCAGCTCTTTCTCTCTGCCATCCTGATGGAAATGCTGAGCTGCTTCTTCCCAGGTGACAAGGTTCAATCAGTTTTCCTCCAAGGGCATAAATAATCTTTTAAATCTGAAAGAGGAAACAGAGTTTAAATAATAAACTTCAGGTTCGCTTCGCACTTGCACTTTTTATTTGTTTTCTTAGTGAAAGATCGATTCTCTGCGGTGAGGGAACATTTGATTGTGGTGTTAACTGGAGCCTTCACTTTCAATTTGGCATTTCATTTGGTTGATCAAGATATATAGATCTGGACAGATTCATCCCAACATAAATAACTCGGTGGCTTGACACATATGTACTCCCATCTTCACTTCTCCTGTTGCTATGGTCTTGTGGAGGGGTGAATAACACAGGTTTTACTCATTCTTCTGTGGCAAGTTGTGTTGGGCAGAAGTTGGAAGTCAACTGTAGCATGAAATAGCATCTCCAAAATAATTTTCACTAATTGAAAGTGCGTATAGCCAACTCATTAGCAAAAAAAAAAAAAATATTAAATTAATCCAACTGCTTTTTGCATTTGAAATTGATCTTTTAATCAGGGGAAATATGCATTGGATGGAAGACGCTGAACTGGTTGTTTTGGGTTACGGTGTCCTCTGTGGTTTAGAAACAGTAGATCTCGTCTGCACTCCTAATTCTCATTTAGACATTAGGCAGAGAAAACAACCTCCCTCGTTTTGTGAGCTTCCAGCCAATTTTTCAGTCTTGAATGTACTAATCTCCTGAACTGGGCTAAGTGCAAGAAGGGAAGTGTTCCTTTTGCAGTGACCAATTGTGCTGTGAGGGTCCTGGACAGCAATAACAAGGTGTAGCCTAAGAAACTGAGCAGCTCAGTCGTTGCAAAATCAGGAATCAGTTATCAAGCAGAAGTGTAAAAACCAAGAAATTAAAAGACAGCTGATACTAATCTCTTGTTCCAGATGTAATTATCTTTTTTTCTGAAGTGTCCTTCTGCCTTGGAGAGATAAAGCCCCACCTCAGCCCTGTCTCTGGCTGGGCTAATGCCTCTTCACAGGAGATGCTATCTTCAGTTTCTTGCCTCCTGTTTACCCAGGGAGCAGAGCTCAATGTCCCATCAAATGCAGATGAAATGTCAACACCAGGTCTCAAGACCCCTCTTATTTCCTTTCCAGTTGGGATCTCTGATCTGCTCCTGACTTTTGGTGGTTCTCGGTGCTTTTCAGACTCACCTGGTCTCCTCTGGGTACCACCTTGTCCTTTGATTTAGCAGCATTGTCAGAGCACAATGGTGACATGCAGGGAGGACGGTGGCACCGGGCAACCTGCCCTGGTGCTGTACAGATGGCACCAGGCATTTCCTCAGCTGGCATCTTCCTCCTAGCACGGCCGGCATTCTGCAAGCCACAGCATTCTGTGGGGTGGAGTGTGAGCCACAGAGGCTCTTGGAGCCCAGTCACACCAGGCATTTCACATCTGCCATCTCATTTCGATTCCTCGTAGAGCCCACAGTTGGCAGACTTGGCATTTTAAGTGGTTTTTAGAGCTGCCTTCTTTCTTCTTTCCACCCTCTCCCCCTTCCGTTCTCCATTTTGGGGGCTGACTTTCAGAGTCCTCCCTTCAAAGAGGTTCTTTTGCATAACGAACAAAAATATGCAATGCATACCAAAATTCACATGGAGTACAAATAGCAATTGAAAAAACAACACTTCTATCTGGCAAACTCCTGGATTTACACTGAAGATAGCCCAAGCTGTGTTTATCCCTTCTCCTCTGTATTACATGAGCACATGTAGCCCTGGCTTCTCTAGTCCAAGAGAACTGTGACCTCCTCACACAATGCTGGGTGAGAAACATGTCCAGCACACTGTCCAGAGAGGGATGTACATGGGTTTTGAGTGGCTCCTCCTGAAACCTTCTCGGCCTGCAGAAACTGCCTTCTGCTGGAGGTGGGCTTGCTCCAAGCACAGCAGGGGTTCAGCCGTGAGATGGGGAGATGAAGAACCCACCCTCAGACTCAGACCCTACTCCTCTCCAAGGAGATCGTAGACCACCAAATTTCTATTTTTGACTGCAAAACTGTATAAACACTAAAAATATCCAGTAAACTTATTGCACAGGCGTAGCACTGAAACCGAGTCCATCGCTTCCATCAGGCTGTCCAACAGGGATGTAGCCAGATTTCATAATTTCATCCCGATCTCTTTGGGACTGGGCTGTTCCTCTCTCATGCCCTAATTTCAAAAAGTCCTGGCGCTGTAGAAGAATCTCAACTTCTGTTTCTTTTCTCTTTTAAGGCAGCACTTCTCATGCTTTGCACTGCAAAGGCCCGCTCAAAAATGCTGCTGCCTGAAACCAGGAGCCAAAAGACAAGAACATCACATTTTTTCCCCCTAGTTCTGAGATTCTGCATCTTGTTTCGTGATTTTGCTGCTGTTGCCAACAGTGTTAAATCATTTCCCTTGCACCTACCTCGGCGTCCTGGAGGGAAAAGCTGGGGATCCAGGAAAGTCCTGGAGGGCTGTGACCACACGTGGTGGAACTGGGAGGGAGCCCTGGAGCCGCCTGGGTGGCGGAGCCTGAATCCTCCCTCTTACCCCATAAGGAGGCAGGGACCAAATCTGTAGCTCAGTCCAACTTGTACCCCATTGAGCAGGGACACCATCAGGACTGTCACACAGCATCACCAGGGTGACACGGCTGGAACACAGACACCTCAGAGTGGGTACCTTGGGTGCACCTCATGCTGCCCAAAGGCATTGGGTAGTCCCATCCCATTTGGGGCATGGAGCGTCTGCATGGGGTTAGAGGGCAACACTCCCCAATGGACAGAAATTAAATCATCATTTCCATCAGGCATCAGATGTCCTGGGTGTCCCCAGGCCCCCTGCTTGACCCCCATGCACCCACCCACATTTGGGGCAAGGGGATGAGCACAGGGTGAGTGGTCCTTGCTGAGAACCGCTGCTTACGCAGGGACAGAGCACTTGGACTTGTCAGGATCCAGCCACAGGCTGTAAACCGAGCTCAGCTTGAAAACAAGATTAACTTTATGTGCAGAAAGGATTTATGTTTGCTGCTGGGGTGAAGGATGCTGCTTGAGGGATGTTAGAAAAATCGCCTCTCTCATTGAGTGGTGCCAGACAACATGTGCTCCTTTGCCTTCTTTGGACAACAGCAGTGTCCCCCCCGGAATCCAGGGCACAGCCTGAAGGGCAAGGATGTCTGTGATATCCCCACGCTTTTCATCCCTCCTACCTGCAACCGCCAGCCCCCCCCAGTGCTCCCCTTTCCCCTTGCAGCACCCTGTCGAGGTGGGAGACACTGGGAAGCCACCATGGAGCCACCATGGAAGTTACTGACATCCCACCTCTGAGATGAGGATGACTGGGCAAGTGATTGGAAGGCAGTTCTGCACTTACTGGAAGCTTGTGGTTTGTTCCCAAAGACGGGTTGTGATTCATCACCAGAGCCCGGGGAGTCCAGCGGCACAGATATCCCTAGCAAAGCAGGCTGCAGAGATCCAGCCAGCAGCTTCTTCTCCAGCAAGTCCAGGAGCAGCCCCAGGACGGGGCTCCAACTGCTTGGCCATGAACTCATCCAGGCTGGTGAGATATGTCTGCTTCTAATGTCCCAGAGAGCAGAGATAAGACTCTTTGGCTCAGCAAGCAAAGATTTAACTCCATCCTCTAGCTGAAACCCAAAATATGGCAGGTTTACACTCAAAAAACAGGTGGCCAGTGTGGGCATGTGGATGAGTATTGGGGAAACAAGCCCTTAAGCAGCCTCACCTGAGGCTGTGGGTGATGTTGACCCATGGGAGATGCCAAGCTTAAGATGGGCTGAGCTGTGGTGTGCTCTTTGAGGCTTGGTCCTACTGAGGCTGGTGGCATCAAGAGAGTGGCAGAGGTGGGGGGGGGGATGTGTCTGGCCTCCGGGTCCGCACCCTGGACCGCTGGAGCTGGGGGAGGACACCTCTTCCCACACTTGTAGCCATCTGCTGGATGGACATCCCTGATGGACTGTCATGTTTTGTATGGCTGGTCTGGGGTGAAGATACCCTGGCTGCCCCGTAGAAGCATCATTCCCCATTTCTAGCCATTTTAGCCCATAAATGTCTTTTTTTCCTTATGTCCCCTGCTTCTTGTCGGGATGCTTGTGTTCCTAGGGCTGCTGATTGAAATGTCCCCATCCCTCAGAGATCACAGGTGCCTCCAAGGTCCCAGTAGATGTGTCAGGGCAGGCTGAACCCACAGCAAGGCAGCAACATCTCCCCAGACCCTGTCTGGGGTCCAGGAAGACTGCAAATGGCCCAGGTCCCTGCACAACCCCTTATGAAAAAACTCAAAGCACAAAACCACCTTTTTTCTGTCACTTTCCTGCTCTTTTCTGGAGCTGTGGCCAGCTTCAGCTTCACCCACCGCTAAACGAAGCACTCACTAAAGCCCCGGGGACACCATGTCTCAGTGTGTGGGGACCAGTCAATTTTGGCAGGATGGATTTGTTCTCATAAGCCTCATAATCACCCTCGCCTTCATCCATTAAAGAATTACTGGTTATTAAAAGCAGTTAGAAACATTTGGTGGACTCGGCAGCTGCTTCTCCCGGCCATAGCTGCTTCTGCTTTGCAGTCACTTGTAGCAGAATAATTCCTGGGCAGATACCTACCATTTTAGGATGGTAAAACCAAACCCTGGACACAGCCTGGGCCAGGAGGAACTTCAGTGACACCACAAAACCCTTATGGATCTATACACCCCAATGCACATGCTTTTGGCCTCCCTCCTGGTGGTCTTGGACCAGTTTTGCATTAAGCAGCCTCTCATGGTGTTTAGCCCTCTCCTCTTGCTGCAGTGGAGGACACCCAAAGTGTTTTGGGAGCAGAGATCCTCAAAGAAGAGGGTTAGTCATGTCCAGCTCCTGTCTCTGCTGAGCCTGGGCTGCTGAGCTGCTGTAACTCCAGGTCACCTCTTCTGGGCTGGGCTATGGGGTTTAGAAAGGTGCCAGCTGTTCAAAAGGGTGATGCCAAGCAGAAAGGACACGGTATGGGGAGAAAATCCTTCTCTGACCCTCGAGGGGATGGTCCCAGCCTTGCTCTGCTCCTCCACACAGTGCTGCTCCAGCTGTAGTGGCCTCAAAAAATCACATCTCACTGCACACAAGGGGACCTGCAGCAGCATGGCAGGGAGGACCTACCACCCATCCAGGACATCCATCCCTGCAGCCCCTCGCAGACTTCAAGCGTTGGACCTTCTGCCCCCAATGTCTCCTTGCAGCACAAGGCCCAGGGAGCACTGAGCACACTTCTCCCGCTGGAGAGGGCTGTCCTAGGATGTGCTCCAGACTGGGGCAGCTGGTGATGATGGGAGCAGGGCAGCCCTAACTGGGGCTCTGTCTCCAAGAGTGCCAAAGAGGTTCTAGGTGGACATTTGGGATGCAGCCCCTACCACATGGGTGGTGGGTAAAAGGTGTCTGTTCCCATTGGTGCTTCTCCTGCCGTGGGAACCCACTGCAGCCCCACCAAAAGTGTGACCTGTAGAAAACCCAACATTGTCCTCACCCAACTGTCCCCTCCAGCTGAGCTCTCTGAGCAAACAGAGGTGGGTACGGTGACAGGCAGGGATTTTCCTCCTCAGCTCCTTTTAAATCATTTCCTCAAGGTCACATGAGGAGTTGGAGGCCAGGATGGAATCCATCTTGCTGCAGACACCTGGCCTGTCCTCTCCCATCGTGCCCCCCTGTCCCCTCTTGTCCCAGGGACTTGCTGGTGCTTCTCAGGTTTCTCCCACAGCTCCAGTTTCTTGCAGACCAACCAAGCAGAGGTGCTGGTGAGGGACCAGTGCACAGGGTGCCTTTGGTCTTCCCAGTCTCTTTGAAGGACTAGGAAGTGTCTCTGTGGTAGGACATCCGTGTCAGGCTGGATATGTGCTGATGGAGGCTGCTGGGCTATTTTGGTGCAGGACAGGGGCTCCACCACCAACCAACATGAATGTCCTTGTTGCAGAAGAACACATTCTTCTGGCTCACCTGAAAAACTTTCCAGGGGGTTTGGACCAGGTTTTTACATCTTTACTTCCCAGCTGGCATCTGACAAGCAACAACTTTGGGATTTGGGGGTGGGGACAATCCCCCATGCATCCTAGAGGCGATGGCGATAGGGCCAGTCTCCTCCCTTCCAAGCTTTTGTAGGAACAGGCTGTTACGGAGAGCTCCATCCAGCTACCAGCTTTGGTCGATGTTGGTTGACATCTGTCCCTCCCAAGGCCACCTCTCACATGGTGATGCACCCACCAGTGGTCACAACCCAACATTTCTTCCAAGGTGGAAAACCAGAAGTAGTGTGACCATGAGAGCAATGTGCTGAAATGGTGTTGTCACCCTCTGCCCAGGAGATGTTTTCTCACATCACCTCCATGGTTGTGTCATTGTCACCTGCCAACCCCATCCTGGCTGCGAGAGTAGCCGGGATGACGCAGGAAGGTGTGAAATGCCTTCGTGGTAGGAGCCATCCAACAGCTCCAGCCATGTTTGTAGACAACGTGGGCTCATCACTAGCATTGACTTGCTGCAGTTGCTCAGTAGATGCTGGCAGGAGTGTGAAGGTATGGGTGGCTGGTGTTTGATCCCAAAGAATCACCAAGCCCAGCTGTCACGTAGAAGGGATGTGAACAAATAGAAAATGTGGTCAAATGATGCAAGGGGGACATTGGTGTTAAGAGGCATTTATGCCAATTCTAGCAGACCTTTTTAGACATTTTAATACACCTTCAAATCCTTGATAACCTTCAGGACTTTGAACTTAGGGTTTTTACCTAAGTGGAGTGCGAAAGAGATCTGAAGGGAAGCCGTACTCTGTCCAGTTCTGGGCTCCCCCAGTTCAAGAAGGACAGGGAACTGCTGGAGAAGGTACAGTAAAGGTCTACAAAGAGGAGGGGGCTGGAACATCACTCTTACGAGGAGAGGCTGAGGGACTTGAGTCTTTTCAGTCTGGAGAAGAGAAGGCTGGGGGGGGGATCTGATTAACACCTAAAAATACTTCAAGGGTGGGTGTCAGGAGGGTGGGGACAGGCTTTTTTCAGTGGTACTCAGCGACAGGACAAGAGGTAACAGGCGCTTGAACATGGGAAGTTCCATATCACATGAGGAGGAACTTCTTTCCTGTGAGGGTACCAGAGCACTGGAACAGGCTTCCCAGAGAGGTGGTGGAGTCTCCATCTCTGGAGACATTCAAAACCTGTCTGGATGCCATTCAGAGAAACCTGCTCTGGGTGACCCTGTTTTAGCAGGGGGTTGTACTGGATGATCACCAGAGGTCCCTTCCAACCCCATATAATTCTGTGATTCTGTGGTGGAAAAAGTCAAAGCAAGAGACTGAAGATGGAAAAAACTTTTCACATCCAGGGTTAGAGGTGAGAAAGGAGACATGATCAGGGATCTTTTGTCATGTAATGTCCCTTCTGCAGCACTTCCCACCTTGTGTGGGTGCCCTGGGACCTTCTTGTCCCAGCCCTGAGCCATGGCTGAGATTGTCCCTTATGGAAGTCAGAAGATACTTCACGTTTCCAAAGCTTCACATTTCTGAGCAGCTTTGAACACCAACATCTGAGTTTTCCCACCCAGTGGCCTCCAGGACACTGAAAGATCTGAAGCAAAGATACAGACAGAAAAAAGGAGCAGAACCCAAAATGCTCCCAGATCAAAGCACTTTTGTCTAGAGATTTCCAATTAGATCAGCACATGCTCTGGCTGCTTTTTCTTGCTGCCTTCGTAATGCAGATGAGCTTCATGTCAGCTTGGCCTCCTTTCCTCCTACCACGTTGGCTCCAGCTTCATTTCATTAACGGTGGTCTGCCTTCATTAGTGAATTAATTCCCCAGGAATTGCACTGCAATAAACCCTACCAGAGCAAGGGCCAGCAAAGCCTTCTTGGGGCTGGCTGGATGACTGCAAGTATTTTCTGGACAAGAAGGATATTCACAGAAATACTAAAAAAGAACCCCCAATTTTATTCAAACCTGACCTGAAATCTTTGAAGTTCTTTCAACCAAAACAAGAGGAGATGTTTTGTGAGTGTAAGAACTGGATTTACCCATGGAATCTAGGAAAGGAGTCCTGGTCGCTCTTTTGGGGTACAGACCCCAAAGCAAAAGTCAAATCAACAGAAATACAATGAACATGCCATTCTCGGTTTGTTTTCAGACGTGTCCTGATAGGTTAGATGACCACGGGGGCTTTGCCCACCTGGTGTCAGACACCTAAAGAGCAGATCCTGGGCTGAGCTGGGTTCCCTTGGCTGCTGCAGAGAGGGATGCAGAGGTCTGGCCACATTGAGATGTGGCAGAAGAATTTGAATCTAGTCTGGAAATGATGAGCAAAGGGAAAGGAGGGCAGATAGTGTCCTCGAGGTAAAGGCCCAGGGAGCAGTTCATGATCTCCTGGAGAAAAAGGCCCTCAGTGTCTCGCCAAGTGACTCCATCCTCAGGCCAAGAAACTTTGTTTGACTGCAACATTTCCTGGAGCATCCCATCATGAGGCAGCATCTCTCCCTGGAGGACCCTACTCCATGTCTCCCTGTTAGCTCTGTGCAGCCCCTGGGGACAATTTGTCTGCTTCCACCCCACCCATCACTTTGTACACTTCCTCTGGGGATGCAAACAGCACTCTATCAATAATTGGTATTTTGCCTCTTTGCATTATTTTCCAAACCCTCAAAGACATTTTTGTTCCACACCAAACCAAAGGTCCTGCCCATCCCATTTCACCAGGATACCAGTGAGGCTGGACAGTTGCTGTGCTCCCTCCAGGCTCCTTTCTCCTGGCCTTGGCGGAGCATCCAGGAGGACCTGGGGCGATGCCCATCTCTGTGGGGAAGGGATGGCACAAAAACCACCAGTGAGGGAGGGCAGGAGCAAAATCTGGCAATTATGGTCACGTTCAAAACCCCACAGACACAGGAAACAAACCCAAATTGTATGATGATGGCAGTGACTATTATTGGATGTTTTAGTCACAGCTGTTAATAAAAATAATAGTAGTAATAAAATTGCAATGATGCTAGCAATTGTTCCGATGCTGATGATAATAATAAGATTATTTATTAATTGTGAGCCATTATCTGCATTATCTAGTACTTCTGTCTCCCAGAACTGTCCCAAACTCCAGCCCTACCATATTAATACAAAATGAAGTAAAAGAGAAAGGCTTTTTCTTCATGGCATAACGTGGCCAAAACATGGTAACAGCAAAGCCTGTCCCTGACCCCTCTGCTGATTGCCCCCCACCAACAGGGTTGAACATTAGGTGGGATCTTGCGTTTCCCTCCTTTCAGTAGGGTTTGCAGCCTCCAGAGCAGCTGAACCCCATGAGAGCTGCGCGGCCAAACCCTGCAGGCTGGATGGAGGAGGAACTCAAGGTCATTTGATGGCTTTTGTCATTCTCCACGTAGGGATCAGGGGGGGCAGTGGGCACCCCTCGGCCCCCAGGTGCACATTGCCCTACAGGGTGCTGCAGCTCCCTCAGCCCTTGGCTTGTTGGTTGAAGGAGCAAAGGGAACTAAAGCCCCAGCTCCAAATATTGTTAATTTCTATATGTTTTTTGGGTTCAGCTGTGGTTCCCCTGACATGATGCACACATGCAGGGGGATGCACAGACAGGCTTTGCTCTCAGCTGCCAGCTCCTTCTCCAGTGCCACGCTTGAACATCACTTTGCAAAGTGAAGTGAGGAGCAGGGAGAGAGCCATGCCCTGGTGCTCCAACCGCTGTGGGTGTCAGGGCAGGGATGTGCAGTAGGCTGGCAGAGAGGGATGTGCAGCAAGGAGGGAGGGGCGTGAACCATGGAAGAGAGATGGATGTGCAGCAGGGAGAAGGGATGGATGTGCGGTGAGCTGGGGGCATCCACGTGAGGCAAAGAGGGATGGATGTGCAGTGGAGAGATGGATGTGTATCGAGAAGGGATGGATGTGTATCATGAAAGGATGGATGTGCAGTGGAGAGATGGATGTGCATCGAGAAGGGATGGATGTGTATTGAGAAGGGACAGATGTGCAGCGAGGAGGGACGGATGGATGTACAGTGAGGAGGGATGGATGTACAGTGAGGAGGGATGGATGTGCAACAAGGAGGTGGGAGGGACCTTCTCTGAAGTGGGGAGGTGGACGAGTTCTGGCAGCGTGTGGGGTGGTTGCTCTGCTCTGTGTGTGTTGTACCCTGTGGACCACGCGGGCTCGCCCACAGCCAGGGACCTGAGGTCTGCGCGACCTCCACAGCTGTCCTGATAGCCATCTGCAACAACACACAGTGTTCTGGAGCTGTGGGGGGCCGGGACCATCTGGCCTGGGCCCCCTGCAACCATTCCCCGTCCCCTCTGCCTTGGCTGCAAGAGTGAACATTGCGTCCTCTGATCTGGCCCTGGTTCATGGCTAATGATGGGGTCTCAGTGCTCCTTCTGTGCTCTGTGCCCCCCAAACCCAGGCAGGACGGCAGGGGGAGAAGGGGTGGGTGCTCTGGGAGCAGCCCAGGTGCTGGCTGTAAGCCCTGGGAGGGTGTTTGGGGACCGCAGTGACACTGCTGCTGCTCAGCAGCCTCATCTCTCCAGCGATGGCTGTTGCACGGCTCTGCAGGGAGGGGGGAACCCAGGACTGCAGCATGTCCAGCAAAATCAGTAGGAGACCCTAGAAACCTGTGGGAACGGGGAGAGGGGACACAGCCTTGGATGCGGGATTGCAGAGAGGGAAGGAGGGAGGGCAGGGGGGTGGTGCTGTGATTTCTAGTGTTCCCCCCACCCTGAGCTGCTCAAACCTGGGGAGGTGGGAGTGGGGTGTCACTGCTGGAAGGGCACATCAGCCCTCCCCAAGGGCCTCACTGGTGACATGGGGTGCACAGGCCAGCAGACAGCCCTACAGGAGCCTTTGGTGTCCCTCTGCCACCCACCGCTCCCATGTCCCCTCCCCACCTTTCCCTTTGCTTGTCCCACAGGGCTGGTGCTCTCCCAGCACCCCTCATCCTCCCCATGCCCCAGCTCTCCCTGCCCCGCATCTTTCTCAGGGTCTCCTGCCCTCTCTCCTCCCCACGAGGAATAAATCACCCTCCGGCTCCAGCCTCAGGTCCCAGAGGAAACAGCAGCCCACGTTGCCACCTCCTTCCCACGCGACCTCCGGGATGTTGGGAATCTTTTCCCAGAACAGAAGGGGTTCATTTGGGAAAGTTGTCAGGGACTGGAGGCTCTGGACCCTCTGGACTCCTGGGGACTGTTGTCCCTCCCTCCACCCTGTGCCCCTCCATGCTCCCACCCTGACACCTTGTCCATGAGATGGGTCTTGAGAAGGGACCTTCAAAGGGGAAGAAGACTGGTTTTGGGTGCTTGGCTGTATTAAAAAGGCACGAAATGCTCCATTTTTCCACCACGGCTACAGGCTGCAGACATGCATCAGGGAGTGCTGAGCATCAGGCTGGAGATCCAGCTTTGCCAGCCACCTCTACATGGTCCCTATGGTCAGGTTAACACCAGCATCACTGATAAACCCAGCACACAGTAAAATGTTGTTTGTTCAATCCCTTCCAGTCGAAAGCAATGGGCTGCAAATCTTTTGGGGCTGTGAATCGTCTGGGCCCCCGAGGAGAAGCTTTCCTTTGAGGGCCAGGGGGAAAAATCAATCTAGCAGGCTCCTCTTCACGCTTGGAGAGTTCTGGAGAACAAAACCTAACCCTGGTGTGCTCCCTGGTGGCATCAGGGAGGGAGCAGAGCCCAGCTCTCCTCCTCCATCCCTTGGCACTGGCCCATTAGGAAAGAGGGTTTTGTGGATGGACCCAGCACATTAGGAAATGAAACATGCTGTGCCCAGAAGCTCCCCCAGGGGTCCATTAGCAGCAGCGGATCCTTCCTCCAGCCTTCCTCCAGGTCCCAGAGGATGTTTTTGCTGGCAACTCCCTCCCCCAGTACAGGGGAAATTGTCTGGGACAGGGTGCTGGCAGGGGGAGGAAAGACATGAACCCCCCCCAAGATGTGAAGGTTGAAGCCACAGGCATGCTCCAGGTTGCTAATGCATTTCCTGGATTGGCATCAACCCCCAGCGCTCCAGGATCATGTCTGAAGTCTCTGCCCATCCCCGGGGCCAGGGGTGGTGGTGGGAGACAGGGTGAGGTTCCCCAGGGCACACGCAGAGGAACCAGTCCATTAATACATCTATCAGCACAAGCTGTTACTGATTGCCAAAGAAGGGAGTGAGGAGCATCATGCCATCACAGCACAGGCACTGCCACCACCCGTGGAGCAGTCCTAACTTCCAGGCAGACCATCCTGCTTTAATTTTTTCCTCTGGTTGTTGTCACTTTCACAGGTATAAGAGCGTGGTGACGCCCAGGCGGGCAGCGGTAGCCATTGCTTGCTGTTGGATCGTCTCCTTTCTGGTGGGACTCACCCCTATGTTTGGCTGGAACAACCTGAACAAGATGCGGAGGACTCAGGACCTGAACTCCAGCCACACAGAGTTTGTCATCAAGTGCCAGTTTGAGACGGTCATCAGCATGGAGTACATGGTGTACTTCAACTTCTTCGTCTGGGTCCTGCCTCCCCTGCTGCTGATGCTGCTCATCTACCTGGAAGTCTTCAACCTCATCCGCAAGCAACTCAACAAGAAGGTCTCCTCCAGCTCCAACGACCCCCAGAAGTATTATGGGAAGGAGCTGAAGATCGCCAAGTCATTAGCACTGGTTCTCTTCCTCTTCGCGCTCAGCTGGCTCCCTCTGCACGTCCTCAACTGCATCACCTTGTTCTGCCCATCCTGCGAGACGCCGCACATCCTCACCTACATCGCCATCTTCCTTACCCACGGCAACTCGGCCATGAACCCCATCGTCTACGCCTTCAGGATCAAGAAGTTCCGGACAGCCTTCCTGCAGATCTGGAACCAGTACTTCTGCTGCAAAACCAACAAGAACGCCAGCACCACCACAGCTGAGCTGGGCAACTAGGAGCTGGGAGAGAGCAGAGAGGGGTCCTCTGGGCCCGGCCTGGTCCCCATCTGGCCGCTGGTTCTGCTGTCAGGGGAAGGGGTAGTGAGGACCCGGGGGTTCTGGGTTCACCAGCCCCATGCAATCCGAACACCGTGTCCCCCAGCTGCCCCCCGGGGTTATTTATTCACAAGTATCGTACTGTTTTGATATTGTAGCCTGCACTGTTCCTTTCTCTTTTTTTTTCCCCCTGTTTTTTTTTTGTTTTGTTTTTTTTTTTAAGCGTTGCCAAGTATTTAAGGAGAAATTGTACAGACAACAGCACGGTTTATCTTCATGCAAATAAAGTAAAATGATAAAAGCCACCCAGGAGGTGCTCGGCCATTGATGGAGACCTCTGGTCCTTTGGAGCGATGCTGGGGGCACCTCATGCTCTGGACCCCACATCCATGGGCCTATGGGGGGACCTGGGCACCGGGACAAAAGGGTACCCTTCTGTGAGTGAAGCTGCTGAGAACCAGGGAAGCCCAGGGCAACATGATTTCTGCAGCTCTGAAGCTGGGAGCTTTCAAACCCTTTCTTTCACCTCTGTAACCAGGGAGAGGTGAGTTGGGCTGAGACAGAAGAGATGGGAAAAGGCACCCCATGGCAATGCCAGCTCCCAGAGGGTGATGAACCCACCATCTCCATGGAGCAAAAGGTTAGTCCCCAACCCTTAACGCCACCAGAGAGGTAGGTAGAGGGGAGAGGAGACCCTTAAGCATAACCCCAGAGTACTCTGCAAGAAGTACCCTTTGCTGCCCCAGTGGCTTCCCATGGACCCACCAGTACCCACCACCCCTGCGAGCTGCACCCAGGAAGCTGTGTCCCTTCTGTGTGTCTTCCCTTGCCTTTTATTTTGTCTGAGTCATTTTCCCCCTCCTTTCTCCTTGCCTGTCTTCTGTGCAAAGCAGCAAGAAGTCTCTCCCAGACCCTGTTTGTCTCATCTCCCCCACGTCACTCCCTACCACCACTCCCTACCTACCCTCCCTGTGCAGCCAAATCCTTTTGACCCAAACTTTGTGAGTTACTGCAGCCACCTCCATGGCCCAGGGGAGCAGAGAGCCACCTGCACCCATCTGGGGGTGAGTGGGGGACAGCTGCAGGCCACCATGTTGGTGTTGATGTTGCCACAGGGGCATTTCCCTGCCCCCACATGTCTCCCCTGGGTTTAGCCACAGACAGGGTGCATCGTCGGCCAACATTTGAGGAGGGGGTGGCTGGAGATGGACCATCACCCCCACCACGCTCTGTGGTCCCTACAGATGCTGGCAGCTGCACTGGCTCTGCCGCAGCATCTTTTTCAGGGCTGAAGCGGCAGTGGGAAGGGTTAATTTGAGTTAATTGGGATTCTTTCCTTATCAGCATCCCTTGTTCACCAGTCTCCCGTTGGAAACACACTTCCTATGACCCTTCCCCTGCCCCAGGAGGGTTGTGCCCCTCGGACGTCACTGACTGGCAAAGTGACCGGAGCAAGTTCCCACTGGGGCTGGGAGGGGGTGTGGGGAGGAAAAGAACTGTGGGTGGGTGAGATTTATGGGTGGCTCAATAGCCATGGCTGTGGAGAGCAATGCCACCCACATGTAGCGTGGGCAACAGGGCTGCTGATTGTCCCCTCTGCCCATCACTGCAGCCAGCTCTGGAGGGAGTTCCTCCATTTCTCTTGAGGAGAAGAGGAGAGGGGCAAAGAGGGGTGGAAGGAAGGATGAGGAGCTCAGCTTCCTACATTTTGCAAGGCCCTCAATATATCACATCTAGGTTCTTGGTTCAGATCACAGTGGGAAAAACAATAGCGGAGCAGAAGAACAATGGCAAGGACAGGAGCAAATCCTTCCCTGTGGGTCTCATTGCAGTGGAGGATCCCTGAACACCCTCTCAGCCTCCTCGAGGTGAAGAACCCCAAATCCTTTATCGGTAGTGCCTGAGGATGCTGAGACCCCAGGCAGGCTGGTGCAGAGAGGACCCTCTTACCCTGTGCCCATGGTCCCTTTGCAGAGCAGTAGCTTGACCTCAGCTTAGGGCTGCTGTTGACCAAGCACAGGTCTGATTCCCACTTGCAGCTTATTTCTGCAAGAGAATGCTTTCCTGGAACCTATGTCTTTTTCTGATCCTTGCTAAGGTGCCCAGAAACCTGACGACTGGGATGCTCATAAATTAAAAGGCATGTGAGTGATTGCTTTAGAAAAAACATCTAGTGGATTTTTCCACTCCATGCTCTCTGGACCTTTCCCGGGGAGAGCTCACTAAAAGTGGATGCTGTTACCCTCGCTGGTCCCCTGTGGGGTTACAAACACAGCCTTTGCCCTGTAGGGCTGCGTTAAGAGTCTGGAAAGGCAGCATGCAGCACGAGACAGTCTCGGAGATACTGCTTCTCCCCTTGTGTTAGCAAATCCCCATCTAATGCAGCCTCTGTCCCCCAAGGCTCCCACTGGTCAAAGACCCATGCCGAGATGTCAAGGACATCAAGGGGGCCAGGATACTCCCATCAGTGTCCAAGGCCAGGTGTGAGCATGCCAGGGGAAGACCTGATTTTGACCTGGCGGTTGGTTTGCAGCCTCCACCCCGGTGGCATCATCACTAACCCCATCCACCTCAATAAACCAGCCTGACCACCAGTTGGAGTAAAAATTAATCCAACGATGCCCTCTGATGGTGGAAACGATGTCTGGTGTGGACAGTGCTGTGCTCATGCTGAGCCCCCTGGGAATAGCCTGCCCCCATGGACTTCAGCTTGGCATGGAGAGCAGGTGACTGGAAGTAGAGGGCGATGAAGTGGAGGGGCTACAGGGAGGGATCAGCTCCTTTAGCCGTGGGCTTTGCCCTCCAGTGGCACCAGGGGCAGGCTGGGCTCAGATCTGTGGGTGCCCAGGCTGGATCAGCACCCGCTTTTGCGGTGGCCTGCGGGGATAGACCTTTCTCCAGGCAGGATCTGGGTCTGACCCCAAGACCGAGCTGGCACGGGGCTGGGAGAACTGCTGCCTCAGCCCAGGAGGGAGGCTGTGCTGGCGGGGGGAAGCACACCGCGCTGCTGACCCCTGCTTAATGATGCGCTTAGTCAGCTTGACAGATCCGTCTGGGCTCTCTGTTAATAAACAGCATCTGACCCCGTCTGTCTCAGAGCTGTAACTAACAAATCATATTTCTGCACATGGGTTATCAGTAGCGAAAGGGGCCAGTTCCTCCCCCTCCAGATAATGCATCGGCGTGTCCTGCCCCCGCTGTCTCACGCCGTGGGGAGGGGAGGTTGGTGGCAGCAGGTGGCTGGATCATCGCATCACTGACATGGATAAAGAAGCATCGACGTGCTACAGTTTTGATGCTAGTTTTTTTTTGGTTTTTTCCTTCATTCCCCAGCTCCAGAACAAAACCTTTCCCCATCCTCCTCTTTGTTGGGTTGCTTCTGGTTTAGTCATCTTCATAGATGTTTTATAAAGCTGGTCCTTTCTTTCCAAGCTCAAAAACCATTTCCTCCACCCATGGCTTAGTGGGGTGCCATATGAACCTGTAGCATCCTTGGCAGCTCCCTCCCCTCCACCTCCACCCACCCAAGCCAAACCATAAGAAGCAGGACAGAGTGGCTTGGGCTTTTTTATTAGAACCAAAGCCCCTCAGATGGGCTCGTTTTATTGTCACAGCTAAGGACAAGTTCAGAGAGGACCATGCCATGGGAGACTGAGGTGCAGGTCCCCCTGGAGCACTGCCAGGGAGGGGGCAGGCCAGCAGGGGCCATGGCCAGGAGCATCACCATGTGCCACGCTACTGCCCAGGAACTGCAGCATCCACCTGGGGTAAAGGAATGAGATCCAAGCCCTGTGAGGGCACCACTGCTGAGAGACCAGTGGTCAGGATGAGATGGGAAACCACATCCCAGGCCTGGCTATAATGCAAGACAAACCCAGCCCAGGTCTTCCACCCTCTTCTGCCCCACAAAATTCAGGTGCAGGCCTTTAATTCTGCTTTTTCACCCCATCGACTCATTTCACACCACTTTATACCTGCCCCCAGACCCAGTACTTGCCCCTCATGTGCATCCAGCCCCTGGTGCCCCAGGTCTCTGAGCTCTGCCTGCAAACTGGGGCTCTGCCCACTGTGCTGCCCACATATCTGCCAGGCACACCAGCCTCCCCCTTGCACCTTCTTCCTCCTGGCCATATTCACAGTCCTCCCTCCACCTCCCACAGAGGCAGGTTTCTCTCAGGCTCTGAGCATCCCACCCCACCAGTGATCTCCAGCCATGGGACGAGGTAGCCCTGAGCTGGCATGACAAGTTGAGCCCTGAGCAGGTGACAAGGGCTAATCCAGGGCACTCACCCCACTCCATCCCCAATGAAGTGACCCACCTTCCCTCCATCCTGCAGCCCCGACCCAGCTACCACCCAACACAACCTACCTTGCTCTTCATCTTGCCCTCTGATCTGTCCTCACTTGGGCACTGTAGGAGAACATGGGAAATATAAAACACCTGAACTCTCCTCACCTCAATCCCCTTTTGATTTCCAAAAGCGAGCTGGGGCATAATCAACCCACAGACACCCATGTGCACCTA
>JAOQGH010000013.1:1308560-1319538 GCA_025769975.1 Gallinago jamesoni
ATGCTGACACACTTCTCCAAGCCCTGTCCTATGAAAAGCTGATGGTTCCCGGAATAACTTTTGTTGTTGTTGTTGTTATTATTATTACTATTTTTAAGCAGCTGAAAAATCCGGCATGTTCTTTGAGTAACAGGAAAACTTGTGCATTAATAATGTCTGATGAAGGGAAAATAAGTCTATATCTGCTGTTTGATAAGTGAAAACCAGCCTGGCCATCACGAGGCCATCAGCCTCGGCACATTCGCAGCACCCCGGGAGGAATGCGAGTCCTGCCAAGCATGAGAGCAAGCTATTCATTAGCGAGTTCGGCGTGATTAAACTTCCCATACTCCAGACTACCAGCTCTTGACTTTCCTTAGCTAAATAAACAAAACTGTCCAACGTGCATGTGATGGCATATTCGAGATGTAAGCGTGGCCGAGGAGAGGAGATGGGCTGAAAGTGGGACTGCTGCTGAGCTCTTGCTTAGAAACAGGAAAACGTGGCTCTGTATTTTAAGTCCTTCCCCCACAAAGCCTCACCGTCTGCAAGATCAGTGGCTTGAGGCCGGGAAGAAGCTGCTCCATCCCACCCCAAGGGGATGGAACACAGTTATTGAGAATAACATCTTGGTCGAAGGCTGGGTTGTGGCGTGTGTGAGGGCAGAGGCTGCCCGGGCTGTAGTGACGGGCTGTGATTTCTGTGTAGAGCTGACAAAGCACAGGGGGATTACACACGGGAGGAGAGGTACTTACGGAGGATCTCTCTGATGAGAACTGGCTGCTCCAAAGTAGCTGGGATGCTGGCACCGTTGGCGCTGACAGCCTTCACCCGTACATGGATCTTGTCACCGGAGCCGAGGTCCGGGATCGTGTACCGCGTGGAGAGAAAAGGCTCCTTGTTCACAGCCGTCCAGTCTGTACCTGCAACCATGCGATGTACAGATGGACACACACTCCCCCAAAGAGCAGGATCAAGCCACAGGGGGTGAAACCCAGAGGCAAAGAACCCCTTCCTTGCAAAGGCCGAACTATTTGGGGCACCAGCAGAAAAAGGCATCTTAGAGGGGAGGTTGGCCACCACACTCTGCCAAGGACTGTGGGGTATGAAATGCTGGCAGAAGCTCAACCGTCAAGCAGGAAGCTGTTTGCAAGTAAGAAAAGGCATCAGGGCAACAAACATGATCCCTGCTGACTTTCCAGGTGCATTTCTGGAAGCAGTTAAGTCCCTCTGATGAGCCTGCCAGTCTGTTCCTCTTACTGCCCCAAGGACAACTCATTGGGGCTCACCATGCTCCCCAGGACATCCTCCACATTGGGCAAGGTCTGATTATCACCTGTCACCAGCCAGCTAGACCTCTTCAATTGCTCTTCCTGCTTGGAAGGGTCATCTCAAACTCATCCTGCAGCCAAGATGTAGAAGCCCTCCCACATAAGCCAGCTGACACAGCCTGGCAATGTCCTGAGCTTCTTAGAGGTTTCTCAGTTAGAAAAAAAAAACTGCCTCGGTCACCAAAGGGCTGGATGTCCCAGGTGGGCAACTAGAGCAACACATGTGTCAGGGTTTGCTAAGCTACCATATCCACCTTCAGATCAAGAAGGTTCTCCTGTCAAATGCCATCAGACCAGCCAAACCGCACCAGCTCCTCTTTCCCTTCACTGCTGGTGAGGGCTCAAATCAGCCCTCACTCAAATCTCACCCTATTTTAGCCAACCAGTGTCTTGTACCAGCCCAAATACAATAGTCACGGAGCCCATGTGGTTACCACTGAATGAGTAGAGCTCTTCTGTCCCCAAGCCAAACCCAAACCAAGCTAGGAAACCATCCAAAACTATGACCTTTGGGTGGCTGACAGCCAGCACCCTCCAGGAATGGCCGTATCTTTCCTTGTTCCACACAAAGGCCTCCTCGGGCATCCCGTCCAACCATGGTTACCTCCTCAGTCCCCAGCCAAAGAATGAAAGCATCCCACAGCCAAGCATGTGTGATCATGTCTCCCACAAGATAAACAGCCAAGGGTCATAGATAGAGCTCCCCAAGGCCCATGGACCATCTATGTCTCCCAACACTCCAGCTTCATGTAGCACCCAGCACACCAGGCCTAGCCTCTCCATGCAGATCCCTCCAGCCACACGGGTCACTCACTCTCACCCCAGGGCCAATCAGGGCTTCAAGAGAGTTCCCAAAACACAAGCCTCATCCGCCTACCCCATTCCAACAATCAGCAATGCAACCGGAGAACCACAGACAATTGTTGCCACCCACCAGCCAACCTTCATCCACTGGGCCATCCTCCTTCCAGGCATCTTAAGCCCCATCTCACTTCGGCAGGGCTTGCCTGCTGATGGATGCTAGCCCCTCTCATGCTGCCCAGGACCCTTTGCTCCCTCATCATCCCACCTTACCCCCATTCCCTCTGCACTTCCTTTTGGGCAAACATGGGACCTGAGCTCTTGCATCACTATCCCTCCTGAGGTCCCTGCAGAGCCAGAGTTCATTGGAGATCGTCCTCAGTGGGTATGCTGATGTCTCCTCCACCCTCTAGCTGGACATGGCAGTGACATTAAACATAGTCCAGTCCCTCACTAAAGACAGTATCTGAAGCCAATGGGAAGAGTGTCTCCTCCATGGAAAAGAAGAAAATCATCTAAAAGGGACGCATTTGGGCAAAGAAAGAGAAATGGTACCCAGCAAAATGCCCTGCTGGGTTCTGCCCAGCTCCATCCCACACCTCACAGCAGTTTTCCATGCTTATGAGGCAGGAAAGCCCAAACCTACTTCCATCTTTGCAGATCTCCACCACATATCCATCCAGGCCTGACCGGCCTGTCTGCTCCGGGGCTTTCCAGGTCAGCGTAACCGAGTTTTCACTCACTTCTTCCACAGCCAAGGACAAGGGGGAGCTGGGTGGCTCTGTAACAAATACGCAGTGATGAGGACAGGCTCCCAAGTAGCAAGGCTGTTGGAGGGCAATCACCCAACCTACATGTTGGTCTTCAGCCCTCCCATCCTCCTAATCCTCCAGCCCTATCCCACTCCAAAAATATCCTTGATGATTTGATCCCTCTGTCCCTTCACCCCAGCAACCCCACATGTCTCCTCCCAGCCTTGCGTATCTCCCCTCCCCATTGCAGTGTCTGGTCCTGTTCTCAGTTCTCACCTGCTTTTGGTTTCTCGGGCTTGGGTTCAGGGGCTGGGGTTTGGGGTTCAGCTGGGGGAGCCGGGGAACCTCCTTCAGAGGCTGGAGTCGCTTCTGCGGGGGCTGGGGGCTGCTCTGTAGCAGGGGCTGGTGCTGGTTCTTCCTTCGGGGTCGGCGCTGGCTCCTTC
Organism: Gallinago jamesoni; assembly: GCA_025769975.1. Taxonomy (NCBI): domain Eukaryota; kingdom Metazoa; phylum Chordata; class Aves; order Charadriiformes; family Scolopacidae; genus Gallinago; species Gallinago jamesoni. Next base: position 1,311,867 of record JAOQGH010000013.1, read on the forward strand.
TTCGGAGCCGGGTCTGTGGCTGGAGGTGCGGTTTTGCCGGTCATCGCTGCAAAGCCTGGGGGCCGGGGAAGAGGATGTTTTGGGGTCTGTGCTCCGGTGTCTCCGCTCTGTTTTGGGGTTCCTGCCCCAGACCAAAGGTCTCTCCTCCAAATCTGAGATCTCAACTCCGAAGCTGGGGTTCCTGCTCCAGACCAAGTGTCTCCACTCCGGATGGACGGTCTCTGCTCCTGGACGGCTGTGCTGGGACGGGGGAACCAGGTCACTGAGCCAGAACAGGGGCTGGGAGATTTTTATAGGCTTCGGCTGGCACTTGTCACCTCCCTGCAAACCAATCTGCCTGCGCAGGCGGGGGCCGCCAGGAATAGCCACCAGGGACCTGCACATTCAGCAGCACGCCCCTACCCCCTCCTATGGGACTGCAGCATATGGTCCTGTCCCCCCCCGTCACCCCCCCTGGGCTCGCACGGGACTGGGCAGACTAGGGCCAGGTCACCTTTCTTTGGGGACATGGCTCCTGTCCCCAGCACCAGCACCCTAAGCTAAGGGCTTCCCAACTCCCTCACTGCCACCTCCTCAGCCACCTGTCCCTCCACATTCACCCCCTTGACACCACATTGACCTGGCACCCCACACAACTTCCCCCAGTCCCTGCATTAACACCAACCCCACTCCAATCCCATTCCTCTGTCTTCATCCTGCACTGACCTGCTCCCACGTCCTCCCATAGTCCCTACGGTAACTCCAGACCCCTCTGCTCCCCCATGCCCTCCCCCAGCCTCCGCCTCAATCCCTGAATCCCTGGGGTAGGAAGGCAGCTCTTGTGATCATATGGACCAACAGCTGCCCGAGCCCCTGACCCACATTCCGTCCACCTGGAGAAGATTAATCACCGGCCAGCCCTATGCCATGTCCTCTAGTCTCTGCCCACATGTCCATGGAGCCTGGTCACCCCAGGACTCGTGACCAGCCACCCTTCTGTTATTCCCCAAACTCGGATTCACATCAAAACCCTCCACTGACCCAGGAAAGCCCCATTAGTCCTACAGGATATAACCCTGTGTCCCCCTGCCTGTCCTTGTTCCCCCCTCTTGCCATGTTGTGCATGAGGTGCTACTAAAAATGTCTCCATAACCTATGGTCTAATTTCTTAACCTTCCTTAAATCAGAGTTGACAGAGTTTGCTCCTGTCCCCCAGCTATTTGCCTGTCTCCAGGGATGCTGCTATGGAGGAGCCAAGCAAGCCTGGCTCTCCTGGGCATTGGTCCAAAGGCTCATGGTTTTGTGGTCCCCAGGATACACTTCCAAACATGAACATCAGGGCCAAGAGGCATCTCTAAGACAGCCAGAGCATGAAGTTATGTGCTCTGACAGGGCCAGATGATCTGAGCTTTGCTAACAAGGGGGTGGTTCTCCAGGTGGAGTCAGCTGTGGTCACCCAGGAAGGGGAGGGAGAGAAGAAAGAGCAAACCCCCATTGGCCAGGCTGGTCTTACAAGGGATGGTGATAGCCCAAAAAAGAACCACAAAGCTCTGAGGGATGCACCTCAGCTGGAGCAGGACCCATGGACTGGGTGGGATGGGGAGAGGAGGTGAGGGCAGCAATGCTGGCTCTTTAGTCCACGGGGGCATCACAGACTTGGGCTTGGCCAGACATGGGGCTCATCTCCTGGCTGCAAGACAGCAGCAGGCAAACACTGATGGCTGCATAGAGGCACAGCCCCGAGGACCCCGTGCCCATGGTGCTCCACACAGACAGCAAGACATAGAGGGATTTAGAGGACAAAACTGACAATCCCCAGAAAGAGTACAAAGGAGACCCATGGTTTCTGCTAGCCCTGCTGCTCCTGTAAGCTGAGAAGAAAGTTCATCACAGCCACCAGCCTTGCAAGTCCCATGGGGAGCAGGTAACATGAGTGCAAACCTGGTCCCTCATGGGCTCGATGCTGCCTGGAGGCTGCAGCCCAGCACCACAACCCTCCTGCTCCAAGGAGGAATATTTTTCTCCTCTGGTTATTTCAGCAACAGAGTTTGGCAGCAGGACACCAGGAGACTCTATCTGTATCTCAGAGAAGACATGTTTCCTCCAAAACCATGTGATAACCTAAATGTTCCTCGATTACTTTAGCCATTGAAGAGGAATATGACTAATAAAGGCTCCTCCTTCCCCAAAATACCTTTGGGAAGCCTGAGCGATGAGTCCCTTGAGGCAGGAGAGGGTGACGTGGGATTCCTGGACATTTTTGCTGCCTGTAGACCATGGATGAGTACTGGCAGTCCCTCCTGCTCCCCAGAGTAGCCTGGAATGGCTCAAATTTGCCAAGTGGGCCATGAACCAGAAAATTTTCTGCAGCTGCTCTGGCAAAAGAGAAGAAGACAACCTTGCTCCCCAGCACAGCCATGAAGGGCTAGAGGGGACTGTCTATCTATCCATCTCCAGCTGCCTTTAGCTCCCTGGTGGGTCTGGCAACCAGAGGGGAGGATTGGAGAAGCTCTGGTTTCTCCATCCCTTGACCCACAGGGATTTCATTCTGCCTTGGAAGATCTTTGGCCCCTCAGCATTCACCTGGGCCATGTCTTGATAAATTTTTCCATCAGCTCACAGGTGGCAACCTCTGAAATCCCACAGCCATCAGCTCCGCTGAGAAGTCTTCTGTGTGTCTTTTGCAAAAGTGATCATGATGTCTAATCTTAACCAAAATGCTTCCCAAAAAGCAGCTTTCTTTTTATTATGAGTTAAGAAAAGCAATTTTAAAAGCTCAGGAAAAAAAATAAAATCAATACAAAGCTCCAGTTCATAAGGAAATGAGTGCTCAAATTTCTCTCATTTCAGTTTGGGTGAGTGTGGTTGAAAATTAAACACTTTCCTCGGGAAAAGAACATCAATGCAATTATTTTGCTTGAAGTTTTTGATTTGAACAAAACTTGAGCTTTTCAACCTGCTGGATGACGTTTAGATGCTGTTTTCTCTGTTGACTCACGGGGTGACTCATAGGTTAAGAGCCAGTGAATCAACATGGTTTATCATCTGGAGTTATCTGGGCTACGTTACTGTAGTGTATCGGCATCTTGATCATTCACACATTGCCGGCAAGACAGCCGTACATCGAGCAAACTCGAGCGTGGAAACCCTACGCTGTGTGATGTAGGTGACAAAGGCATCATGGCAGGTTGCCCACCTCAAAGTCAAAGGGTTTCCCATGGGACCAGACTTCAGGGAGCCAAAGGTTTCGTTACCCACCATGATGGCTTCCCTTGTGGATACATGAAGGGAAGGGAGAAACTGCTCCCATGGAGTCGTTTCACCAGGAAGGATGGGAGTGTGGGGCGTCTCAGTGGAAGCCCCACAACTTTGGGGTGAGGGAACTAAAATGAGTCTGGTGTCAGAAGCAAAAGGAAATGTCCACCAGTGTGACACCTCTACCACAGCATGAAAATCAAGAGCACATCAAGTGGGCTGCGCTGGCTGCTCCTGCAGGCAACTGGGAGGACTGAACACTCAAATTTTAGTGATAATTTAAACATTACCACACTTTTGCCTGAAACTCCAAATATTTCAGGATCTAGCTGAAACACAGAGTATTTGTGTTTTCCAGTGAGAAAAGGTCTCTTCTCTACAGGAAGCAGGTACTTTCTATAAATTGGTTTTGACCCTCATTTCCAGCCCAGTGAACCATTGATATGCTGCCTTACTTATCTTCCAGGTGACATATAGCTCTAAATAATGAGAATATCCTTTCTTTCTTAAAGGATCAGCTCCTCCTCATGCCACTGTAATTCAAATGCCACCAAAAGATGCGGCATAGTCATCTTTCAGCTGGATTTATTGAGGGGAGCCCACTGCAAAGAGATAAATCTGGCTGTACCCCAAAAGGCTCAGGTCTACCCATTCACCCCGATTTGCCACTTTAGGAAATCACAGCACCAAGGACCTGCCGGGTGGGATGGGGGGAGCCTCATCAGCACCATTGCCCATGACGACAGCTGACGCGTCAGTGCGGGAAGACAGAAAACGCCTCCGACAGCTGGGAAAGATCCTGGAGGCTTTCAGAGATTAGGACCATCCCCTAAACAGGGCTCCAGGATTAGATGGGAGGTGGCGAGACCTTCCCACTTGCATATCGTAAAGCAAAGCGGAGATGCCAAAAGCCCAGAATAAACAAGGGGGCCATGTCATCCAGGTGGGAAGGGCTCCTTGAAGCTGTAACATTCTCCACACTTGTCCCCTTTTGCCCTTGTCCTTGTGAACATCTCTGAAGAGCCAAGGTGGGTCTCCCTCTCTCCCCAGGAAGCAGTAGTGTGGATGTCACATGCTGCTACCTGGGCCACTACTGGTTCTGAAGTGGCACCTTGGCACAAGCCATGTGTTTCACTGGAGCAGAGGACAGAGCCAAGCTCCAAGGGATGGTCTCATGGGTGCCAACAAGGATCCGTCACCCATAGGCTGTATCAGGGTGGGGAAGGGGACGCCTGGCACTGACATGGTTCCCATTGCCATCCCCAGTGGGATTTATTCAAAGTCACTCAACAGCAGAGAACAGGACCTTCACCCACCTCCCGACAGCCACATCCAGCCCTGCACCCGTTGTGAGGACAATGAGTCCTCAGGAGACACCACAAATGGCTGGCAAAATGCCCAAACCCCAACCATTTCCCCCTTGGACTTTGGCAGAAAGGAGGTGCCCAACATGTCCAACCCCCTTTGGGGGAAGATATTGCTACTGGTCACAGATGCAGCTGGAGATGGCCTCTCTGTGGGGCTGCCCCCTCCTTTTGGCTGTTTCCCTCCCTCCTGTCCTTGACCGACCCGACTCCCGAGAGGAATTTAAGCCAAACCTCCAAAAAACCAGGGAGGTCAGATGGAAAACGCCGACCACAAATGCCAGGAGGGCCAAGGCTCGGGGCAGCCCAGGGCCCTGCCTGCTGTGTCACGTCTCCCCAGCTCCCGGCAGCATTTCCAGCCTCCCTGTCAGCGTGATATTCGCAGCGCGCTGAGTCAAGCCGCCGGGGCAGGCAGCAGGTGGGGTGGGATGTAGGCAAGCTCTCTATGGCGTGTGCCGCACGCAAGCAGATGCTTACTTCACCCTGAAGCAATGACCATGGGCAAAGGGCTCCGGGGGTCGAGCCAGGACAGGAGCTCAACCCCTCTCCCAAAGCCCCCCGGGGTAGTTCCTGTTGCGGTGCCGCCCTGGGGCAGGAGTTTTAAGCTAGAATTGCTCTAAAACATCCTTGTCTGGACTAGAAACCACGGACAGGCAATAAAGAGACATCACCAGGGTGATTTAGGGTATCTCCGAGGTCCCATTGGGCATCCCCTCGGTGGGTGCAGCAGTAAGGTTCACGCAGCCCAGCCTCACGCTCCACAGGGTTATCCCAGTTGCGTGGTTGCACATCAGCTCACACCACCAGCACTCAGCATCCCCACAGTTCGATTCATCCAATCAAATTAATAACCCTTTCTTCTCCAAAAGGGTTGTCAGGCACTGGAACAGGCTGCCCAGGGAAATGGCTGAGGCACCATCCCTGGGGGTATCTAGAAGACGTGGTGATGTGGCACTGAGGGACATGGTTTTGTGGTGGACTTTTCAGTTAATGGTTGGACTCAATGATATTAAGGGTATTTTCCAACCTGGATGATTCTCTGATTCTATGATTAGTCGGGCAGAGTAATGGGTTCACCTGCCAACGCTCTTACCAGCTCATGGAGCAGCACAGCTGGGGGCCTGGATCTGCAACCTCCAACCAGGAGCTGCCAGGTGTGGGCAGGGCACATGGATGCAAACACCCATCACCAACAGCCTCTTTGGGGTGGTATTTTGGGGCTGTGATGCAGTAATTTTCCTCCAGGCTGGAAGGGAGAGAAATAGAGAAACCCACACAGGGATGCCCCAGTTTTGCCCAGAGTCTCACTGGGAGCTGAAACAAGGAGCTCAGTGCCAGCTCCATGTCCCCTCCAGCCTGGGGACAGCACTGTGGGGGGAAAAAACCGTGTTGGAGCAGCATCATCCACTGCCTCCAGCCCAAGTGGTCCCATGGCTCCATCCATTGGGCCATCGCACATCGCAGCCACAGAGCAAGGTGGGCAGCACCTCCTGAACCGGCAGCAGGGGGAGGCAGGAGGGGTGACCTCAGGCAGCTGCACCCAGGACAGGACGTGACGGGCCAGGAGAAGCCCTCACACACCTTGGCACCACATCAGTCACCTCCCGTGTCTCCCAGAAGCTGTGCCAACCCCAGGGCATCGCTCTGCCTTTGGAGGGTTTTATTTTTTTTCCAATCCTGCCCTACCTTTGGGGCTGCCAGACAGAGTTTACCTTGGGCAGGCAGGCAGAGAGCCTGCAGGGTCTGAGCCTGTGCCAGCCCCGCTCTCCGCAGCCTGATGGGGGTCACCTCTACCGAGGGGACAGCAGCTGGAGATGCCAATAAGGCTCTGTCACCACCTGCCCTGTCTGGTCCCAAGCTGGGGCAGGGAAAGGCTGCAAACCAGCAGCTTGGGTTCTCCCTTCTGAGTTAAAAGCCAGGAGCTCCGAGAGCCCCAGAATGTCCAAAGCCAGCTTTGCTGTTTTATTCAGGACATTTTACACACAAGGGTTGCACCCAGGGGACACAGCCACCTGCCTGACTGTCCCCAAGCTGTGGCAACTCTTGGGCTGGCAAACTGGGAGCTGGGAGGCTCTGCAAGAGACGGGGGAGGAACCAGCTGAGCCCTGGGCTCCACCAGCACCAAAGACGAATTTCTTTATCATTTGGTATCAGCAGGAATCTCTTTGCTGCTCAGGGGCAAGCACCACTGCTCAGAGCCCTGCTTTGTTTGCCCCCATGCCTGCAGTCCCAAGCAGTGCCCACTGTCCCAGTTAGCCCAGTAACTGCTGGTCCTCAGGAAGGTGTCCAGCCCTGACATAAGGAACCTCAAGGCACTGAAGCCCCTGCCAGGGTGCACCACGCCATGGGTTGGTTACACCCTAAGCACACAGTTCTGGTCTCACTTGACTTTCAACATCCATTCAGGTACCCTTACCTCCATGAAGGACTAAGGCCACCTCAGGTATCCTCAAGGACCACTGCTCCTCACCAGTCTCCAGCCCCTCCTGCAAGACCAGCACTGGGGGCTGATGCCTCCCATTCCTCCCTTGTTCTCTCGCACCCACACCCCTCCTTTCCTTGCCTTAAATGCTTTCCCTGGCACCCTCACCTGTCTACTTTCCCTCTGCTCTCCCCATCCTCTCCTCCTTATCTGCACCCTCCAACCTCCTCCCCGCACCATGCAGGGTCCCTGTAGGACACTGCCTTGCTCCACCACACCAACAGCTTGTGTGGCTGAAAGCAGCACAGCAGATGGGGACCAGCATGACATCCCACAGCCAGACCTGTTCCAGCCCCAGTGGCACTGGGAACAGCTGTATTCCAGCTGTGGCAGCCAATAAGCCTAAGGAGGTCTCCAAGGCTGGCATGGTGGTGGTTGGCACCACAAGGGCTGCCCGTACCCTGCCATGTCTGAGGGGTTTGCGGAGGGCTGTTCCTTCCCGGGATGCTCTGAAGCAAGTGGGATCTACTCCTTTAAATGCAGAATCACAGAATTATAGGGTTTGGAATGATCTTCAGAAATCATCACCTCAAACCCCCTCCTCCTCCCCACCCCCAAAGCAGGGTAGTGGGACAGTAACACATCCAGGCAG
>JAOQGH010000013.1:1336182-1346561 GCA_025769975.1 Gallinago jamesoni
CTGCCCCATCCCTGGAGGGGTTCAAGGGCAGGTTGGAGGGGGCTTGGAGCAACCTGGTGTGGTGGGAGTTGTCCCTGCCTAGGGAAAGGGGTGTCACCAGGAGGGATTTAAGGTCTCTCCTAACCTGAACCATTCTGTGATTCTATGATTCTATGAAGGGATGTCTCCAGTCACTGCCTCTGCCTTGTTGTGAGCTGGAGGAGCAGGGGCTGTGCCTCCCAGCATCATGTCAGCATGCCTGCAATGACAATTAAATCCCCACTAATTAAAGCCCTGCTGATGGGCTGTGCTATCCTCTTCCCATGGCCATCTGAGCCAGGTTCCCACCACAGCCAGGTGCCTCACAGCCCCCTTGCCTTCCAGGTGGGCGATGAGGAGGAGATCTTGCCCATCAAGCTGCAGAACGAGATGCTGACGTCTCTGAACAGGCACAACAACAACAACAACGTACACAGTAAGGATGACTCTTCATATACAGTAAAATGGACACAAGCTGCCTTCCGCAGATGGCCAGAGTCCTCGGTGAAACGCTTTGCCTAAAGAGACCTGGGATGTTTCTGCCCCAATTTGCAATAAAATGCAGCCACGGGAGAGAAATCCCTTGGCCTTTCTCTTGTCCTGCAAAACGTGAGAGCAGGACCAATTAATTGTGCTGAAAAAAAAAAAAAATAGGGTTTGCCAATATTTGGCCAGCAAAGATGGGAAAAGAAACACAGATATTGCTCCCTCAGAAAAATTAGTCTGATCTTTGTTTACTAGCAGAGGGAAGCCTTAAGTAAATAATTTCTCAGGATGCAAACAGAGACCACAAACTGGCCGGGTTAATAGGTCTGTCCTTTCTGTGCTCAGAGGTCCCATCCCCACCCCTCATCTCCGTGTCCTCTTCCAGCATCCGAGCAGGTGAACGCACTCGTCTCCGATGCCTTCGTGCAGTTCTTCGTCCGGATGGTTGGCCACTACTCCTCACACATCAAATGGAGCAAAAACGGCTCGGGCACCTTCCAGGAGCGAGCCTTCTGCAAAGCCGTCGCCTCTAAGACCAACCGCAAGTTCGTGAAGAAGTTTGTGAAGACAAACATGTTTTCCCTATTTATTGAGGAAGCAGAAAAGAGCAGGATCCCACAGGAAGGTAAATGGCCCCATTTCTCCTTCCTTTTCCAGACGGGTGAGCTCTGCAAAGTCTTGGGCTGTTTGGGCCCCCCAGTTCCAGAAGGAGAGGGAACTCCTGGAGAGAGTCCAGTGGAGGCTACAAAGCTGCTCAGGGGCTGGAGCATCTCTCTGCTGAGGAAAGGCTGAGGGACCTGGGGCTGTTCAGCTGGAGAAGAGCAGACTGAGAGGGGATCTCATCGATGCTGAGCAACAGCTAAAGGGCAGGGGGCAAGAGGATGGGGCCAGACTCTTCCCAGTGGTGCCCGGGGACAGGACAAGGGGAAACTGGGACATGGGAAATTCCATCTCAACATGATGAGGAACTTCTTTCCTTTGGCGGTGGCAGAGCCCTGGAGGAGGCTGCCCAGGGAGGTGGTGGAGTCTCCTTCTCTGGAGACATTCAAACCCACCTGGGCACGTTCCTGTGGGACCTGCTCTGGGTGACCTTGCTTTGGCAGGGGGTTGGACTGGGTGATCTCCAGAGGTCCCTTCTGACCCTGGCCAGTGATTTTGTGATTTGGTTAAGGGAAAGAGGTGCCCGGTGCCCGCAGAGGGATGCACCTCGAGGCTGGGGATGCTCAGGGCAGCTCCCAACAGCTGCATTTCTCCATCCCTGTCAAACAATCAAAAAAAAAAATCCCCGGGCTCATTTCAGATCTTGTCGTTTGACCGGGGACGGGGCCGGCTTACCCAGAGCTCACTGTTTAGGCAAACATGCCAGTAGCAGCACAAATATTTGGCTTGGACACCAGCAGCAGCCTGCGAGCCCTGACTCATCGCTCCACCAGTGCAGATCCCCAGCGACGGGGCTGGTCCTTTCCCCTTCCAGGGGATTTACAGGGCACTGGGCAGAGCTGAGCCTCCTCCCAGCCCGGGATGAGGACAGACAGGGGTGGCAGAGGTTGAGGAAGCCACCCAAAACATCTCTGATGGCCACAGACATGCCCGTGGTGGGTCCATCTCCAGCCCACCCAGGGCACTTGGAGCCCAGCACCCCCTCAGTTGCTGCTTCCTCTACCTTTTGGGGCAGACACAGACCTGTGTCTGCCAGAGGCTGGGAAAGAGGGATGGCACAATCCCGGCTCTTTTCTCATTATATTCCCAGTTTATGTCACCCTTTTGGCTCTTTGCATTCTCACGGTCTACAGCTTGCTTTCTTTCTTGCTGGTTGGAAACACAAAAATAACAGGAGTGGGTTAAAAACTTGGGTTAACTCAGCACAATACAGCCCATTTGGGGTGGGTGAGAGGGGTGGGTGGGATTTCACCAGCCCCCGTCTCACCTGGGTCCATAACCCAGCAGGGTCTGGCAGCCCCGAATCCTCCCCAGCCCCAACCTTTGCGTTTCACTGACGACCTTTTCTCGCCCACAGCCTATTTCCAGCGGAAAATAACAGAGTACCATGAACAGAAGAAGCACCGGAGGGACTCCTGAAGCCTAGCCTGGGAAGGGGGCATCAGGGCTGGCACCCAGCAGGACCCCACCAGCAGCACTGCGCTGCCCAGACCCCCGTGCCCCGTCCGAGGGCAGAGCTCCCTGGACTCTGCTGGATCTGCCCCACGGTTCCTACCCCTCATGAGATGCCTGGGCAGCAACCCAACGCCAGTTTCTGCCATTTCTTTGTTCCTCAGGGTGTCATTGCACTGGAAAACTCTTCTGCACAGAGTTTCACAGCAAGCCAGCTGCGGTTTCTTTGCCGATCTCACAGGAGGGACAAACTGTGGGTTCTGGGTCTTTGTCCCCAGCAGGAGCTCAGGCAGCGAGGGAGAGCGGGCGAGGAGCCAGCACAGGACAAGGAAAGGGTATAGAGTAATTGTTAGAGGGGGAAAAAGAAAAAAAAAAAAATGAGATGAGTAGGAAATAGTGTTATTTCTAATTAAAACAAAGCTAGGTTTAGCAAATAAGTGAGATCCTATTGAATAAGTTTTCCGAGGTTTCTATTATTAACAACTGTTTCTCTTTATTTTCTATCAAGACACTCTCATTGTTAAACACCAGCAGGAACAGTTGCGGTGGATTTTAGTGGTTTCCTCTCCAGCAGCTGTCTGCTGCGTCGGTACTATTTAGAGGTCGGTTCAGCTCTTCAAAGAAACAAAAATACCCTTTTCCAACAGGTTATTTATTTGCGCTGTAAGCAAACTGTGACGGGCACGGGGCTGCGTTTTGTAGTAGAGGGAAACGGCTGATCAACAGCTTTGGGGTAGGAGGAAGCATTTGTTAAATCCAGTAGTAAAACATGGCAACATCTTCCTCGTTTCTGGTCTTGGTGCCAACTTCTTTAAAAACCTTGCAGCTCATTGAAGTGCCTGCAGCAGATTTAGAGCTAAATGATGGGTTTTTCCCCCTTCCCTAATGCACTCACCCAGGGGATAAATACGGCAGCAGGGAGAGTTGGCTGTGGAGCTGCCTGGTTCCTTCTCCATGTGAACCAGGGCCAGATGCTTCTCCCAGCGAGGGCTGAGGCCGAAGGCAGAGCTTCATCCTCCTCCCTGGGATGTCAGAGCCAGGCTGCCATATCCCCCAGCGCCCACTCAACACGTGCAAGGCAGACAGACGTTATCAAAAATGCAGTTCAACACAAGGTTTGCAGAGGCACCGAGTGCCACGGTGAGCGATTTTACACAAACACTGAAAAAAAAAAAAAAAAGCAGGTTGAGCGCCAGACAGCACCCGCTTTCAGAGCTGCTGAACATCTAACAAAAACAAGAGCCATGTAAAGGACATTTATTTTCGAAGTAACTATTTGTGCAGTCATGCATGAATATCAGCGACAGAAACAGAGTTGGACAGAGGGTGCGGGCTGAACAGCAGTGAAATTCCCTGGCCCTGCTGCAAGGAAACTGTTGGTTTTTGTTCAGCCCCACTGTGTGTTTGGAGGGTGGGAATGAGGGGAAAAAAAGGGCATTTTTGGCACTGCAGATACCTCCTCTGGCTCTGCAAGGTTCCCCTCATGGGTAGGGATAGTGTGACAGGCTAACCACAGGAAATTAAAGCTTAGTGGTCTTTTTCTGTGTCCTTTTCATTTAAAAAAGTTCACCTGCCAGTAGAACATTGTGTGGAAAATCAAGGGCACCTCCACCTATCAAGAATTGCCCCTTTGAAAAGACCACTTGCTGCCTCCTCCTTGTTTGTTACCACTTTGAGAAGATCCTGACCTCTTTGGTTGTGAAGCGTAAAGAAATGGAGAAAAAGGGGAAGTGGCCCTCACTGTGGCAGTAACTCTTCAGAACAGAAGAATTCGAAATCACATACACGACTGGATTGTGTGGGGGCTTAATTCCTGCCAGGGAATGATGTGATAGAAGGATGTTCCTTCGCTGCTGAAAAGAAAAGAGAGAGACACAAAAACTGATTCTTAAATTAAAAAAAAAAAAAAAAGTTGTTTGAATGTAGCCAAGATGTCAGCAAGGGTTAACTACAGCGAGTTGGGAGGGTTGGTGCTACCTCGTGTGACCCAGGAACAAGGAACAGGTTGAAATAGGATCTTAAGTTACTTAAAGCACTTTTCCTTTTAGTATTGTTATGGAAAAAGAGACCCAGATCCACCCCCAGTGACCAGCCTGGAGAAGCGTCCTTTGGGAGGCACAGCAGGTCCCAGCTCAGATTCTCAGTTGGCTCCAGGAGGACAAAAGGGGACAGAGGACACTTTTCTGGCACTAACTGCTCCCCCCGCCCTCCAGCAGCAGGGTCAGAGCCACAGGTGAGGGCTGAAGATGCTGAAAAGGAAGAAAACAAGCCCAAAGGCATAATCTGCCCCAAATCTCCCCCCACACCCTTCTCGCACCTTTTCCCTCTCAGTATGTAGTTACTCTTCCCGACAGCTCTGCCCTTGTTCCCTAAGCCTTGCATGACTGATGTTGTTCCTGATCAGCAAGTTTTAAGGGTTTCTTGAGCTGGGCTGGCCTGAACATCAAAAAGCAGCTTGATATTATCCCGTTTGCTTACTCACTGACTGGAGCAATCCAGCCAGAGCTTTAACACCCTCCCTTCAGTGCCCAGAGAGTGGACAGACCTTGGGTCGTCTTAGTCTGGAGAAGAGAAGGCTGAGGGGGGATCTGATGAACGCCTGTAAATACTGAAAGGGTGGGTGTCAGGAGGATGGGGACAGGCTTTTTTCAGTGGTGCCCAGGGACAGGATGAGAGGAAATGGGCACAAACTTGAATGTAAGAAGTTCTACCTAAACACAATGAGCAACTTCTTTCCTGTGAGGGTGGCAGAGCTCTGGCACAGGCTGCCCAGAGAGGTGGTGGAGTCTCCTTCTCTGGAGACATTCAAAACCTGCCTGGACACGTTCCTGTGGGACCTGCTCTGGGTGGACTCTTGGTGGGGAGTTTGACTGGGTGATCTCCAGAGGTCCCTTCCAACCCCCACGTGATTCTGTGATCTTCATCGATGAAGATCGGTGAAGAAAGAAGAACCCATGGTGAAAGGGCAGATGCTGAGGAAAATGCCCTAAATTACTCTGTTGGGCTCAGCCTGCCTCTCTAGGAGGGAGCACTGTGTGTCCCGCTGGAGATGCTGGGGTTCACCCGGAGCACAGACCCGTCCAGCTGGGCTCAGGTCACATTGCAGCACATCAGCAAAACTCCCGGCGTATTTTTAAATCCTCCTTCCCGCTCCGGATTCGTCTAACACTCCATCTCCGTCTGCAACAGTCAATAAAAAGAGCGCCAAGAAATGTTTTCCCTCAACTGGAAAAGCGCTCGTTTATTCTGCTAAATTGTTAACATAGTTCCCAGCAGAGCGTTGGCCAACTCACCCTGGGACAAACAGCTCCCGGGCACGGGCTGGGGAATCGCTCCTCCTCTGCAGTTCAATTCCTGCCACGCAGCTGCCCTGTGTGGCAGATAAATTTCACGTTATGGCATGTGTCACCCTCTGCCAGCTGCTCTGGGTGCCAGCAAACAGTCCTGGGTGTACTCACCCTACCCGAGTCAACGCAGCCGTTATGGCTAAGTGCCTTCATATTGCCCCAGAACTATCATGGACACAGCTCCTCCCTCGGGTGGCTTCCCACGTAGCTATCACCTCCGAAAAAAAACCCAACAAATGACTGCAGGCTTCACCTCCTGCTCTCTGGAAAGGATTAAACTTCTCTGCAACTCCGTTCCACGCTAAAAGATGGGACACGGTGGCACTGGGTTTCCCTGGTGCACGCAGGGCAGGAAGGAAAGAACAGAAAAATACCAGTGTGAACCAAACCTGACACTGGGATGGAAGAGAAAGGAGCCCTGAGGCATCTTGACCTGCCTTCTTCCTGTGGTAATCTCCTTGCCAGGGCATGGGAACTCCTTCCCCAGTTCTCAGAAGCAGCAACACTCCAACACCAAGAGGAAATATGGTAAAACTTGCTAAAGAGAGCACAGGTTGTATTTGTTTTGAAGGAGTACGCTCAGGCACAGGTGCTGCAGGAAGCTCAACAGGCAAAAGCAAAAGCTCTTCCTCCTAAGTGTCTTGGGAGCACGACAGAAAGTGAAAAAGCACGTGACAAGATCAAGCTGAGACAGTAGAAACTCTGTTCCACTGCTCAGCAGCCTCAGCTCTACAGCCATAACCTGTGACCACGAGACAGCACTGTAATCTGCAAGTGCTGGGGGGAAAGTTCATTTATTCCATTATTTATTACAGGCAGTTGTGCAAGACCTATATCCAGAGCAGCACCGTATATACCTTGGGTTACCTGCAGTAACCATTCCCTGCTAACACCGAAACTTCACCAGGGCCGACACGGGAATGTTTTCCATCTGGCTGAACACAGAGGCCACTCAAACTTCCAGGGGGTGAAAAGCTCAGGAGCGGGTCCCCTGCTGCATTTTCTGAAGATCCTCAGGCCCTAGCTTAGATGTGGTTTAGGAAACAAAAGTTTGGTTCTGGGCAACCCGTTAAAGACTTCTCTTCTTCACCACTCTCAAGCATCAGTGAGAAATTCTTCAGAGTAGCTTAATCTTAAACCCCTGGAGCCCCAAAGGGTGATTCTCCCTGTTTGCATCTCCAAAAAAAACCACCTGCACTCCAGGGAGGGACTTTCCAAGAGACTCAGTTTCGCATCCACTTCATGTCAACGAAGAAAAACACATGGTCTGTAGAGGGGAGGTGGGCCCTCAGCACTTCAAAATCCTTCCAGTCTTTTGCCCCGCAGGCTGTGTCCCACTCCCCCCTCAAAGGGCAGCAGCAGAGGCTGGACTTACCCAGATCAAGCCTTCACCCAGCTGTATGCAATTAAAACTAAATAAACTACCTCTCTAAACCCCAGTTGTATCTGAAACTGTGATGCTGAGGAGACAGCTGCCACCTTACACGCTGGAGATGGCCCCAGTACTAAGGAGCTTGGATCAGAACATTTCCAGGTACGTGGTGAGGATGCAGGAGCCCAACTCTCCTTCAGCCTGGCAGGGGCCCTGAGGGAACCCCCACCATAACCCCATGGGGCCAGGTCCCTCAGCTGCTCTTGCCATAAAATAGCTGCTCACACACATGCGGATGCCTGGGAGTTCAAGGGCAAAGCCTACATAAATTTTCTCCTTGTCCTGGAGACATTCCTCCTCCCCCCAGCGCCCAAGTCCTGATGAGTGACCTCCAGTTCGCTTGGTGGAACAGCATCGCTCCACGGGAAAGAACCAGAGTTCTTCCAACCAGAGAAAACACAAGACCGAGCACGTCCACGTGCTGAACGCGCAGCTGGAGGAGTCGACATCTTGATTCCACTTCCTGCGACGCCTCAAACATCCTCAGAGACAAGGTCTTCAACAGCTGAACCGGAGCCACACTCCCCCAGTGTCCTCTCTGGCCCAGGAGGCCCCATGTCTCTGCAAGGACACGGCTTGGGAAGACCGACCTCCCAGTCCCCAGGAGCTCTGAACCCCAGAGGAGTTTAAAACCTCTCCAGTCACTTGAAAGAATTGCATTTTCTCTCCACCCCCCACGCACGTTTTCTAATCGCTGGGTATCACAGGAAATACATCTCACCACTTCCCACGGCCAAGGTGGGGCTTTGATTTACTGTTGTTGGGGTGAGCTGTGCTTATTTCCTTCAAAGAGGAGACACACACAGCTTTCTTCAGGTGCTGCTGTGGCTCAGTAGAGGCATTTTCCCCACTATCCTGTGAGATGCTTCACAGGCAGAAGATGAGGATTTCAGCCACCGGGTTCCTACCCTTCCCGAGCAGCTCCTCGAGGGCCAGGGCAGATCCTGCTCTGCAGACGCTCCCTTCGCTCCACAAAGCAAACCTGAAGCCCCTTCAGTGCCATGGCCAGTGGCAAACACTGCAGCACTTCACTATCCTGCAATTAAACCCTCCGTTAAGTGTAATTTAGCCTCCCTGGTGCAGATCACCGCATTTCAAATGGTATTAAAACACCACCATCACCACACCCCAAACTTATTGCACTGTGTAGAGCAGAGAAAGCTCTCGGAGATCCTGGAACGACACTGTTAAAACACATAAAAGCATTAGAAAACTGCACTCCAAGTAGCAGGCAACGTGTACTTCGGAAGCCTAAGTGGGACAGAGCAACACACACACATCTGAAGGCAACCGTTGCTCTCAGAATTCTCATTTATTAAGAGCAGAAAGAAAATCTTGCTTAAGTTCCATACATAAAAAAGTAAACAGTAAAATTTTCTTTTTATAGTCTTTCCACTGAAGAAAACTGAGAAATAAGTTGTCTTTTTAGAGAATTTTTATTTAAAAAAATAAAATTAATTGACAAAGATACCACACTATTCTGCATGCCGGTCGTCCCTTCCGCTTGCAGAACCCTGTTCAACGCATCAGTCTTTAGAAAGAAACTGCTTTCTCAGCAACGTGTAAAGCAAAAGAACCACATCAGCCTGGGCTCAAACCTCGCCAGCTGCTGCAGCTACACAAGCTAGTGCGATATCTCTGTTTTTACCAGCTCAGGTCTTTAGTAAATAAATTTCAAGTGGACACTAAACAAGTATTTCACTAAGAGATGATGAAATATTAAAATTAAAAGCAAGTCGTATTGCAGCTGTAATTATACTACATTAGAAACTTCAGTTGTTGGGGATCCATTCACCATATGTAGATTATTTTGTAATCAAGGGAATTACAAAGACAGAGCGTTACTCCCTGCATGCTTTCCCGGGCTTCGAACCACCAGAGTTGACTACATGGAGAGCTGACTAGGGTGGACTTGGAACTCACTCTCTCAGGCAGGAGACTAGTTAAGGAGTGTTACCAATAACAAAGAATAAAAGTTATACAACATTGATTATTATAAATTACTTTGTTCTTATCCGCTTTTTTTTTTTTGCCTTAGTCTCCTACGTTTCTTCACATCCTTTCGTGTAGAAAACCAACTCTTCCTCATTTCTCCTTAGGGTGACTCCCCCCCCTTTAATTAATGGTGATTAGAATGGGCGGCGGAGGACTTGATTCGGAATACGTGGATGTGGAGGTGGGCAGCGATCTGATTGCACACACTCACGCAGTATCGGAGCAAATCAAAGAGAGAAAAGATCTGCCAAGGAAAAAAAAAATAATAAAAAAAGACACTTTTAGGTCTATGTTCACAGAGTATAACCCAAGACTCTAACACCACCTGTGCTCTTCAGAATATTAGCATCTTTTCTTCAAGAACTACATCTCAAACTACATAGGAATAATGACTCGGGGAAGAAAGGTGGTTTCTGGACAGGCTGGACTTTCTTCCAGCTTTGTAAGAAAACAGACTGTTAATTCTAGAGTGACTGAGGGGAAAGCAGTTATAGGAGCTGTACAGACACTGTGAAATGTCCCATTAACTCTGCATGGTGATAACCACACATAAAATACCAATTTTACTAAAAGGTTAACACTGTGTTTTAGTAGATAACACCCGAATGCTTGATGAGCACATATGAGCTTAACTTAAGATATTTTTTTCCTAATGGGTGCTGCTAGTAATGACAGAAGAACATGCTTTCAAGAGCTCAAGGCACAGCCACACTCCACTTGCACTGTGCACGATATATTCCTTTGCTAACAAGGCATCAACACAAACCTTCAAAATGTTCAAAGCTTAGAGTAGAGTGTTTGCTACATTGCTTTAAAACTGTTTAAACTCTGCACCGAGCAAACCATGTGTATCTATTTCATAGAATCATGGAATAGGTTGGGTTGGAAGGGTAGCCCACCCAGTGCTACCCCCTGCCCTGGGCAGGGACACCTCCCACCACACCAGCTTGCTCCAAGCCCCCTCCAACCTGCCCTTGAACCCGTCCAGG
>JAOQGH010000013.1:1350983-1372551 GCA_025769975.1 Gallinago jamesoni
AGTGATGTGCTCTGGGCAGCCCTGCTTTGGCAGGGGAGTTGGACTGGATGGTCTCTAGAGGTCCCTTCCAACTCTGAAAATTCCGTGATTGCCACAGACTGGAGTGCTGACACCAGTGACATTACTGGGACTTGTGTCCTTATCCAGGTCTTCTGAAGGTCTTAGAATGGAAGGTACCTGTGCTGCCCTCTGCTTCACAAACCATACTTTGGTACTTAAAGAATGGGGTGAATTTGTTCTTCTACAGGAAGAAAACAGCAGTGAACTTCAAACAGGAGTCAAAAGACTTTCAGCTTGATGTTTCCCCAAAGAGAAAGGGAGTTTGCTGGAAAACACACCCCAGGAGCTCCCAACTGCTCCTACAACACCTGAGAAAGATGCGAAGGCAGAAGGATGAGACCACGCTGTTGTAACATCCAGCTTGGCTAGTTGTGCTTCAACAGCACTCTCCTTTTTGCTGCCATCAAGAGCTGCATCAGCGGTATTAGACTGCACTTACCTCGCAGAAATTATTAATGGGAAACAAAGCTACATACAGAAATTTGCCAGAGGGGCGTAAAAAGGCAGCACCAAGTCAGTGCCTGCTAAATTGCTTTGCATACAGAACAGAGGCAGCGAAGCCAAGAGTTGGAAAGCAACAAAGATGAGCAAATAGCACAGAAGGAGAAAAAAAAAAAAAAAGAAAATCTAAGGAGCAGAAGAGAGGGAGCTGCACTCAGAAGTCCTCCCGCAAAATGGCACTGAGAGCCTGGACTTTTTAAATAAGAGGGCACTCCAAGACAAGCCACAACAATTCCTGGTCTGCTATTCCATCTATCGCTACGGTCCATACAATTATTCTGGCCCTGCCCGTAACTGCCCAGGTTTCACCCCAAGTCAGAGGCAAGTGAACTTCCCAAGGCTGTCAGTAATGCAGAGAAGTAGCACAGGGCAAATCTTTGCAGGTAAATTATGTTCTCTGTTAAACCCTTTGAAAAGAAAGCTTCCGGATACAGGTACATCCTGGTAAAGGGAGCATTCCAAATGTGGGCTGAGGAAAAAAAACCATGCATGTTAATAAAAACAAGTGGCAGCAGGCACAGCATGGATTAACAAATTCTTGCCAGAGCCTGGATTAAAGTAAGGCCAGAATAACTTGCCAGAAAATTAATGTCAGACTAGATGCCAGAGTTTTGCACAGCATGAACTGGGATTTAAAAAATATCAATACATTAGGAAGCGGTCAGGAAAAGAGCAGACCTAAGGGCTAAGGGAAACATCAGGGAAGAGTGTAGAAGAGGCCACACGTTCGTCGGTGGCCAGAGGTGCTCCTGGCAACTACTCCTGGCCGGTTCCTGGCCATCAGCCCCGCAGGTCCCAGCCCCAGTCCCTGTGCCAGAGCCCAGCCGTACGGACACACGCTTCAGCCACATCTGCAGGAGGAACAAAAACCCCCAGCTGGCCAAACCCCAGCCTGCTTTATGTTCATGAAGTGTTTATGCTTTTAAAGGTTACGGCGTGGAATAAGACTCAAGCAATTGCAGCTCTTTTCTCATTTCAAACAGGAAAAAAAAAAAAAAAAACCAAACACCACCTCTATATAATGAATGCATCAAACAAGCTGTGTCTCAGCTCGCTCACTTGACTCACATTTTCCCAGCATGGATGGCATTCAGCCACACTCACCCTCCACCTGAAATTACCGCGCTCCAGGAGCCTCCCAGAAGAGCATTTTAACAAGATCTACACAGAGAGAGGAGGAAGCCAGCACAGGTACACACCACGTTCCGGGGGGGAAAAAAAGGCAAGCTAATGAAAGCAACAATTGACAAAATACACAATTCTGCATTTTACCTATTCAGATTGTTTTGCTTTTCGCACGTTAGCATAAGAAAGTGGAATGTTTGAGTGTACAACCACATTTTATTCCATTATTTCCCCCACCCCAAACAGGAAAAAAAAAAGAACACCACAAAAATACCAAACCACCAATTTTGCTGCCACATCAAACGTTAACGGATTGGGGAGTTGTGCGATATATTTTGCTCCGCAGGTAGGAAATAACATTTACCTCCAAACAAACACAAAAATCTCACAAGTTGAATGAAAAGGGAAAATTCCTAATTGTTATGGGAAAGCTGATGGAGTTTGTTCTCTGGAGAAACTCCTCCATCAGCCCAAACACCAGACTTCAGAATAGGTTAATCTTTTGGGAGCTGACTTGGCCAAATGCTGCTGCAACACACAATTTCTAAGGGATTTCAACATTTTTGCTGAAAAGGGTTAAATAATAGGTTAAAAGGGTTATTCGAGTTATTTAATCCCACACCAGAACAATTTCTAAGCTCACATAAACATGACCTCGCACTGAATTGTGCCAGAGGTTGCTGTGGCAGCATTTTCTCCCCTTTTTATAACAAAGGGAAAAAGGAAACTGAGAACACAAATTGGGAAATCCCTGTTTGTACGGCAGAAACGCAGCTGTGTGGGGCTGGCGGTCACACTAATCTCTCTGGACCAGTTTAGCACCAAAAAGCTGCCTTGTAGCCTCATTTTTTTTTTTTTTTAAGAATTAGTTCTATCCCCACTCATTTTCTTCAGATGGTATTTGTTTTGCATTTTACATCATTAAATGGAGGGGGCTGGGTTTTTAAAAGGCTGAAACAGATGTAGCAAAACTGGGGTAGCCAAGGTTAGCTCCTTTCTCTAGATAAGTCTCAACAGCCTTAGAGAGTTTATTTCTCCAGTGATATGAAGCAGATTAGGAGTTCATTGAGTTGGTTCAGTAATTTTTGACCATCTCTTGGCTTTATTGCAAATCAGGACTTCTTTATCCACCTTAAGAACTGCATCTACCGAGTACAAAACAAGATCGATATTCAGGAAGGAAAACCTTCCAGGAAATCAATGCTTTAGATGTTATTTTCTAGACTTTATTATTATTTATGTAGGCATGTATATGTTTTCCCCTGGATAAAGGCATTTTGACAGCCCAACGTGGCTGCAGTAATGCAAATATAAAGTCAATTTATGCTAGCCCATGGGAGGCATCTGAGCCTATTAACATCTGCAGGATCTATACACAGCCAGCCCATGGCTTGTTTAATTAGGATGACCTTAGTTTTAAGAGAAGTGACAATATTTTCCCTATACATATAAGAGTTATCAGCCACATTCAGGGCAAATGATCTCCTGCTGGTTACCAACTGCTCTCCAAAAAGTTTCCCCACATCCTCAATCCAATCTAGCACTCCTCCGCCGCTGTTCTACCTCGCTGCATGAATTCATTCAAGTTTGGGCCAGTTCCCTCAAAGGAAGCTGGACTTCTCAGAAGGTACATTTAACTTTGTGCAACGTTTTGATAGCTTTCTACCTGCAAACACAAGATACAAAATAATAGCTTGTTTTAATAACTCTGGCAAAACCAGAAGGCACAGTTATTGCTGTGGGACCTGTATACAACAATATATATTTCCATTTACGAGGAAAAGCGTGAGGAAAACCTTCCCCTCACAAATTAAACTGTGCAGGGAGTTCTTCCAGGTGTCTACAAGATGATTAAATAGGATAAAATAAGAACTTGAGCAAAATTACCAGAGATTGCCAAAAAGGTGGTCCTCCAATCACTGCCAGTAAATGCATGATTATTATGAAGATTTGTACTTCAGTCACATCAATTCTGATTAGGTATAAAAAGCCAAAAAAAGCAAAATTATTCAAAGCAATTTCAAATCAGTTATTTGCAAGCTCAGCAGCTCTCCTCTATCATGCACAATAGCAAAACTCCAAAATATTGAGGAAAACAAAAGCAGCTAAATTTATAAATAATTTAGAAAGCAAAAGAAATATATTTTAATTTTACTGTTGTAACTCAGAGCCATGCTGGGCTACACTTTCGGTTTTATTTCACAGTGCAATAAAAATCCATTTTGTCAAAAGGAACAGTTGGAACTCTTCTTTTTTAACTGACCTCTGTCAGTTGCAGAAATAAATATACAGTTTTAACCTTTCCCACCAGAAAAAAAAAAGAATTTATGTCAGATGATAAAATTCAGGAGAGATATTTTTAACCCCTATTATATTCCCTCCCCTATTTTTTTTTTTTGAGTATTCTCTCTGAATAGCAGCAAAACTTTAAAAAAGAACCATGAATCCCTGAAGGGTTGATGCAAATGCAAAGGGCAGGGTCAGCTGCATCGCCAGAGATTGCACAATCCAGTCTCCACACACAGCAAGAGAAACCACTTCTGGCTTGAGCGCAGCCGCCGTGTTCTGTAGAAGGGCAAGAAGGAAAGACTTAGAGAAAAGACTGAGCTTAAGACTTGGTTTCAAAGAGTACGCAAAAGTTCTGGAGCTAGCACGAGGGAAAAAACAGTTCTACAAACCCATGCCAGATACAGAAGTCACAGAAAATATAGGTGAAATATAAAGAGGATGGACTTGCTGGTGGATAATATGAACACATCTAATAATATCAGAAGTACTGTATCAAAAAGTAGTAAGACTATCAAAAGTACCATATCTGAAATAATCCTTCGAGT
Organism: Gallinago jamesoni; assembly: GCA_025769975.1. Taxonomy (NCBI): domain Eukaryota; kingdom Metazoa; phylum Chordata; class Aves; order Charadriiformes; family Scolopacidae; genus Gallinago; species Gallinago jamesoni. The sequence goes on from JAOQGH010000013.1 coordinate 1,355,504, forward strand.
CAGTTTGTGATACTTATGGCCTATTCCGTCTCTCTAGCAACATAGTTCTATCTAAGGCTCAAAAACCCCTTCTTGCAAATCTTGCTTTGCTGCTACAAAAACACTGTTGATGTTATCAGCTGCATCGGCATCAGGAAGTAATGGGTCGGGGTGGTTTTTGCCCGTGTGCCTTAAGGGAGCTATAAGATCACATAATGAAGTTTAGTAATAGATCAATGTGCTACCTCAAGTTTTCTCTACAGCTTCTGAATGGGTTTTGGAAGGATTGTCTCATGTGGGAATCTCTAGCCTAGCCAAAAATATGACTTTGTTTCAGCAGGACACCAATAAGCTCAAGGGATAATTATGAGGCTGCACTTAGTTCCCAGGTAGAACATCCCCCAAAGCTTGAGAAAGCCGAAAGAGGATGGTACGTGGCATTCAATGCCATTTCCTCTCCTCAACTAGATTATCTAAATCCATATGACCTCTTCCAGCCGGCTGTAGAAACCCTGCATCATCCACCTCCCACTGCACAACTTCACCCCTCCGACGGCCAAAAGACTTTCTGGACAACTCCCTTGGAGCAGGACACACACCTATGGATCAAACAGCAGAACAGGCATGTGGTGGCCCTGTGGGCAGTTGGCAACCAGGACATGAGGCACCCAGCCCCTGAATGTCACCGTTGCTCCCCCCCAGAGCCCTAAATAAAAAAGCTGTGAAGCAGCAGAGAGGAGCATAAAGGATAAAGAAGATGGGAGAGCAGCAACACCTGGGAAGGAGCCAGACTCTCAGCATTTAATGGGAAAGTTTAGCCCCAGTTGTAAGAGGAAATCTAGAGAAGATTTCAATAACGAAACCATTTCCTTCAGATATCTGTGTTTTGTAAATATTCTTTTCACTACAGCAAGCATGGAGAAATGAGATACAGGAAATAACCTCAGGGGCGCTCCTGTACTCTGATTTGTTCAGTAAGAACCCTGTCAGGCAATCACAACCAGCCCGGGGAAAAAATGAATTTCCACAGAGGAGAGAATGTTCTAAAGAAAAAAAAATAATAATAAAAAAAATCCATATTTTCAGTCCTCATAGAAACAAATTAAGCCACTGAGCTGCCTTTCAAGAAGTAAAAATACTCAGCCATGCAAGAAAAGAGATATACAAAACATCTGATTAAATGCAAATTGCTTCCCCTTGGCTTTCAGAGCCCACATGGAAATGTGTTTTCAGCGTGTCCAACCCAGGAAAGGCTGAAGCAGCTCTGTGAACACCCACAGGTTAAACAGGAATGGGTTTTAGCTTACTGAACTGCTTCTGTCAACGACCGCAAAGAATATAAAGCAACTGAGAAGGCTCAGAGAAACAGTGACTAATGTAGGTAATAATTAAGAACTATAATAACTATTACCTACTAAATAACTAGTGTAGGTAACTCTAGTTTATAGCTTTCCTTGGACAGTGAAACAGGTTTCTTCCGGCAGCAGTAGTCTTCATGCAAAATCAAGTAAGGCCATATGCTTCAGAAAAATTTTCAGATCATAAAAGACAAGTTATTCTGAGAAAGAAACTCTCACGGAGACCTGGGATCCCAACCAAACCCATGGAGACAGAGTCTGGGTTCAGGCTGAGGAACAGCATTATCTTCTCTCCACAGCCATGGTACAACCTTTGCTCCATCACCTCTCCTTCTGCCCTCCCTGAAGCAAATAAGAAAGGCATCAGGCAGCTGGGAAGGGTCCAGCAATGAACTGCAATTTTATTTGGTTAAAAACTCCTCCCTGACTTATTATAAGCATCTCATATTGCAGAACAAATACAAGTCTTAACTTCAATTCTACGTAAAGATTATTTTTTTTTAAACACCAAAGGTCTCCTTAAGACAGAAGACAAAGACATGAGACCAAATGAGAGGAAACTAAACACCTAAACAATCACCTAAATAAAGTTCTTAATGCCAAGGATGAAAGAGGACTGGAAACTATCCTGTGCTCATCAAAACTACTGTTAGATGACTTAAAGACAGGCTCGACATCAATAGAGCACATGCCTGACACTAGAATTATCCAGCCAATTCCTTTATTTGCAGGATGTCAAACAGCCACTACTCAGAAACCAAAGAACAGAGGGATCAGACAGGCAGCTCCTGAAGCAAGACCACAAAAGGGGACAATATCTGGAAACAGGTGGGTGAAAGGGAGAAGAGACACACTCTTCCTTCGGTCATCTAACTTGACTGTGCAACTATGGCATAAACTGGACTAAATCCCTGCTGCTGCTAAAAGGAGCCACCATTCTGGATTCTCTACAGACCAACCACTTTCTCCCCCAAAATCACCTGCTCAGTTCTACCTTCTCCCCTGTTCCAGCACTACAAGTCATGTGCCATCAACTGGATCCCAAAACCGACTTAGCTAGAATTACTCAATCAAAAGTTGGAGTCGTGTGTCCAGTTCTGAGACCCAAAGTTCCAGAAAGAAAGCGAACTCCTGGAGAGAGGCCATCAGAGGCTACAAAGCTGCTCAGAGGCTGGAGCATCTCTCTGCTGAGGAAAGGCTGAGGGACCTGGGGCTGTTCAGCTGGAGAAGAGCAGACTGAGAGGGGATCTCATCGATGCTGAGCAACAGCTAAAGGGCAGGGGGCAAGAGGATGGGGCCAGACTCTTCCCAGTGGTGTCCAGGGACAGAACAAGGGGCACAAACTGGGACACGGGAAATTCCATCTCAAAATGAGGAAGAACTTTCCTTTGGGGGTGGCAGAGCCCTGGAACAGGCTGCCCAGAGAGGGTGTGGAGTGTCCCCTGGAGAGATTCAAATCTGCCTGGATGCGTTCCTGTGCAACCTGCTCTGGGTTGTACTGCTTTGGCAGGAGGATGGACTGGATGATCTGCAGAGGTTCCTTTCAACCCCCACAGTTCTGGGATTCTGTGAAAAAAGATACAAAAAGAACAAAGAAAGGTTTCCATCTCAATTTCTAGGGTATCAGCTTTCCTCATCCACGTTGTGTGGCCTCCTGACCGATGCCAGCCCGCGGGAGGGCAGTGGAGGGGCTGCAGTCCCTCCTCCAACAGCTGAACGAACCCCCGCAGGGTCAAGGCCACTGGGCAGCTCCAGACTTGGACGACGAGGGGGTAAGAAGAGGAATAAATAGGAATGAGTCAAGGTTTCCAAATGTGACCGCTACCAATGTTCACAGAAGTCCTAAAACAGCCTTTAAAATGTAACACAGTAAGGAAAAAAAAAAAAGTGAAATAATGCAATTAAAAAAGAACAACACTGAGCAAAGGTGACACACGCCACTACCTGGAAAGTGGCACCAGGACAGGCAGTCTAGAGGACATTCATTCCTCCACTTTAATGATTAACTTGTATTTATGTATTGCCTCAAGATACAATGTGCTCACAATAAAAAGAACCATAAATTGCCTCATCACCACATTGTTTTTAAACTCTGGTGGAACCAGGGGGAGTACCCAATAAAATTACAAGACCAGAGGGGGGCTGCTGGGTTTGGAGCCAGCCTGACCAAAGCCTTTCTGCACTCCCCACGCTGCGCTTTTGAGGAAAAAATATCTAGAGCTTGTTTTAGTGGCCAGGACATTATTTGCAAAGCAGGGTGATAACATTCCTGCTTCAGTATTACATAAATAGCACTATTATTTTTTTTCCATGTGAAGTTCCATTGCACACTAGAGAGCCTCTTCCTACGATAAGGCCCATAGAAAACGCAAACTCAAGCAGTGGATCATTTATCAACTAATAATAGAAAAGTATTTTTAGCTTCAATGGAAAAAGATAGGCACCGTGAGGAAGGAAAAAAAAACCAAACTAACACTTCACAGCATTGGGAAATCAGAAGGGGAAAGGTGCTTTGGTGCTGCAGACCCCCCCATTTAATCACCACACACAACCAGCAGCTGGGGCCACAAGCAGAGCTGCAGGAAAGCAGAAAACTTTTCAAAGCAAGAAGGAATGGGCCAGTTCAAAGTCTGGTTCTATTTTCTCCTTGGGTTTGTATTTATTTACTCCTCTAAACGCCACAGTGGGCATCCTAAGAAAAGAACAAATGGGAAGAGCAGCGTGAATTCTGCAGCCCCAGCGAGGGGGGTTCTGACAGCCTCGGAAGTGGGATATTTTCAGCAATCGCTCGAGCCACACTTCCCCTGACCTGACAGGATTTTTGCCTGATGTTTCCTGAGGGATTGAGTCATGTCAGCATCGCCCAAGCGGTTTATGTTGCGAGGATGATGCAGAGATGCAGCGCGCAGCATGTGGTGGCTCCCTAAGACCTATGAAGAAAAGGAAACAAAGCGTTTCCCCAAGGACACAGCCACGCTACGATGGACGGACTAGAGTTATTCCAACAGTTCCTCAACGAGGCACACAGCAGTCGAGTTCCAAAGATCGCTCCTTCAAATAAACCAGGGACTTTTTCAACTTGTAGAAAATAAATAGAAGACCCTGAATAGAGTTTTTCAGATCCAAGGAAAGAACCAAGGAACAAAGATCAGACGCTGAAGACAAAACACCGAAGAACCAAGACTCAACAGTTGAACAAACTAAAAATGCTGAGATAGAACATCTCATGGCGAAGCTGGGAAAAACATTTAAAATGACCCTGAAAAATACTGATTCTGCAGCAAACTGATGTCAGGAGAGAATAACAAGGAGCAGCTCTGCAGAACAGGAGACAGCAGGCAGGGACGAGGTCAAACAATGTCAGCACAGCACCAGCTACTGCCGGGAACAAAGGGCTGTAAACAAGAATATCCAAGTGTTTTAATTCGGATAAAGGCAGGGAAGCATAAACATTGTGAGTATTTAAATGAAATTTTCAGCCCTGGCACCCTGTCTGCCTAAATTCATCAGGCAGCACAGCGTCCGCAGAGCTTCAAAGAGCTGGGTTTGGATTTCACTGCACACACGGCAGCACATTTTACTCTTAATTTGCCCTTCCTTCTCATGCCAAACCTGAATGCAAATTACTCGTTAGTTTTTAAACTTATGTCTCCAGACATAATAGACTGTAAAAAACAGTATTATTTTAATATTATATTTCAATTCCCCACAATTGTTTTGTTTTCCACTGTTTAAACCCTTCATTTTCTTTCAAATAATTTCTCCATAGGTTAAAGGCAAACTTCATTAACAATTTAAGAATTTTCTTCCCCTCCTGCCCTACTACACAGCGCAGGGAAGTACAAGGTTTAACTGTGTTGCAAGACCTGGAAGTTTTTCACTTCCTATTTTGCTAGACCAAGTAGTTTAAGACAGGGCCGAATTATTATACTTTCTCACTGCAAATGTTTGTCACATGAAACCAGTTATCAGATGGAAAAAAGAGCATGAATACTTATTTCCTGTAGCTCAACCAACTCCGAGATGGTGCAACACCGAAACAGAAGTCTGTAACACCTCAAACAGCAAAACATAAACGTGATGCTTCTTGTGTTCTGGGTGAGCAGCTCTGAAGCAGCAGCATCTTCACTTATTAGTTAAGCCTAAAAATAAAGATGCCAGAAGGCACCTGAAGTGACACATCCAAGAAGATGATTAAGTCTACTCTGTAACTCAGGATGCCTAAAAATTGGGTGAAACGAGCGTGCAAGAGGAGACCTGGCACAAGCAGCACTTGGCACTCTGTTACTGTTTGTAAAAAAAACTTCATCCTGGGTGGCAGTGGCTCCTATCCCAGGGTGCAGCTCCACAGTGACACGTCCAGCAGCTCCTGGTCATCCCTGCAGAGAGTCCCCACCCCTCCCTCACTCCCCCATTCCATGAAAAATTTTTTTCTCATCCATTTTAAACAGACTTGGAATCGCTTCCTCTCACATAACTGTCGTATCAAGGGGTGACTTGGCAGGGCTCTAAGTGTTTCAGTACTAAGGGGATTTTTTTTATTTATTTTTTTTTTTCCCCCACCCTAAGTGACTTCTTGGGCAGAGTCATAACGCTGTTATCACAACAGCCCAACTTCTTGATTAAGCTTTTCCTTCCTTCGAGTTGCTGCTTGTTGCATTACCATTTCCTGACAATAAGTATTTCCAGCCTTTCATAGACTGTCAACAAAGTATTTAAAAAATGATGTCATCTGCCTACCTTGGAGCACGCCCAGGGGGCAGAAGCAGCACGGGGATGATGTGCATTGCCGTTGAGCAGATGCTGATGGTGGTGAATCTGAAGGAGAGCTGGTAATTAAGGACTCTCCCTAACAGCCTCATGAAAGCTTAGGTTGTGCTGAACTACTACATGAAAGAAAAAACCCACCCCGAAACCACAGCCCCAAAGAACAGCATCATTTGCATCAATGTGAGTTTAACAAAGGGTACGTAAACAAAGCACCAAAATAAGTAATCTTGGGTTTATTACAAATCTGATGCCTTTCTAAGGTGGCAATCAGAAAGGTATTCTTATATCCTGAAATATTTCAAAGGAAGCTCCTGACCAATAACCCAGCAACTAGGAGAAATTTCAAGGAACTCAAGGAACTACTCACTTCTAATGATACCATTTCATTGGGGGGAACCCCCCCCACCTACATACACCATACTAAAAATGATGAAATAAGGAAGAGAAAGTCCTTTCTAAGGAGTAATAAACCAGAGTGGAGAAGGATATATTTAGCCCAGACATAAGGAAAAGCATTTTGAGAAGAAAGACAATCAGGAAGTGAAGTTATTCAATGAAGAAGCCCCAAGCACAGCGAAGTGACTGGACTGCACGGAGGAAGAGGCATCATTCAAAAAGGGCATTTTTAATCCATTTTGATGAATTTTAAAGCCATTACACAGAGTAGAGTCCCCTGAAACAGCCAAGCAAATTTTTTTTTTCCCCTGGTGGAAAGGTATTTAAACAGCAACAAAAAAAAAATAATTCTACAATTTCAAGAAGGAGTTCCAACAACATTATTCTACACCCACCCCCTTAGAGAGCAGCTTCCACAAGCCTGGTTATCTCTTCAGTGAAGCCAAAATAAAAAGAAACATTTCAAGCAAATTTCTTTGCTGTTTAACAGGCAGGTTTTTGCTTTGTTTTCAAGTAGAATAATATGATGCTTTAAAAAAAAACAAAACCAACAACCTGATTTCCAGTTAGATCAGATTTTTACTGCTCATTTGTACTTTGCAAATGTCTTTTCCCCAGGTATTAAAGCACTTGTGAAATACCCCTAGAAAGCTGCTTTTTGGGTACAAAGTTACTGTGTGCATGAGAAAGGCGCTGGCTCTGCTTAGTCCATGCCATCACTTTGCCGGCAGCGTCAACCTGGGCTTTACCGTGTAGTTCCAGAACCAGGGCCCCAGCGTTGCCGTGAGGAGCTGGATGGCTACGGTACAGAGCATGGACTCCGTAACATCGAATCTACGCGCGCGGGGAAGGGGGAAAGAAACGGTTCAAAACAATTTTTCCTGGGCACTTCAGTTAAGTGGAGCCATTAAAAGCAGTGATCTTCAGTCACGGCGGCGTAAAGAGCAAGATCCAGACAACTACTGTGTGGCAGGGAGATGATTTAAGGGGTGGGTCAGAGGGAAGGGAATTAGTGACCACAAGAAAAAAAAAAATGAGTATTAGTGAATTAACAATAATATTGTAACCCATATAGTATTTTAAACTCCATTAAGAGCTTCTGCACTCCACCGTATGCTTCAACCCATGGGCAAAACACCAGCATTGGTGTGGGCATGAGGAAAGCAGATGAGATTCCCTGCTCCCAGTCACAGCAAATAAAATTCACAACCAAACGCAATTCAGGGTCTCTCATCTCCCTCCCCCATGCTCACATTTCCAAATGGTACTGAATGTATGAATTTTTCATCTAAAGATGCTACTGTGTATTTTTCCAGAGCAGAGGCACGGTCTCCATCTTCCCTCTGCCACTTCTAAAGGAAATCAAGTTGTTACACCTCCTGCTCGTGCAGCTCCTTAGCAAATAATGCTAAAATAAATCAAGTGGGCTCTGGAACCCGTTCAGTGGCAACCAAACTCTGTCCTCTATACATTTATTTTTCACCCTTACACAAAGGGGTGAAAAAAAAAAAAATATGCTGTAGCCAACAGAGCCACAACTACCACACATACTCCTTAGGGTAAAAATGCAGATTCATAGCATTTTATAACTAAGATATTTTAAAATATGATGAAACTAAAATTGCATTAAACCATCTAGTAAAAAAAAATAAATCTCAGCAATAACAGAGCCAGCCATAACTGAGCTGCTGTTTATTGCAGCCCTTATCAGAGCATGCTCGGGGCAGAAGGGCAGAGTCTGCCAGCCAGCAACACGTCAACATAAAGGTCCATCAGAGAACCCAAGCTCCTGGTGCTGGCACCGATGGAGCTCAAGAAGGGCAGCAACGCTGCGCAGCACGAGAAGGCATGGGGAATTTCAGTCTGACAAGCATTCTCGCTTTAATTATCACAGCACGTAATGCAGTATTTAGTTAGAAAAGGTAACAGTTGGTATTTTAGGGAATATAGGAAGAGAAAGTCACACAGACAAACCCCACAGCTTTGTTACTTCTCCACAGCTGCAGTTTCTTTTCCATTTTTTTTCCTACGTTACTCTAAGGGATATTTGTAATTCAGACGGGGATTCGTTTTTTTAAACATTATCCGGGAAAGCTTAAGAGGGGGCCATCGACCTCGGCATGTGCTTAACTCCTAGATGTTGGCAGTGACAAGTCTCATTTTGTCTGCTCCGCTGGGGTCCCTTGTCAAGCTGGTAACAATCTTGAGCCAATTAACAGGCGATTGATTAGTCATGCATCCTGAATATACTCCTGGCAGTGCTCATTTATTGACCATATTCCATATGCAATTTTTAAAAGGCCCTGTTTGATTAAACAAGCCGTTAGACTGTACAAGGGCCAAGTTTGGGAGCTCAGAGACAGCTGGAGTCAGTCCTCTCCTTGCCAGGAACGGTGAACCAAAAGGATTTAATTCAAAGTTGAGAGATTTCCTGAGAAACGAACCAACCAAGAACAACAGGAAACAGATAATTACACTGGAGATTCCTCTGAAATCAAGTCAATCATTGCCCATAGAGCTGATTTAACACAGCTTCTTTTTAATATTGCTGAAACTATTGTGAAACTAGAAGGGGGGGGGAGGGGCAGGGAGAAGCATTTATGCCTTCTCCTCCTCCTCCTCCTCACTGAATTCCTTGCAATAGTCCCGTGTAGCAAAACACAACAGACAAGGAAAAATAACACTATTGCCTCAGAGCACAGAAGTTTTGAGGCTGGGAAACTCAAGGGGATACGTCTACTGTTAAATAACTCTGTGCAGCAGCACCAGGGGCTGAGAAATGATGGTTTTTCCGTGCGTCTGCCCCGTACCCACCGTGTGGGCAAGGATCTGAGCCTGAGACAAAGCCGTGTGTTCTCAGGGGAACCACTGCAGCGAGAAAAGAATGTTCAGCATCACAACACAAAGATTAAAAAAAAAAAAGAAAAAGACTTAAAGTCACATGCTAGATGTCCAAATGCTCAGCGTTTAAAGATTGTTTTGGAGTTTAATCCTAACTCATTGCAATCCAGCACTTTCACTTGGACATAATGAAATAAATAGCGTGAATAACTGTACAGAAGAAAAGCATAAGCAAACTGAAACTATTTCCAGCTACAGGAAATTCATCTTGAGGTTAAAATAATATTAAAAAAGAACCGTAAACTTTTCTCCTTTCCTTGTTGTAACACATTTAAGATGATAGGTAAGTTTTTCCTTTTGCTGCTCATTTAACATCGATTAGAAGTTGAGCAGATGAGATAAGGGGGCGAAGCTTGTGGCAATTACACTGAAGCTCACTATTTCCCAGAGCAGCAAGAACATATTTCAATGATAAAGGTGGGAAAAAAATCATCAGCAGCATCTCTCGGAGACTGCTCGGTGCCTGGTTTAACACATTGTTCAGGGACTTGGAGAGGGAAAGGAGTAGGAGGAGGAGGATGACGATGTGGAAACCCCCCTCATCTTCATCAGCCCTGGTCAATTTCAGCTGTGGGTATTATTGCTATAGCAAAGCACTGACACACATTTATGACACACACCAAGCTCTGGAGAAACGCTGAGGGATGGCAATGAGGGACTGAGGTTTGCAGGAGGCAGCAGGTTACAAGCAGCAAACTTAACACCTACCACAGAGATATTTCACCAGATACTTCTTGCAAATACAGAGAAAATAATCCCCCACACCCCCCCCAACAGCAAGAGAGACTCCACTGAGCTTCAAACTCTCCTCCACAAATAACCAAGGTGTTAAAAGTTCTTGAAGAAGAGTTGGAAAAACTCATAAAATTGAAAGTTTTAAGCTCTATAATCACAGAGATTAGTGCCTTATCTCCTACCATAATCCTGAAGCTGTTCCCAAGAGAAAGAACTCCATGTGCTAAACTCTGACTTGGAAGGTTTCCATCTCTGTGTTTTGATATCTGGTGTGAATTGTCTGTCCAAGACAACACACTGACTCCCTTACTGCTAATGAGGAAGGCTTCATTTTAGCTGCTTTCTGAAATACAGCCTCATTTCCTAACCTCCCCTTTCCCATCAGAGGTAGTTACTGCCAAGCAGGCCCCGAGGTTTAACCAAATTAACCTTCTCCCCTTCCTAAACCAACCCATCATCAATGGGCTCTTGCCCAGACAACTGCTGCAGTGTCACTGAGGAAGAATGTTCCCCAAATTCTCCAACATTCCTCAATACCGGCTGTTTTGCTGGACAGCCTGAACACTTTTGCTTTCTCTGGGGACTATTACTCAAACTGTGAAGCAACATTTTTTAACTTTTCAGTTACGTGAAATCTGGTGAGGACCAATTCTTCCTCTCAGTGTTCACTGATACACCAGATAACGCAGTAACTCGTGGGAGAAATGCCAAGCCCACGGTGCACATCTCTGGGTAGACCCTTGCTAAGTGCCCACTGGGGTTTTAAAATAAGCCTTAGCACTTCCCCCAAGTCCGGCACGGCCAAGCACAGGAGATCTTCACTGTGTCGGGCTATGTCTCACGTCTCTCCAGACAAGACTCAGGTTGCAACACAGAACCCAGCTCAGATCTGACAGACTAATAGCTCCAGCTCCGCTTCCAACTACCCTGGATGCGAGACAGCCCCTGCCGAGTCCGAATGTCTGAGCACTGACCTTGTGAAGGCAGATCCAGCACCCAACCTACACTGACAGACATCTACTATTATATTTCTTGAAGCCACAACAGTGAGCAGGTGCTGTATTGAATCCAAGCAGAATAAGTCTGGATCTAGAAGAACCAGAGCTGAGAATCACAGCCAGGCTGCAGCTAAAGGCAGGCTAATTCCCTCCAGGGTTTGTGCACTGTATTTCCTACTGATTACAGAGGCTGCACCATGTTCCTAAAGGACCAGATCACTTCACGTGTCCATGTGGCCTTCCCAAACTGGGGCTTCCCAGTTTGATTTTCATAATATGCAGAAGAAAATACACTTTTTCCAAACCAGAGATGCCCTGGTTATGGCACAGCTGCACCTGCACAAGCCTAAACCTGAACCAAAGCTCATTCTGTATTGCAGCCCAGTAAGTCCACAACCCAGATAAACCAGTCACTGCACTAAAAACCAGACCAGGAGAACAAAGCATTTGGGCTCCTTTAATATTGAAGGTTTTCCCGCAATTCAGAATCACCTTTTTATTTCTTCACATGTGCAGTTTATTCCTGCTCTTTCATAAGCCCATTCCCAGGTTGGGTGTTTATTCTTGAACAAAACCTGTGCATATGAGAGCATCTGTGCTGTTCCTGCTGCCTCTGCTCTGCTGATGTTACTTACAGCAACTTCTACCATAGCCAAAACTTGCTCTGAGATACTTCCTGCTTCCTCACAGGGAACTTTTAAGCAATACTGACCTCTAGCTATTTTTTTGAGTTATTTAACCAACTCGAGTTGCTCTTTGAAAAGTCCACATTAGCTGCCACGACCTAGTAAAATTCTATAATCAATTAAAAGATGGAAACACATGGCAGGGCCTGACCATCTCGGCTGATCATTCCACAAGCCTGAAGTGGCACAGAGCAGGTCCCCGCAATTGTCAGTGGGAAGAAAAAGAACCAGCGCAGCTGATACACGCAGTAATTGGGCACAATTAAACTAATAATTTTCCTAGGAATTTAGCAGAAGCGATTCCATTTCCTCCTCTCTCGGGGCGAACACTCCTGCTCTGCAGACAGATTCTGCACAGCCTCAGTGGGTCATCAAGGCTGGGACAGGGACAGCACACACCACTCAGACATTCTGTTCCAAAAGCATCTACTTAATTTGACACACTAATTTATCTTAGTTTTTTTGAAGACAATAGACTTCTTCAGCAAGTCAAGTCGATGACACGTTTCACTGTTCAAGTTTGAGCTGTGTGTAAGGAGTAAAATATTAATCTTGCCCTTTAGCAGCCTGCTCCTCTTCTCCAAGCCATTTTCAATTTGCTTATTGACTTGATCTCGGTAATGAAACACAATTTCTTGAACATAATCTCATCACAGAAAGACAGTAAGTGATAACCAGCTGTGGGCTCTTTCCTGCCTCTTTGGAATGCAAGTCAGAAATGCTGACAGCTTTTCTGAGCATCACTACTTTTTTTTCGTCAGTTTTATGATTGGTGAAATAAAAGCTACAGAAAAAACTACTGTCAAGCAGTGAGAATCAATTAACTGGATAAATAATCTGTTTTTGCCACAGAAATTAACATCAGCTTATAGTAGTCCATTAACCCTATGGCACTGGGCAAATGAAGACACAAATAATATTTACTCTAGAGGGCTGTCCATTACCTAAAATAATGATACACACATTTGTGTGCTTATTGCCCTCTCTAAATCAGCTACAAATTGATGGATCATCAAATTCTCCTAATATAAGGACACGCACAACAATAGTATCTGCTACAAAAATGCTGTCTCCAAAATATAAAGACTCCTCACAAAAGCAAAAAGCGCAAGTTCCCTGTGAATACCAGGAGTAACGGACGCATTTCTCTGGAGCACAAAAGCAAATTGGGTGGTTTTGATTCTTGGATCTGTGAAGTCAAGCACATGCCAAGGTTGGATTTTTCTGTGTTTTGATCGATAATAAGAAAACTTTAATTCCCAGGGCCCCGTAAAGTTCAAAGGGAGCTGAAAGCATTCCGTATGGAGACCTTTGGTGCAGCATGAAAGGGAGAAATCTAAATCATTACAAGATTTGAGCCAGATACTTTAAAGATTTAAATATCAGAATTGACTGAAGCTACTCTCTGCTTTGGTGTAGTCAGGATTAGAACAGGGGTTTAGATGTTTTTTCTTTTCTTCCTCCATCAGACATTGAAAATTGCTCTGTCATCTTATATTTTTGAGCAGAAACATGAAAGTTTCCCAAGAGAATCTGCATTAGTATCCTGTCAGTAAGAGCTGTTCTAGACAAGAGGTCCATAGGTGTACTGGTTTAGCAGTATCTGGGTAGCTCCAGGCCAATAACAACAGACTATAAAGAAATGGTGCATGTTTTAGCATTGTTTCAAAATCCCATACAAGTTAGGGACAGATTTCAGAGGTTCCCAGGTGCAAAATCATTCTGCAGTGTATTTGCTTGAAATATATGTTAGATCAAATGCAAACATAGAACAAACTTACATTTCCACATTAAGGCCAGTGAGTCCCACAGGTCACCGAGTCCTTGTGCTCTGTTTCCCCACCAACCCTCCCCCAGAAGTAAAGGGGATTTCAGCTCTTGATTTCCCTAGCGTTGCTATTCGGGTCCCATTATTCACAGAACCACAGGCTACACTAACTACAAGGGGTCTGAAACTTTAAGTTGTAGGCATAGTATCAATTAACACATTATATTTTAAGAATTATTGTTAACAGTGAAGATGCATCATCACAATCAAGAGATGGGTAGTTAACTGAATAGTGAAGCCAGACTGCCACCATCTGACAAAAGCTTTCCTTCCTGGGGATGAAACACCAGCTATTTTAAACATAAAATTACAGCAAGTCACATCAGAAGCTCCTAATTAACTAATATGACAAAAGGATATTTTATTACTCTTAAAACAAGCTAAATAACTTTCAGTATTAATTGTGGACCCAACAGGTAGTAGCTGCCACAAGCTCTAAATGTGTGTATATATATGAATGTGAACGATATACTACTGCTCTAAGGATCCAAACTACAATCACATAAAGTGCAACTAGAGAGGAAAGCAGCTTAACTTTCAGTTTTATTTTCAGCCAAGGTACTTACATGCCAAAACGCAACGTTCCAGAGACGTACGTCTGCCAATGTGCGCAGTAAAACATGAATGTTCCAGCAAAACAACAAAAGAACATCCAGTCAGGGTTGGTTCCCAGCTGCACAGCAATACAAGTTCCCAAAACCACAAAGACTGCAGAAGAAAATCAGTCACATAGTAAAAAAAAAAATAAAAAAAATAAAGTGTGTATGCGTATAAAGATCCTTACCAGAAACAAATCCAACCAAAAAGACCCAGAGGAGAGACAGCGTGAAGGTATCTTGATGTGGTTTATTTTATACACGCAAGAGATTAACACTTCCATTTTTTAAAAAAGTACAGATTGCAAAGTGTATATTTAAATTCATGTCAGTTATCAGAAGCCCCCACGTTGAAGGGTTTAGTCATTTTCATTGAACTTAATGGGATTAGACATTAAGGGACCCAAGTGATTTAAGCAATCGTAGCCCACAGCCAGAGTTCTGGGGTTTTCTCATGTATCTAAAGTTTCCTGGATATATTTTCTCCCATTTTCTGAATTTTTATTATGCCATTAAGAAAAATCCAAGTACTGTCATTCAATACTCATATCAATGCTTCCCCCCTCTGGCTTTTAATACACAGCTTTAATAAAGTATTCATAAATATTTAAAAGCATAAGAGCTTCAGAATTTCAGTAACCAAAAGCATCTGATCATTCTTTCGCAGTGGGGTTAAGCTCAGGCTGGCTCAGTGAGCTCTACCTACCTAGAAAGAAACTGATCTTGCTGATTCTGATCTTAAACTCGGACTTTACCACCCCCTTGTTTAGGCTTCATACCTGTCTCACAATCGTTCTATATAGATTCCATCTAAAGTAATCTAAAAGAGCATTTTGACAACTTCACGCAGAAATTTTTGTAGCAGCAATACTCTGATAAAACAAACACAGAAAACTTCTGGCTCAGATGGAATTAGTCACACGCTTAGAGGTTTTGAGTGTAACACAAGACGACATTCAGCTGGTCAAAAGCACTGTCTATGGAAAGGCTGCTGAATGTATAGCTTTTCAGTCAACCTCTCTTATCCTCTTCTTCAGTAAAGAAGCATTTTTCTATATTCAGATTTGACCCCTGAAATAATGGTCATTTAATCCTCATACTTCAAGTAAAAATGACAATACCTGTGGAAAGTGAATCACAGCCATGATCAAAAAGTTCTCCTAATGGAGTACTGCTATTCGTCCTTCTTGCTTGTTTTCCATCTATAGCATCCAGAGACTGGTAGATGAAAAGGCCACATGCACAAGCAATGTATGCCCAGGGAGGTGCCTAAGAAAGAAACAGTCAATGACAGGAAAAGTTTTTTTAAACCTTAACAAAAGAAGCCTTAAATTGAATTATCTTACACTCTTATAACAGCAGATTTTAATTTGCACACACTTCCTCATCCCATGCATGGACCTGCCAGTAGCTGGTCCTTGCAAGGACAGGCAGAGCGGGGTATGATGTGAAATGTAAATAAAACAGACATGAATTTGAAGCTTAGATTAATAGCTACAGATTTTCTAAATCAGAAAGCTGCACTGTACCTCTAAAAAAAAATATATATATAAATAAATACTACTACATCTGCAAAGTGGCACACAATTCAGTTCTCGTCTTGCTTCTCTTCCCTGTAGGGTATCTGTGAGTTGCCCGAGTGATTTAGAAATTGGAAAAGTTTCTTAGCCCTTGAAATGTGCAATTGTGTCACAAACACTGAGCTCATCTTCACAAGACCTCAACGAGGTGTCACGTACTAAAACTCTGCCAAGTACAGGGTATCACCAGCTGCAGCAGCACTCGGGAACTGTGTCACTGCAAAGCTCTCAAACTTTGAGGGTTCAGGTTCAGCTACTGTGTTCTGCGAGATCTGCAAAGCATCAGGGCTCTGCAGAACAGCACCTCCAGCACCAACTGGTTTTCTGTTACTGGGTAACAGCAGCTTTACCAAATCTATATTAATAACACTTAGTACTCACATCCTGTATAGCCATTTATTTCTACAGAAATATAAATGGTACCAAATCCCTGCTAAACCAAAGACTACAATTCAAGCTTTTGCCAGTATTTGAAGCCTAAACCATTTTTACCACAAAAGCCAGAGGGTTGCCATTAGTCTGTCTCAGTTTATACATCCATAAAACAGATATTATTGGATATTTTGCAATCTTCATATTTGACACTTTATAAAAGTGAGCATTTACGAGCAGCTGCGTTTTACAGACCACGCCAATAAAGTCCCAATCCAACTCAGCAGCTTAATCAAGGTGACCTGCCTCTCGTAAAGCTCTGAAGTCCAGCTCCTTCTGATCTACACAACCATGACTCATTTGCAGCACATCGACTTAAATATACTCCCTGTACAGGTTGCATTGTTCCTGCTACTGCATCTCACTAAAACAGTTCATCCTGCCTCGAACGCTGGCAGCGTGCTCTGCTTTTAGCAACATCTACACAAACCAGCACAAACAAGACAAGAGTTAAGGGGGAAACATGTCACCCAAAAGCAACGGATTGCATTTAGACAAGGCTTTGATGCTATAGAATTCCATCCCATGGCATAGATGATAGTTCTATTTCTTATGGATAGATTTTATACACAAGGTTTATCTTTCAGTATCGTGCAATTTTTCCTCTATAAACTCTACAATAATCAGACTGCTGGCTCCTCTTCTTTCTTAAACACTCCTTTCATTACCAGTGTAGGTGTTTCCACTTAGATGTTACTTGTATCCGCATAAAATTTCACAGCTCCCTCTCTTCTCCAATTTCTTTCTTTCCTTAAGCAAAAATTCAGATACCATTCTGTTGTTCAGCAC
>JAOQGH010000013.1:1403210-1418650 GCA_025769975.1 Gallinago jamesoni
CTACTCCATAACACAATGACATTTTAATCAGGATAGTGGTTCTGGTCCATCCATCTGAAAAAGATTATGGTGGAACTACAAAGTTATGGAGAAGGGCAAGAGAAATAGTCAGAAGTTTGAGATAGTTTTGGTTCAGAGGATGCCCACACAGAATTTTCGAGCCTAGGAAAAGAGAGACTGAGGAGTAAGATGAAAAAAGTCTACAAAAACCATTTTTTTGCTTGGACATGGTGACTTGAGGACGGGTTACACTCACCTCAAAAAGTTAGTGAAAAAATATAACAAAGAAAAAAAAAACCTGACAAGGAGTATTAAAGACACCGTGTCTTTTTTAGAGCTATTGTAGCTGGGAAATGAAAAATCCTGGTGAAGTCTCATGTAGGATCATGATCTTTGTACTCTTCTCTAGGCATCCACTATCGGTCTCTGTTCTGATGTTCTCTCCCATGCTGGTCTCTGCTGGAGACACGATGATGGGTTGGATGGATCTTCTGACTAATTCACCAGTGACTCCTCCTTTTATATCTTGCTTTTAGAGTGGTGCCATCTCCCTTCCCATTTTCCTGAAGCTCTCTTGGGACCGCAGCGTGCCTGCCCCATGCCTCCCACAGCCACAAGAGGAGATCAGGTGGGGCTTTGCCAAATTCAGTCTCCTGCTGCTGACCATTTGTCAACTCAAATCACACAACTGTAGGAAATTCAGGGTCACTTCCACACCGTCCAAAATAGTTCCAAAGCTGAATCTGCATATCCCTGATGACAGGTATCTGAAGATTAACTCATTTTCTAGTATTTCTGCAACCTCCACCCCCAGCAGCTGACTGCTGGTTTGTTAGGAAGAGACTGGACCTGATGGACTCTGGAGTGCCCAGCTTCCAGGTGGCCTCTCAGGCTAAAAGGCTGGGAGAGGCCTCCATGAAGATGTGTGTCCTTGTACAGAAATGCCAGTGCTGCGGTGGGTTGTTCTCTAGCTGAAGAGTAACACCTCTGCACGTGGACAATTCCGTCCAAACACTCCAAGTCACCAGGTCAGGGTGATGCTGGCAACTGGACCACCTTTGCTTTTTGGACCCAGAGATTTCTAAAAGTAGATTTCCAATGACTCTTCCTGAATCTTTGCTTGAAAGCGATAGTTCTAATCCACAGCCTAAATCCATGGGTTTCATATTGCTACGTATTTAACATGTTGTGTAACTGCTTTTCTGTCACAAAGACATCCTTAACAGATCACAGGAGTTCAAGGACAAACAGTGCAGAAAAACATAATCTGAGCTACAGATAATTAATGTGTCTGGATGAGGAGCTGTTCCAACAACCTGTGAGGTCCTTGGCTCTTGGAAGTCCCTTTGCTGATGTAGGAGAGCTGCGCCAACAGCAGGAGCACATCAAGTGGCTTCTTCTGGTTCTCGCTGATCCTTTCAACTTTGCATTGATGTTGTTCCAAGAGAGACAGAGATCTCCTCCTCTTCTACAGATGGCTTGGTTTTGTCTTTCTGAATTGCACCACTTTCCATCACAAGCCCACTTGCTTTTTTCCACCACATCCTACTGGTCATGTGTCTTCAAACCCTTGCAGTAAGGATACTCCTCTGGATTCTTCTGAATTTTCAACATCTCATCATCGTCTCTAGAGAAAACTCAGGCTGACAGAGCACTTTGGTCAGGTATAAGAGGTTCTGGAAGAAAGAAGGTGATGTGTTGTAGAACTTCAAACCTGGAATCCTCACAGCAAAAGGAGAGGGTAAATGAACTCACCTTCATTAATTTCTTTAGAGATCACTGGAAAATAATGACTTTTGTCAGAAGACAGGATGGGTGAGTGGAGTCTGTTGGGAGAGTATCACAAGTGACTGCAGCAGCAGATACAAGACAGAAGGTTGCTTTGACTTCGGTCCTGGTTGCCAACCCGTCATACCGGGTCTGTCTGGGATGGAGCTGATTTTCTTCATTGCAGCCCATGCAGTGCTGTGGTTTGGGTTTGTGAAGGAGACAGCACACCAGTGTCCTGGCTACTGCTGAATGGTGCTTGCACCTCAACAAGGCTTCCTCTTCTTCTCACTCTGCATCCTTCCCAGACTGGGGATGGACAAGCTGGGAACAGATACAGCCAGGACAGTGGCCACAGACTGACCTAAGGGATATTCCATACCATATGACATTGTGCTTAGCAAATAAAAGCTTAATGAAACGAGGAGGATGCAGGGATGTTTATGGTTATGGTATTTGTCTTCCCAAGTAAACATCATGCACACCGAGACCCAGGAAACGGCTAAACATCTGCCTGCTGATGGGACACAGTAATTAAATTCCTTTTTTTTGCTTGGCCTGTGTGCAGCTTTTGCTTAACCTGTTAAACCGTCTTCATCTCATGTCACAAGTCTGACCTGCCTTCCACTTTCTCCCCATCCTGCAGGAAAGGGCAGTGAGCGAGCAGCAGGGTAGGTGCTTGGTAGCTGGGCAGGGTCAACCCATCACACCCACAAACGTGCAGGGAATATTCCCACTTTTCACACAAAATGATTGCCTCCTCACTACTGCTTGTATTTCATGAGCAGGTTTGGCCAAATTTCCGCTTCTTCCACGCTTTTGGAACAAGCACCAATGAGACTGCAAATGGACACCTCCCTCCATGGTATCACTGAGTGCTCAAAAAAAATCATCTCCCATAAATTATCCTCCATGCTTTGCACATCTACCAATGAAGGATGTGCAACATCTGTGCATGGCTGCTCCATAAGCAATTCAGCCTCAGTCTGGCTACAGGCTGTGGGTCACTGGTCAAACCAACACAGTCCTTCCCTGGCGCTCAGCTGTTTTCCACATGCTTCTGGCTCAGGGATACTTGGGCTGCACGATAACGTAGATTATGAGGCCCAGTTCTCTCCCATCATCCTCTCCACTGTGCCCTTTGTTAGGTCTGTTCCCCTACACTAAACTATGGGATTTCTGCCCCGAAACGCTCTCCGTACACGGTGAACCCATGGATGCCTGTATCACCCTTACTTGTGTGCGCTATCACAGGAACCTGCCTTTCACGCAGTAATCTCAATCATCAAAGAGTTCAGCTCCATTATACACCTTCCTTCTTTACCCACCATCATGTGTGTGGCGTATCACCACCTCCTAACACCTGCTCTACCTCAGCTCTTCAGAGCAGGAACCATCATCTTCTTCCCTTGTGAAAGGCAATCTTGCCTCCCTAATCCACTTGAATGTTTCACGCTGTCAAGATGCACATGAATAAAGGACACAGGACTGATACAATCCACCAGGCTCTCCAAAGCAACACTCTTTGCTAAAACCCTACAGATACACCAGGCATCCATGTGATAACAGAGAAGGACCTTGCAGATGAAAATTCGATTAAAATAAAAAAAAATAAGAAGAGTATCAAATAGCATCCCATGAACGAATCAGCAATGGAGTTTGACAGAGATCAGAGATGTTGAATATAACCATAAATGGACAAGAAAAAAAAAATAATGACAAATTCTGTTGGCAACACAGTTATTCATGGCTGTAACAATAACGACTGAAGAAGTGCAGAAAAGCCTTACAAGATATGATGACACGGACAACAGAGATTAGCCAAAGGCATTCATACAACACACAACAGAACACGCTGGGAAAATACACCACAAAGATCTATAAAAATTGTGATGGCAAAGACAGTCTGAGTCCACATTCTCTGCTACAATGCAAAACCAAGGGAGCATAAAATAAAGGGAGCAAGAGACATGTTTAAATAACAACTGAACAAATTAATGGAAAAGACATTCCTCAAGAATTAGTAAAGATACCACCCCTGGATAAAGAAATATGCTTTTCTTTTTTGTAATTATCTTTTTAAAAAAAAAAAAAATCACCTCCACTCTCCAAAAATAAGCCCACAACCAAACTTCAGCATTCCACACCTGGCAAAGGCCTTATAAAGGCTTACAACAATAACGGCAAAGAGACACGTATCTAGATAACTGTCAGCAGGAGCTTCCACTGCTTCCGTCTTCACACCCGTAAAGGGGTTTGTACAAATATCTGCATTATTACTGCCTAAACTCTAATTCCCAGATCACTTAAATAGCATTTATTAAACACTGACCATTGACCTTTTATGACAATTGACAGTTCTCAGGAATTCACAAAAGTCATCATGCACCTATAAAACATTAGGAAAACAAATATCTACAATTGGGGTTTGCAGTTTCCATTCAGTTCCTAAGAGATAGGTGATGAAATTCCAAAGGGAGAAAGTTTATTTGTTAGGACTAATACAGAACCCCCTCAATTCAAAATATATAGAATACACTAATAAAAATGCTGATCTTCTGTGTTGTGTTCTCTGATACGTATCACATCCAGAAGCAGAATTTGATGGTCCGAGTCTTTTATTTCTGGTATTTTACAAGAAACCTATGCTGTTCTAAATACACACATGATGTAAATCTCACTAAGATCTTCTATCTACCAGAAAGATTCATGTTTGTTTAAACAAAGAATTTCTTCTTGAAGCTCCTGAAAGGAAGATGAACGTGGTCCAGATCACCAGCTTCAGTATTTCAGCTTTGCTGCATTTTTCTACGCATGTCTTCAAGAGCTGCTTCTCGTTCTCTTAAGAGCTGTTTAAGTCGTTTTATTTTTTCATCCCGTATTGTTTCATCCAAGTCTGGGGCAGTCAAAGGGAAAGCATCATCTCTGAAAGAACCTTCAAGGACTGAAGTATTATCTTCACAAGACACTAAAACTGGAATATTTGAGTCTGTAATGTCACTGTATTGAGAGTCCGAGTCTTGCTCAGGGTCCCTCCCTGCAGACAACATAACAAAGTCTGTGGAAGGACTTTGCTGCGCTAAGACTGGTGGAGGTGAAACACTTCTGTTGTGTACACTGGAACTTGGGCTGGTATCTTCTGAACTTGAACTCGGGGATGATCCGACTGAAGTTTTCCTTCTCTTTCCACTGTCTGACAACGGTGAAGATCTTATTTTTCTTTTCTTAGTCAAATCCTCTTCCAGATCTATAATTATCTGTACAGTCAAGACACATACAAAATACACTGCTGTTAAACTGAGCATCATTATTATAACATCACAGTTCACTAAGCACAAACTACAAGTTTTTTGTTGTAAACTTGTTAGAATTACTATACGGAAGATGTTTCTTTAAGCAATTTGAGCAAATGTACTTCCGTGATCAATACTCTAGCAAAGATTCCCAGTTAACAATTCCACAACATTAAATTCCTTCCTTAGTCAAAACTGCACTTCTGCCTTCCCTGAGCAGACCTCTTGCTGCTTAAGTTTTCTAACTGAAGCGTAAGACAAAAACTTTCTAACTAACTCGATGGGAAAATTCACAAAGGAATAATTTTTCATGCTTTCATTTCCAAAACGCTCAAACATGAGCAACGATGCCCATTACAAGACTGCACTTCTCCCAGTTGCTTTGTTATTTAAATGTTAAGGTACTTTACGAAGGGCAAGCATTAGAACTGCTCAAAGCAGGAATGTTAACAATTTATACAACCTGAGAAAGCCTTTGGCTGGGTAAAATCCTACAAAAGAAGCTTTAGAACATTATGGCTCAACAGAACTACTCTGGATGGACAAAATCATTTTAATGCCTTAAGATGGAAGTCCTTACATAGAGGCAACCTTTCCAGAAGCACCCAAGTAAGTTCCTAGACAATGGCAGAGGACTAAATTTATAAAGATGTTTGTAACTCTAAAGATTAGACAGGTTCATGGGTTATTTATTTTACAAAATCCACACATGACTAAGTGGATACCTATCTCTGGAAGCCAGTCACACCTTGTCACAGGAGGGACTGAAGTGCCTTGAAGTAATGGCACTTGACTGATTTCAAACTCAAGGGTAAAGCCTTGCAAGAAATTCTTCTTCTGTTATTCTGCTTATACCCATTCACTACTGGGTAAACATAATTGTTTGCAGAAGGCTAAATATAACTCAGGATACAGAGGTGTGGTTTCTGTTCCAATAAAGACTATCCCTTTGACTGTTCAGCCACCACTAGAGAGTCTGGTCTTTTTCAAAGCATTTGTTCTTCAAATTTCCTCCAGTGGAACCCCAAAAAAGCACAAAAAATTCTTAGATACTATTCAAGTCGTATTGAAATCCCACAACTCTGCTGTACACAAACAGTTCTAGGAACAATTCTCCTGGGGACCATAGCAATTACTGACTCGCCCTGACGAATCCAGAGGTGGGAGGGTCCAAATAACCATGCTGTACTGACCACACACGTGCTGCTCTGAATGTGGTGCAATACACATTTTAGCACTGAAAAATGTCAAGATACCTTTTCCTCTTCAACACATTCCTCATGTCGATTTGTTATTTCCACATCTAACGATGATGAATTGCAAGAATCATTTGTCCTTTTCAAGCTGTTACTGGAACAAACCCTTTCTTCGGGTTTCTCATAGGAGGTCCTTAATAGTGGTATTCTCTTAAGGTACACTCTCTCCTCCTTATAGAGGCCAAATTTTTTCCTTAATTCCAAGTATTGTTTCCAATGCGGCTTCTCTTGCTGTTTGATTTGAATAACCTTTTCCGGTGAATCCATCTTTTCAAGCTTGATCTGCAATATAGAAACGGTGAGAGAGCCATCAATCACACTCTCTCACTCTCTCTTTCTCTCTCCATACATATAAACTAAAAATTCACTACCAGAAAGACAGGCGAACGTTCGTTTTGTCAGCCTTTCTGCAAGAGTTACACTTAAGACAGGTAAGCCAACTTTGAGAGGTCAATAGTTATTTGAAACCCCAAGTACGTTGCAGAACATCCAGAAGATGCAGCAGTCCAACTACTAAACCACAGAAGTGAAAGAAACAACATGGGAATCACTTGCTCTAAAGCTTCAAAAGTAACGAAGGAAGATGAGGGAAGATCAGACAGTGTCTTTACAGCGTGACTTTCAGACTGCTGAATGCATTTGGTATTTGCATTGTGGTTGACAACAGTAATAAAGCACTATCAGCCATCTCTTGTCCCTACCCTCATTGTACCCTGACCTGCTTCTGACCTTCACGTTCAATCTCACAGCAGCGTCTGGCAAATTCACGCACTAAAAGCAGTAAACATTTGACATGCTATTTTTCTCAGAGGTTAAAGCAAATGATAGTTCTAACACCTTGCACCACACAGCACTGAAAGGGGAAAAAAATGTCTATTTTAAACATTTTTCAGGTGACGAAAAAATCAAAAAGGAGGCCCTACAGCCTGTTGCAATGATCAAATGTCTAAAATTTGCACAGATCTGCTGAGCTGGGCATTTCTTTTCTGCCAACACAAGCAAGTATAATCTAGTTTCAGGAGGCAAATTCATTCTGGCCTCTTGAGCAACTGAAAACTTGACCTACAACCCTTCATGGGTAGAATTTGTGGCCAAGGACTTTTTATATATTTTCGACATGATCATAAAAGAATATCCTGGTCCAGCATGAAGAGGGAAACTCATTAAAGATCTCAAGATTTTCTTCTGCCTGACATGAAACCATGAGCCAAAGGAGGCGGGTCCCTCCCTGTCTTGGAATGAAAGGTCGGAAACACAACTCCTGCCTTTGGCCGTCTGCGCTAGCGGAGACTGGAGCTGACTTAGTGCAACACCAGGGTTTGTCTCTGGATGACAAGCCCTGCTCTTCCATCTCATTTTCCTCTTGGGTAGCTGCAAACTTCTCTGCCTCACACCACAGTCAAATGGCTGTGCCGTCAGAACGTGGCATCACCAACACTAGGGAGCAGATACAGCTCCCCAGGGCTCCATCAATGAACAACCTTGCTGAAGTTTCAGTTGTTACCCAGAATTTATCCTGCGAGAAAATAGAAAAGTCATCTTTTCCTCGCCCTTTTCTTTTCTTTATGCATTTTCTCACTTGCATAGTGCAATCTTATTGGGAAAAAAAAAAAGAGATTATTTATTGAATAGAACCACACTTTAAACCAGCGTTTCCAGTGACAGAAAACCTGGTTATAAAAATTTGTGAACTTTTTAATAGCCCTTTTATTCAAATAGAACCAGGACCATATAACAATTCAGCAGAGGCTGAGATGGGCATGTTTATTGGAGAGAATTACCTTTTGCCAGTTGTCACTGAAAGCACACTCCTGCTTAGACTGAGGCGAAACAGTGCTTGCTGCTTTGGGGGAAGGACTCTTTTCTTTGCCATTTTGACACGCATTTTCCTGCACCCCTACAGCTGCAATAGGGGTCGCTCCGCTTGAAACGCTCTCGGTGATGGGCAAACTCTTTCTCTGGTTTACAGCAGAATTCTCCTGATTGGCATTTGGTGTCACCAGAGCTGCAGCTGCAGATTTTAAGTTGTTTCTTAAGCCAGCTGGTGAAGAATTTGGGGGGTTTTTACATGGTTTTGGATCGTTCTGAGATAGCACCATTCCTTTGCTTTTTGACAATACCAGATTCACTACTTCATTGGTTATTTTATTGACTGCAGTAGAATCAATCAACTTGGATGTGTCCTTTTTAAGTGAAGCATCAGAAGAGGAAGGTGCTTGTTTGTCAGCTTGGGCTGTGAGAACATCAGAGCCTCTTTTGGTCAACAGATAGACTTTCCCATTGTACATGACCAGAGCATTATCTTTAAGAGGTGTGATTTTTGTCTGGCTTCCACTGGGACCACTAGAACAGAGTGGTAAAATATTTGCGGAGTTACCTTCTACGTTCTTCATGTCTGTCAGAGTTTTCAAGATCTTAGAAGCCACGTTATTTGATGACTTCACAGGAATAAGGCAAGGCGCTGACAACTGTGGACTTTCTTGCACAATCCACTTCATTGGACTCTGCTGGCACCGCCGACCATCGGATGATGCTGTCTTAGAAGAACTATTTCCCTTTTGTATAGGTGACATTATTAATGATTTTGAAACTTCTGCGGCAGGTTTGGGGCAAATGGCTTGCAAACACGTGGGAAGTACTGTTTTCACTGTGTTCACTGGTGACACATAAATAACAGTGGGTATTTTTGTACTTTCTGCTCCTCCAGACACATTCGTTGCCGCAGTCGCCAGTATTTTTTGCTGTATTGCAGGTGGTAAGAAAGAAGCTGGAACAGTTTTCACTTCTGCATCAGCTGGTATCTGGAGGTGGTGGTCAGAGGGCAGGACCGGAGACTTCACAGCCACTGGAAGACTCGTTGTGTTCAGCAACATGTAGGCAGGGTTACTCTGGTTGGATGAGCTTGTTACCGCAACGTTCTGCAAAGACCACCTATCAACTGGCAGGCAACTGCTCTGGACATTAGCAGCTGATTTGGGAATTAAGCTTTCTTTTTCAGAACCTGCCCTAACGCCTTCCTGTTTGTCTAATGTCCTCGTAAGAATAATCTTCCCAGGATTAGAAGACTGAAAAACAGGTATCTTAACAGAAGAAGGTGTAGTAGTATCGCCAAGCTGTGTCTTAAAAGTAAGATGGACCGGACTAGGAATATTCGCTTTAGAATTATTTGGCATGGCTGAAGACGGAACTACTGGCACAAAGCTTCCAGAAGATTTAGAAATTGGAAGTAATTTCAGAAGGTTTTTTCCATCTGGTCCCGTCGTCTGAACTACACGGTACACACAGCCTGCAACGCTTAACAAAACAAAGAAAAGAGAAAAGAACAAGAAAAACGAAAGGCAGCATAAGTG
This sequence comes from Gallinago jamesoni, assembly GCA_025769975.1. Taxonomy (NCBI): domain Eukaryota; kingdom Metazoa; phylum Chordata; class Aves; order Charadriiformes; family Scolopacidae; genus Gallinago; species Gallinago jamesoni. Next base: position 1,412,877 of record JAOQGH010000013.1, read on the forward strand.
AACACAGCACAGATACTTGAATGCGCATCAGTGACTTGCATACCCCTCAGAAGCAGATTAACTATCAAAAAATGCCAGACCTCATCCTCATCATCAACTTCACTGGCAAAAATCGTACTGACCTACTTCATGCACATCTTGGGTTAGTGTTTCAGAAAATCACAGACTATCTGAAAATAACGTCCAACTTTTACATCTCAGGGTAGCAGGAAATGGCATCTTTTTCAGATCAAAATAAGTTAAAAGACCCAAGAAAACCCCTGACATTATCCTCCTCTTCTACTTACAGGGTCTTTCATTCTGAAAAAGAAAAGTGTTACCTCCCAGTTTCACAGAGAAGCCATGTTTTTTGCTTTCCCAGTTCCCTGTTACTATTAATACCCCTCCTTAGTGCTACAAAGTATGAATTTCAGGAAAGCTTCAGGAGAATGCAGGCAGACGAGTTGCATGGCGAGATGGAAATAGAAATTACTTCAGGCACATACATACAAAAAAGAAATTAAGATGCAGAACAGACAATACACGTACTTGGTTGAACAGGCTGTAGGGTAGTCACCTCTCGTGCCTACATCTCACCTGCCCGATCATTCCTTTGGTCTAGACTACAAAGCCGGACATCTTTAAAGAGATGGAAAAGAAGATCAAACTCACATCCCATCAAAGTAAATTTATGAGAACAGGAGTCTAAGTCTAGGAAAGAAAAGGCTTCAAAACCGAGGAGGAATACGTGGAAGCAGCACCAGCGGAATCTGAAGAGTAAGTACAGATTTTTTGCAGATGAAGACAGGAACTCAAAGCAGCAAACAGACAGAACCAGAAACCAGAAGTTAGTTGTGACTGCCTCAAACGCCAAGATTTTTCAAGTCCATTGCAAGACAGAGAACCTTTCCCTCTTCAAGTGAGAGTCTCTCTCACTAGTAAAGAAGAGGCCAAATGAACTGGAAGTGTTTCAGGGTCTTTGACATCAGATCCAGAATGATCAAAAGGCAGGGCTGCCAACTCCACTTTCAGTCACGAAGAACATTCTAGCTCTGTCCCATTGGCTTTCTACACCAATAAACGCACTGAGAACATGGACATGAGAGTATTTCCCAGTCCAGATGACATTGGTATTGTGTCCTGTTTACCGTCAAGCAGTTTTGAAACACTGGCATTTTTTCTGGCTTAAGTGTGTTACAGTTTGGGCTTCCAACTCAGCTTGGAACAGAGTGACTAGGAGATACCATTCATGGGTTCCACCGTTGTATCTGCTCAAGGAGTCAGTCAAGACATTGCCTTTTCCCATCAAGTGAGAAGTCACAAGGATGCTCTTCACTCCCAGGGTTGGACAATTCCTGCTACAGCCTGAGGGGTCACATTCCCCTTGGTGGTCAACATAAATGACTGTGTCATCTGTCTAAACCACAAAGGCTTTAGACACACAGAGCTTTCCTCACTGAAACCTTACAATTAACTCCCACATCCAATATTTTGGTAGAAGGCCTCATTTCTAGGTACATTGTATGAAAAAGCAGACGTTTACGTGATTTATCAGTGCAATGGGCAGGAAATTCTGCAGTACTTTTTGTTTTCAAAATAACATACTGAAAATTAAAATATGAGCAATATACTACACGGTTCCTAGTGGAAGCCACCATCAGAGTTTTTAGTAGTAAAATGGAGTTGGATGTTTTGGAATTAGAAATAACAGTTGAGAAGGACTAGTACAAAAGGACAATGATCTTACAGAAATATTTTTGCTTAAACAAAGAGCAACTAGAAGTATTTTCATATTTGAACTTACAGCAGAAAAGACGCACTTTTGGAGCCACTTTAGACTTCCCAGCACTACTGATGAGGAATGAGGAAGACCAGCCCTGAGCTCCTGGACAACACCTGTATCTCTTCTGTGCTTCTTTAATAATCCCATGATCTACACTCTCACCTTTTCTTCTCTTTTATAGATAAAAATTAATATTCTGAAAGCAAATTCAGAAGGAAATTTTCAGCAGATTCCACAGACATGGAACTGCCGAACCGCTACAGCTTCCAGAGAGCAAACGGGCTCTTACCTCTGCTCAAACTATCACTGCAAATAGGTACCAAAGGGCAACAAGGAACCTCCAAAGAAGCAACGCTCCTCCACCTGTCAAAGCAAGGGCATATCACTAACTTTTGGGCAAGAGGAGGCGGAGCAGATTAGAGAGACAGAAAGGAAGAAAAAACGAGAGAGAGATGAGAGGGACGATGCATTTGCATGAAGATTTTCTTCAGCAGCAACAAATATTTCTTTGAGCAGCAGGAAATGGCAGTTTCCGGGGTTCACCTCATCTCTTCTCTTTTCTACCTTGAGTCATTCTTCACTGCCCTTTTCATGGGCTTAAAACAAAATGGGTTTGAAACTGTGGGATCAACAAATTTACAAACAGGATCTTTTAAGTAGGCTGAGGAAAAAACCTCCTTAAAAAAAAAACAAACGCCAGTTTGTCTGAACTGGAGGTCATTTTGCTTTTAAAAAACAATGCGACTTTTATCTTCATGCTCTATGTAAAAAGAGCAAGAAAACCCAAAATGATAGTTTTCTGGAAAATAACATCGTTTTACTTGAAGCGAGTAGCAGGTACTTACAGGACTGCAGAATTATAAAAATGCTAAAAGATAGACAAGAAAGGAGGAAAGAAAACGTTCAGATAAGATACTGGGGAATTACATTCATATGTATTTACTCAAACATCCATGAAGAAGGAAGGAAAGATGTCAAAGCTTTTAGACTCTTTTCCTACTTCAGATAAAAGTTGAAAATGCTTCAACTGTATATATCTCACACCACTAAAGACTCTTCCAGGTGATACAAAGAAATAACGAGGACCAACATTTCATGTTACCAAAACAAAATAAAGCATTTTCAGCTATTTCATACATTATTGAGCGATGATGAGAAGAGCTAGAAGCTATTCTAACTCACTCTGCAGACAACTATTTCTGTTAAGAATGTATTTTAAGAATTTCTTAACCAGAGGGAAAAAACATATTTCCATCAGTGTCCCCCTTTAAAAAGGTGAGATTAATTTAGATTAAACAACATCAGGAATTCTGTAAATCATGCCAAGTTGAACTTGGGGATTTTTCTCATAATTACAAAAGTAGCGATTTCTTTCTCTTCTTCATCCTCCTTCACCTCCCTACCCCATAAATATAAAGTGCCTCAAGTCACACTTAGTAATAATTCTATTGTTATGGCACTTCAGCATGGCTCAAGGGCTGAATATAAGGCAGATCCCTGAGCAGAACTTGAGGACAATAAGCTCATAGAGAAAAAAAAGAAGTGCTGGACTGATAGAAATATTGTCTAATGTCACCACAGAAACTACCAAATTCAGATGCTTGGCTTTTAGAAAATAATAAAATTCTGTGACATTCACAGAGGGAACTGTCAACTTGATGACATTTTTCTTGACCAATAAAGGTCATTATTTCTTTAGATAAGTAGTTTGCATGGCAACACTGAAAGCTTCCCAACAAACAAGGGAAATGGAATTAATCAAGTTATAAAAGCAGAGATACCAAAAAGAAACAGCAATATTTATTTATTTATTTTAAGCTGAAAACAATAAAAATAAGAATAGCCTAGATTTCCCTCCGTTGAAACAGAATTCCTGTTTTTTTCACTTATATGATCAGGCACACCAATTTTGTTGTCTAAAATTCTCATCCCATATTATTTATCACTCTTAGCAAACAGGAGACTCAAATAACAAAGCACTGAGTATTAAAAAATTCATCTTCTATTCATAATTTTTGAATTAACAAAAATATCCACAGAATACTTTCAGTAAAAACCATTCACCAAATCCATTGCAACTACCAGGGCATCCCAACACATTATTGCAACAGAAATCACAATCATGCCATCTAGAAAATATATCAGTGGAAACAAAAAAAAAAGACAGAAAGACTTGCTCAAACTCAAATTAAACTTCAAAGCTGTCAGAAGAAATATTCTCTTTCAGCAGAAGCAACTACATTTTAGCTTGCCTTTACTCCCAGCTATTACTTAAGAGACAACTTCCATCTCCTACGAATATAAATAAATCAAAGAGGAACTACAACCCACTACAAATTTCAGTGAACCAACTCCATTTCTTTCAATGGGTTAAGCTGAATCCAGGAAATGGCAAAATAACATTCATTATAAAATGGAAGCGTGCACCCAAACACAAAGCAAAATCAATTAATTGCAGTCTATTTTATATAGGTGTATTCCATCCATGTAGTAGCTTAACATTGCAACAAAATATTCTTTGTTATTATTACCTGAAGGAAATCTAGAAATTTATGTGGAGTTTGCATATGGAGCTAGGAATCCTGCCCAGAATGTAGGTCCAGGTCATTCCTAATGGCTTGGGGGTTTTATCATAATCCCAAAAGCTTTAAGCAATGGCAGAATAAACATTTTTGGTTTTACAATAATTTTGTATGAAACCACTTTCAGCCACTGTGGAATATTCCCTATAACGCTTTTTCTGTTCCTATTAGGGCTACAAAGATAATGAGGGGCCTGGAGCACCTCCCTTGTGAGGAGGGGCTGAGGGACTTGGGACTTTTTAGTCTGGAGAAGAGAAGGCTGAGGGGGGACCTGATCAACGCCGGTAAATACTGAAAGGGTGGGTGTCAGGAGGATGGGGCCAGGCTTTTTTCAGTGGTGACAAGACAAGGGGCAACAGGCACAAACTGGGACATAAGAAGTTCCACCTAAACACGAGGAGGAATTTCTTTCCTGTGAGGGTGGCAGAGCCCTGGAAGAGGCTGCCCAGGGAGGTGGTGGGGTCTCCTTCTCTGAAGACATTCAAACCCCACCTGGACACATTCATGTGGGACCCGCTCTGGGTGGCCCTGCTCTGGCAGGGGGTTGGTCTGGGTGATCTCCAGAGGTCCCTTCCACTCCCATGTGATTCTGTGATTCCCCATTTCCTGCCTGCTGCCCCTACAACCCAACCGTCCCCGTGAGGTAACCCCAAACCCCCCGGAGGCGTGAAGCACCGAGCAGCGTCGAGCCAGGCCAGCGCTCACATGGTGGGGCGAAAGCGTGAAGGGAAGGAGGCGGAGGAACCGCGGCACGCCCTCCGCCCGCTCCCCTCCCCGCAAAGATCCCCAACACCGGCGACACCCCCCGCCCCGGGGAGGGGACGACACCGGCCGCCGCCCCGCACCTTCCGCCGGGAGGGCGGCAGGACCGTCCGTACCTGGCGGGTCTCTCCCTGCTGGGCTCACCCCCGAGCTTCCCGGGAGAAGAGCGGTACCGGGGCTGCGGAGGGCGCTGCTGCTCCCCTACCGAGGCCGGGAGGTGGCGAGCGCCGGGCCGGCCCCTCGCCGCTCCGCACCGCGCCGCCCGCGGCCCGGTACTCACAACTGCGTGGCGCTGCCCAACCGCTCCTCTCGGCTCCGCGGGGCCCCCAGCGGGCGTCCGGACATGGCGGGAGGGGTGCGGCGGGAGGGCCCCAGCTGCCCCACACCAGCGGCGGAGAACGGCCGCGGAGGGGGGTGGGGGTGAGGGGGGTGAGGGGGCGGGGCGGAGCGCGGTGTGCGTCACTTCCGTCAGCCCCACCTCTTCGCCAGCCAATCGGCGGTTACTTCCGTCCCCGCCCACTTCCGGCGGAAGGGGCAGGAAGTGGAGCGCGACGCCGCCGGGCGGCTGCCAAGGGCGTAGCGAGAAGCAGCGGCGGTGTTGGAACTACTTCCGGTCGCCGCCGGAAGTAGTTGGGGCGGTGAGGGAGCGCTTCCGGCTGGGCCGGATC
>JAOQGH010000013.1:1436156-1447612 GCA_025769975.1 Gallinago jamesoni
TAAGGCATGCCCCTTCTGTTCCCAGCAGCCTGGTGTCCTGTAGATCATCCCATGATCAAAGAAACCAAAGTCCTGCCAGTTACACCAGCCTCAGAGCCAGGAGTTAATCTCTTGTCTCTTTCTGTTTGTCCCCTCATCAATGCCTGCAAGTGGTGGGATGGAGGAAAACCCAACTTGTGCTCCTGATCCCTTAACCAGCCATCCAAGAGCCCTAAAGTCTCTCTTCATTGCCCTTGAACTACTGGTGGCCACCTCATCGCTGCCTACTTGAAATACCAGTAACGGATAGTGATCCGAGGGCTGGGCTAGGGTAAGCAGATTTTTCTGTATATCCTGAATCCTGGCCCCAGGGAGGCAGCTGACTTCTCTGTGGGATGGACCCAGTCTGCAAATGGGGCCTTCTGTTCCCCACGGAAGGGAGTCACCCCCTACAATTCCCTTCCTTTTTTTTCTTTGTAGAGGAAGTCCTGAAGCATGGGGGTGGATGGATGGCTCTGGGCAACTCACTGCATGGATTTTCATCAATATCCTCATTTACCTGGGTCTCCATTTCCAAAGCCCCATACCTATTTTGCAAGTGTAACTGGGAAGGTGAGGGTTTTCCTTGCCCCTCCAAGGCAGGACCTTCCTCCATTCCTCATTGTCCCTTAAATCCCTCTCTTCTGCCTGGTGACAGGCGGGATGGAGGTCATCCACCTCCAGTAGAGGTTCTACCCAACACCTCTGCTTCAGGCATAGACATCATAGATATTGGAACACAAATGCTCAAGCACTGGAAATACCAGATGAAGCAGGTCAATCGCAGCAGCACGTCCCAGGTGGGGTTTGCTCTGGCAGACGCCAGCCTTGGTGTCCTGCTTTGAGTGACACAGGATGAATTTCTCTTCCAATGCTTGGGAAAACTGCACTTTTAGAAGACTCTGGTGTCTGAATTTGTGACCATATTTACTTCACTCTGGGGTGTGGGTTTCAAGGTCTCAATGTTTTCGAGCTCCACAGGTGCAGGGATGAGGAGGAGCAAGACCTGGGCACTTGACCCAAGCTGCCACCATGGTTATTTCATACCATGAACAGAACATTCCATAGAAATCAGAAAGTTTGCTGGGTTCTTCCTTGATGACAATGGTCCAGAGAATTCCTTGCCCCGGTGCGGAGCCCTGAGCCCTTCCCTTCCTCCCAAAGCTGCGCTGGCAGTGTCCCGCATTGGCTGTCCCTGCTGGGAGGGCACGGCTTCCTGGGAAGGAATGGGCTGGGGATAGTCCCTGTGTATTTTCATTGGTTCTTTAGTGTTATTAATGTTAATTATCTAGTATTCTATTATATCTATTTATATTTCTATCATTGGCTTTCCTTGTTTTTTCCTGATTCCCCTTCCCGGGTGGGAAGGGCTCATCAGGTGAGAGAATAATTGTCTAAACAACACTAAATTGTTGTGGGTTTCTCAAACCTTAACATTTGGGGATAACCTTATTGAGGTGAGGCGTGGAACTGCCCTTGTCTGTCACTCCTGGCAAAGACCCACCCGTCACCACCCAGGGACGAGTCCTCCAGGGTAAGGTCACAGAGTAGCTCTTGGTTCCAGGCAGTGATTGCAGCCCTTGGAGCCACCAGTGAAGCTGATTGAACCAGTGAACGGTATCAGCAGCGAAGGTTTCTTCAGCATCAAGGAAGGAAGTCGTGTCACAAAGCTAAAGCAGCTCTGAAATCTCTCTGTCTGGTTGGGAAAGGTCCCCACCAAAGCAGAAGTCACCGCAGGCAACCAGATGACCTAATTTGGGCACCAACCTCTGGTGTCATTCACCACAGCATCGACTGTGACACAAACCAAAGGAAATGACCTCAGAAACGACACTTAAAGCCCTAAACTCACAACCCCCTAAAAGGTAAACTTTGAAAGACAAGCCTCCTAAAGAAGGCCAGTTTGGGGCCCCTCACCACAAAAAAGACATTGAGGGGCTGGAGCGGGTCCAGAGAAAGACAACAGAGCTGGTGAGAGGTCTGGAGAGTAAGTCTCACGAGAAAAGGCTGAGGGAGCTGGGGGTCTTCAGTCTGAGGAAGAGGAGGCTGAGGGGAGACCTTATCATGCTTTATAACTACCTGAAGGGGGGGTGTAGAGAGGCGGGGGTTGGTCTCGTCTCCCACGTCACAGGAGACAGGACAAGGAGAAATGGCCCAAGTTGCACCAGGGGAGGTTTAGATTGGATATTAGGAAACATTTCTTCACGGAGAGGGTTATGGGGCATTGGGATGGGCTGCCCAGGGAAGGGGTTGAGGCACCATCCCTGGAAGTGTTCAAAAGACGGGTTGACGGAGTCCTTAGGAATATGGTTTACTGATTTTTGTCAGGGTGAGATTGATGGTTGGACGAGATGATCTTTAGGGTCCCTTCCAACCCAGACAATTCTATGGTTCTATGATTCCAAAAATGAATAAAAATATCACCTGGACACACAGAGTGGGTTTCTGCCTGTTGGAGAGGGGCAAAAAAATAATCAGTTAAGATCAGTCACCATGGGGCCCGTCTCTCTATTGTGGTAAATGCACTTCAGATGAGCCAGATTCAGGTACGACCACTGCCAAGCTGGGCTGGTTCTGCCTCACACCAGGCACACACAGCAGAGACAACCATCACTCATCTCCATGCCCAGAGCTCAGGGATCTGCACCAGCAGAGACCCAAGTGCGTTTTGTTGGCTCAAAATCCAACCAGTTCCACAGGGAAATGGCGTTGCCTCCAAGGTCCGGTTCCCCCCAGCAGAGAAAAAGATGGAGAGGAATATTCTCTCTTGGTGATTAATTTTCACTGAACAGGTCTTTTTGCCATGGGGGAATAAATGAGCCCTTAGTCCTTCTGCTTCACGGGAACCTCTCCATTGCTGCTTTGTCAGCCAGAAGCAGATGTCTTGGAGCTCAGTTGCCCTTGAAGTTTCCTGCTCCAACAGTGCTCCTACTCCTGCTGCAGCTCCTCAGCAGGGACAAGTCCTACCCCTTCCAACCAAAGACCAGACCTTCCAGCTACTTTGTCACAAAAGGTCTCCTGAAGAGGTCTTGGTCCTCCTGGCTACTTTGATGGCTGACCAGGGTCACCTTCATGGTTGAAGGTCTCTCCTCCTATGGTGAGTGCCCCTCTGGCTGCAAGCATGTTCATGTCCAAAGTCATCTCCTGCACTGTGATGTTAGAGGTGATGCTGCACAGCGAAAAACACTCAGTGGCTGTTGATGGTCCTGTCTCTGCTCTCCAAGGGTCTTCCCAGGGCTTGGGTGACACAAAGCACCCCAAGGCAGAGATGTTTCAGGTAGCTGAAGGACCATTTGGGACGGTAATGACTATGCCTTAAAACATGAGGCAAGAACCACTCCGCATTCCTGTGGCCACTTGGGCTACAGCCCTGTGAGCTCAGGATGCAACAAATCCCTGTCAGCAGGAAAGAACCCAATTAAAAATATGATGGATGCCAGGAGGCTTCAGTGCAGTGGCCATTCTCCCTCACGTAACAAGCACTGTGTTCACCTCCATCCCCTCATGAAGGGTTCAGTAATGGCCTCTCATTCTGGTCATCCTTGCAAATCCTGAGGTTTGCTGAAGGGCTAAAATGTTGAGGAACATCAGCACCTCCAGGAGCTCCACGTGGGCTTGGGGTGGGAGGAGGGTACAACCAACCTCTTGGATCAGTCCGATGGTCCCTGTGGCATTTGTTTGCGGCATTTGTGCCGTCATGCCCTTCCCCGAGAGGTCCTGCAGGTCACCAGCAGCGGTGGAAAACACCATCAGGAGCAGCGTTTGGCCTCCTCCTGGTGCACGTGGTCCTGGGCTGCTTCTGTGCCATGTCCATGGATGCTCTTCAAGGGAAGGAGTTTGGGAATTCTGGGTCGCTGCAGGGGTGTCCTGCAGCCAGGTTTCCATAGAGGATTGATAGATACCAACCGTGATGATACATTACTCTAGAGACATTTCATGTAGGGAATCATTTTTTATTTCTTTTAAAACCAAAAATAATACCTACAGTGATTAAAAACCCCACTCCACTCCCCCCGCCCTCACCAAAACCCCAACCGTAACGAAGGTCATCTAATCCCACCTTGTGAAACCTCACAATGAGACACTTCAATGTAACATTTGTACGTGTGGTATGATAGAAATAACATCTAGCCTGCAGTTCTAGAGGAATTAGCCAAGAAGCAGAGTTCTGGTGAACGAAGCTGAACATCAGCCCTAATTCAGTGAGATGTTTTGCACCTTAAAATGTGTAAGAAATCCCACTTAACTCACAAGAACTACACACAACCTTACAACGGGCTGGACAATGATGCCCCTCCCCAGACCGGGGACTGCGACACCAACCGTAAACCCAAAAACCTGAAAATCCTTAAACCTGTCTCTGCAAGACAGGCAAATGAGCTGTTAACACTAATGTGTAGAAAACACATTAATGCGCACATATTCTTCAACTGACAATTTATCTGGCGTGCTGGAAAGACAAGTATTTATCACCGAAACTATTTATACAGACGCGTGAAGAGTGAGTGGATTCAAACAGCACTAAAGCATCGCGTCCTGTCCAAACCAGCCTCCTCTTGAACAACGAGCAGCTTCTAACGCTCACAGATGGAAGGTTTCATTCGAAATAACTGCACTAACACACACATTCAGGATCTGACACTTTTCCTGGTGGTTCCCAGACCGGAGGCACCACCTGCAGGGCACAGCCCCGGGTGCCATTTGCCCTGCTCAGTTGCCCCCTGCCTCTCCCCTCTTGCCGTTCCTTGGTTCCCGATGGGTAATCCCCGATGGGACCTCGGTGTCATCTGCCATCCTGGCCACTTTTCCCTTTGGGACGTTTTCTTCAGAGTGGTCACGTTTTACCTTCATTTCCATTGGGTCATCTGTCTCATCTATGGTGAGAAGGAAAGAAGAATTAAGGTTTGCAAGTCTTTCTCCGACATCACCCAGTGACAGCGGTGGGTGAAGCTGCAAAGCAGGGCAGAAACCCTTTCTATTTACAGGCACCAACAACAATGTGGGGAGTAAGGGACTCTGGCTCTCAGATTTTGGATTTCCAGGTCTCCAAGGATGGCTGGGTGAGGGGAGAGCACAGATGGCATCTCCCTTGACTTCAGCAAGGCTTTTGACACTGTCTTCTGTAACATCCTCATTAGGAAATTAAGGAAGTGTGGGATAGACAAGGGGGCAGTGAGGTGGACAGTGAGTGGCTGTGTGACAGAACTCAGAGGGGTGTCATTAATGGAGCAGAGTTGAGTTGGAGGCCTGGGACCAGTGGTGTCCCTTAGGGGTCAATACTTGGTCCAGTCTTGTTCAACATATTCATCAATGACCTGGGCGAGGGGACAGAGTGTATCCTCAGCAAGTTCACTGATGATACCAAACTGGGAGGGCTGGCTGACACTCCAGAGGGCCGTGCCACCATCCAGTGTGACCTGGACAGGCTGAAGAGCTGGGCAGAGAAGAACCTCATGAGGTTCAACAAGGACAAGTGTAGGGTCCTGCACCTGGGGAGGAAGAACCCCAGGCACCAATAGAGGTTAGGGGTGGAGCTGGTGGGAAGCAGTTTTGAGGAGAAGGATCTGGAGGTACTGGTAGGTAGTAAACTATCCATGAGCCAGCAATGTGCCCTTGTGGCCAAGAGGGCCAATGGAATCCTGGGATGCGTAGGGAAGGTTGAGGGAGGTCATTCTCCCCCTCTGCTCTACACTGGTGAGGCCACAACTGGAATACTATGCCCAGTTCTGGGCTCCCCAGTTCGAGACAGAAAACTACTGGAGAGAGTCCAGTGTAGGGCAACAAAGATGATGGAGGGATTGGAGCATCTCCCTGATGAGGAAAGGCTGAGGGAGCTGGGACTCTTCAGCCTGGAGAAGAGAAGGCTGAGGGGAGACCTTATTAATGCTTCCAATTATCTAAAGGTCGGGTTGAAGGAGGATGGAGCTGGACTCTTTTCAGTGGTTCCCAATGACAGGACAAGGGGCAACAGGCACAAGCTGGAACATGGGAAGTTCCACTCCAATCTGAGGAAGAACTTCTTTGCAGAGGGTGCCAGAGCCCTGGAAGAGGCTGCCCAGGGAGGGTGTGGAGTCCCCTTTGGAGATCTTCAAGCCCCACCTGGATGCTCCTGAGTGATGTGCTCTGGGCAGCCCTGCTTTGGCAGGGGAGTGGGACTGGATAATCTCTAGAGGTCCCTTCCAACTCTGACAATACTGTAATTCTGTGAATTGTCAGCATCCGCTGGTTGTGCCTGGAACCTCCCAGATACATTTGTGTGCACAGGATTGGGAGCAATTAATTCCATCTGACCACAGCAACTGAGGCAGGGATACTTAAGACTCCCCTCGGCTGCCGTACGTTGGATTTCTGCAAAATATAGAGAGGCTGCTACACCGTACTGTTACATACAAAAGCATCGCTTCACTGACAGCCCTGCAGAGGATTCCCCCGAGGCCAAGACCTTGTCACAGGCCCCAGGATTTCAATTTTAAGAGCATGCCATAAGTGAAACATCCACATGACTGGAAATAGCAAATTAATTCAGGTTCCCCCAAAGTTTGAGTGTTCCAGCCTTACCCAGTAATCACCAGTTTGTTATGCATATGCTTAACCTGCTTAGAAAACAAGGTCAAAAGGTAAATTTCTTAGAGCAACTCAGCTCTGCGGGATAGATCATGGTAGAAAGGAGAATTAAGGACGCTGTGGTTCGCGAGAGGCGTGGGCAGAGCTGCAGAGGTTTCTGTCTGGGAGATACAGCTGGGAACCCTGGGGCTGGGAGTCTCTCCGTGCAGACCCAGGGAAGGCAGAGAAGGTCTGCTCTCGGGAGGGCGTCCCTCCAGCGGGGAGAAGGGAGCTCCCACCCTGCCAGGGCAGCCAGGAGGGAAGGGACACTGCTCGGCCTCTGCTTTTCTCTCTTGGGACATCATTTGAGCAGTGACTAGAAGAGCAGCACGTGGTGATGGCGACCAAGAGGAGAGACGTCCTGGTGTTACAGTTTGAGAAAACCCGTAACAATTTATTGTCGTTTTGATAATTATTCTCTCACCTGATGATCTCTCCCTACCCAGGAAGGGGAACTGGGGAAAAACAAAGAAACCCGAGGGTTGAAATAAAAATAGATCTAATAGGATAAGACTAAAAAATTAACACTAATAATAATGAACCAGTATTAATCCCAATACTAATATAAGATCTATAAGGAGCCCATTCCATCCCAGGAAGCCGTGCCCTCCCAGCAGGGACAGCCAATGTGGGACACTGCCAACGCAGCTTTGGGAGGAAGGGAAGGGCTCAGGGCTCTGCACCGGGGCAAGGAGTTCTCAGGATTGGAGCCATCATGGGAGAGAGAGATAGAGATAGAGACACACACAGAGCACTACCCAGCAAACGTTCTGATTTCTATGGAATGTGCTGTTCATGGTATGAAATAACCATGGTGGCAGCTTGGGTCAAGTGCCCGGGTCTCGCTCCTCCTCGTCCCTGCACCTGGGGAGCTTGAAAACACTGAGACCTTGAAACCCACCCCCCAGAGCTGGTTGTAAAGTAAATATGGTCACAAATTCAGACACCAGTCTTCTAAAAGTGGAGTTCTCCCGAGCATTAGAAATTCATCCTGTGTTGCTCAATCCGGGACAAACCCAACACCCAAAGCCGGTGACAGTCTCTGTGTCCCAGCAGAGCGAACGCCCGGCGCTGCAGCCCCCCTTACCTCTCGTCAGCTGGGCTGTTCTGGGCTGCTCCTCTCGCACCCGCTTCATCAGCTGCAGGTTGTGGTCACTGGCTTCCTTGTGGTTCACCATGGGGAAGGGGTAGTCGCGACCTGGGACAACACAGAGGCTTTTACAGAACTGATCAAGGACAAGGTACTGGATTTGCACCAGGGCAAACACTTGCAGCTTTTCTTAAAATAAATGGAATTGAAGAATCTAAGAATCACACAGAATCAGAGAATTATAGGGGTTGGAAGGAACCTCTGGATATCATCCAGTCCAACCCCTCCAAAGCAGGGTCAGTCACCCAGAGCAGGCTGGACAGGAATGCGTCCAGGCAGGTTTGAATGTCTCCAGAGAAGGAGACTCCACCACCTCTCTGGGCAGCCTCTGCCAGGGCTCTGCCACCCTCAAAGGGAAGAAGTTCTTCCTCAGGTTGAGATGGAATTTCCCGTGTCCTGGTTTGTGCCCGTTGCCCCTTGTCCTGTCCCACACTGGGAAGAGTCTGGCCCCATCCTCTTGCCCCCAGCCCTTTAGCTGTTGCTCAGCATCGATGAGATCCCCTCTCAGTCTGTTCAGCTCTTCTCCAGCTGAACAGACCCAGATCCTCAGCAGAGAGATGCTCCATCCCCTGAGCAGCTTCATAGCTTCTGCAGTCCCCTCTCCAGCAGTTCCCTGTCCTTCTGGAACTGGGGGGCCCAGAACTGGTCTCAGTGCTCCTGCTGTGGCCTCTCCAAGGCAGAGCAGAGGGGGAGGATGACCTCCCTCCACCTGCTGCCCATGCTTTTCTTGATGCGCCCCAGGAGACCATTGGCCTTCTTTGCCCATTGGCCCATGGGCAACTGGTTGTCCACCAGGACTCCAAGATCTTTCTCTTTCAAGCTGCTTTCCAGCAGGTCTCCCCCAGCCTGTACTGGTGATGGGGTCATTCCTCCCCAGACCATGTGACCTTCTCTTCAGTAGTGCCGATTTCTCTCCATCAAAGAGCAAAAGCTCCCATTTAGTCATAAGTTTATAACAGAGCTCAAAGATGCATTAGAGCGAGCGTAAAAGCACAAGATGTTCCCACACTATTTAAAGACAGCCAGGAATCCCAGACAGATAAGTGCAAAGGCAACAACTTAGAGTGATCCAACAGTTTTAGGACACAAAGTAGAGGCAAAAATACCTACTCTGAGATTATTCCCCAGTAAAAACTTTCAAGGAGAATGGACAGAAAGTAAACTGCTGGGTTAACCCATTTTCAGAAGATAAATGCATGTCTTCTGTTGGGAGTGAGATGCTTCCAGCTCACACATTTAATTATTTTGGACATTGAGCAGCAGCAGAATCCTCAGCACCCGAGTAATTACCTATGATACACCCCGCTCGCTGCTGCTCCTCTTCAGATGCTGTCCAGGGCTCGTATATGTACTGGGAGGGAAAGTTCTTTAGTACAGGCAAGTATTTTCTGCAAAAGAGGAATAACATGGATTTTTAGAACCCTGCAGATAAATATTCATACATTTGAGAGTTATGTAAGCCAACCTATGCCATGTTAATTCTTGGTGATCATACTGATACTACAATCCGTGGGAAACTTCTGATTCCTTTTGCACAAAACCCCTTGGCTTTATGTTCTGAAACCTCAATAGGGTGATCTCTTCCCAAAGCTAATTTTACAGAAAAGAATAAGTGGGTTGATTTCATCCAAAATATTTTGGGTCTTTAACATTTTCACTGACATTTCATCCTAAACTTTAATAAATTTGAATTTAAATTATCTAAAAAATTCCTAGAAAATGGGGAACTCATTTTCTGCCCTGCTCTCTCAGGTGTATCAGCCTGGCTCCCCCTTGGCAAGACACGAAGCCGGGCAGGATGCGAGGAAGAGGAGGTGCAGGGAAGTGGAGTTGCTCTCTCAGATGTAACGCAGCCTGTTCCTATCCCAGGCAGCAGCAAAATCACCCCCCAACTTGTGAGGATGCCCATCAGTACCTCATCTAGAGAGAAGGAAACAGACTTTGAAGCAAAGAGGACTCACTGAAAGCAGGGAATACAACTGAAGTGCCTGAAATGAATCGGATCAGCTACAAAACCCAGAAACGTGGCACTGACTGGGGCGGAGGGAGTCTTGGGGGAGTTTTACTCAATCCTTTAGAAAGAGGAGTCAAGGCTGTGATCAAACACAACGCTGGGATCAACTGCTCACAAATCAATCCCCAGCCCTGCTCAGTCATCACCTCTGCAGCCACCATGTGCCCCTGCTTCTCTGTGCCTCAGTTTCCTTAGGTGTTAAATCAAATCATTGCTGTGAGCCCTGTTTCAGAGGGGTTTATGTTTCAAACAGACCAAGTTCAGGGGCTCCTGCTGTTGGAGAAGCCAGGGGAGCGGACGGTGGGGTGTGTGGCCCTACCTGATGTACTGCCCCTCGGGGTCCGTCCTCTTCCCAAAGCGGACGGGGCAGAAGATCCGTGTGTACTGGTGGAAGAAGGCGCTGGCCGACAGCCACATCCAGTTGCCCGCATTGATGCTGTAGTCGGCATCTAAGAGCAGCTCTTCAAACACCTGCACCTCAGGGATGGGAAGAGAGAGAGAGAGAGAGAAACCCCTGAAACAGCTGCCTTCATGGCCAAAAAAAACCCCTCCAAACAGGTTGGGAGATGAAGGGTGAAGGCTGGCACTGGGGCTGGGCTGCCCTTCTCACAGGGCTCTCCAGCAGGACAGTATGGCAGTAGGAAGCTAAAGCAGAACCCAGTGACAGAGCAACCCAAAGGTCTGGCTTTGATACCCGATGATGATGATGGAATAGGTCTCCAATAGCCCAAATCATTCAGAATCATCCAAAACCATCCAAAAATCACCAGGCTTTGGGCATGGGAACAACCTCTCGCCGCTGCACCCAGCACAGCAGGGCTCTGACTCGAGTGACACCATGAGTTTTCATAAACCATGGGATTTCTAGCCAGGCTCCGTATCGAGGCGCTGCTCCACAGAACCACCTCCCGCTGCCAGCACCCCCCGCCCCGGGTTCTGCGGGGCTTTCTCAAGCTCAGCCAGAAGAGAGGGAAACCAAAAAACCCAGGAGCGAACCTTCATGCCCTCTTCCCAGCTGATCCAGAGGTCTCCCCGCGTCAGGAAGCAGGCAACGGCGTGGCGAGCGAGGTGGTGGATCCAGCCCTCCTGGCGCAGCTGGGTCATAATCGCGTCAATCCACGGGAACCCCGTCTGCGCCTGAAAACAAGCACGAAAACACGCACAAAGCTTCTTCTCTGCAGGCTGCTGCAGGTCTCGGCTCAAGCAGCCAAGGAGGAACAAGCCCAGGGCAACAAGAAAAGCTCTAAACCGAGGCGTAGCGGTTGTGGCGATGCGGCCTCTCACCGTTCTCCACTTGTGGAGCCTCTCTGCGTCCTCGTACCAACGGATCTGCAGGCAGATGGGGTTCCCGGCCATTTTGGTGAAGTTTGGTGTCGCTGATGCCACCGTGTAGAAGAATTCCCTCCACAGAAGCTGCCCTTGGAGGGACACCGGGGGCAGAGAGTGATGCTTGGCCTGCAAAGGACACGTGAGGTGGAAGCTTCAGTTCATACGTACCATCGGAGTCTCACTACTTTATGGCCTTAAAAGTCACAAAATGAAAGATTAATCTAACTACACTAATGGCTTCACGGCACGTTACCAGGAAGAGTAGAAGGCTCTGGGGAGACCTTCGAGCCCCTTCCAGTCCCTCAAGGGGCTCCAGGAAAGCTGGGGAGGGACTCTGGATCA
>JAOQGH010000013.1:1464089-1476789 GCA_025769975.1 Gallinago jamesoni
GGGAAATTCCATCTCAACATGAGGAAGAACTTTCCTTTGGGGGTGGCAGAGCCCTGGAAGAGGCTGCCCAGGGAGGGTGTGGGGTCTCATCTGGAGACATTCAAACCCCACCTGGACGTGATTGTGTCCAACCTGACCCTGCTCTGGGATGAGAAGATCTCCAGAGGTCCCTTCTGACCTTCACCACTCAGTGATGCTCAGCCTCCCCCCGGCGTGGTTGTCTCTAAGGAATTTAACCGTGTCCTGTCCCTGCTCTGAGCCCGGCCCATCCTCACGCTCCTGCCGGAGCAGGGACAGGACTCGGGGCAGTGATGGGGGTGCTGAGCTGGGCTCTGATACCCCAGGAGATGGAGCATCCTGGCCTGTGCTCTTTTCAGAGCCCCTGGGCTCGTCTCTGCCGCGCTTCGTCCTGCTCAGTCGAAGTTGTAATAAAGGCAAAAGGCAAAGAACATGGCGAAGATCTGAAACGGCAGGAGGGGGAGCGGGTTATCCCCCCGCGGCCCGGCCACCCTCCCGCCTCCCTGCAGCTGGCCAAGGACTAGGGGATGGTGGAGGAGGCACTTGGGACCCTCCTGAGCCTGACACCCCTCTCGTCCATGGGCAAAATGCGCCCTCCCTGGCCCTTGACCCCACGGCAGGAGGTTGGTTTTATGCCCCGAGACAGACCCGCTGACAGGCGTGGGATGGTCCACACTGAGCCTGTTTGTGGTGCCTTCACCCACAGACCACCCTCCCAGCAAAAAGAGCCACCTGGGAGGTGACAGGGCTGCCTGCCCTGTCCCTTCTCATCTGTCCTGTCCCTTCCCATCCTCCCTGTCCCCCCCCGTCCCCGCTCAGCACCTCGATGCCCAGCACGGCCAAGCTGCAGGTCCCAGGGAGGGAGATGTAGTTCTGCAAGGTCCTGCCGAAGGTGGAGAAGCAGCCCTGGGGGGAGGAAGAGGGGGAGAGAGATGATGAAGGGGCTCATTTGTGCTCCCCATGGCCTCAGGGAGCTCAGAGGGTGCAATCAGGGGGGTACCGTGATGAGCTGGGGACCTGGGGACTCACTGACAAGCAGCATCCCTAAAGCTCCGGGGTAGAGGAAGGTGCTGCCCCACTGTCCCAAGCCTGGGAAGCGCCGGGGACGGGAGAGGGACAGGGAAGGGACGTGTCCCACCTGCTCGTGGATGAAGCCGGGGCTCCTCTGGCGGCACTGCTCCCAGCCCCGCAGCTCGCCCGCCTGCAGCAGCCCGTCCCGGGCACAGCACGCCTGCGGCCAGGGCATCCCCGGGTGCAGCTCCTGGAAGAGGGAGCCATTCCCAAAGTCTTCGGGTCCTAAAACGCCACAACACGAGAACTGAAATGGAAGGGAAACGCCATCAAGGTGTGGTCAAAATTCGGGGGGACGTCGTTTGAGGAAGCGACAGAGGGAGAGGGATCAGCCCAGCGTGGAGCTCGGTGTCTGCCCGTGGTCTGCCAGCCCCTCGCCTGGGTTCGGGGCCACCATCAGCAGGTCCCATGAGTGCTCCACACCCCTCCTGTAGCCCACCAGGAGCTTCCTGGCTGCTCACCGTGACCATAAGGGTGTTCCAGGCGGTGGAGAAGACCTCAGCTCCCTCGTCCCCGCGGTAGTTCCTCCGCAGCTCGGAGAGGAAGACCTCGGGCTGGATCTGTGGGATGGGTGCCACCTGTGAGCACTGGGGGACCAGGGACAGGGACGGGGCTCTGGGGGCTGTGCACCCACCCTAACCCTCCCCAGGACACCAGCTCTCTTCCAGGGGACCCACCCACCCAATATCAGGCTTGTGTCAGGACAATTGTGATGAAGATGAGGGTGAGAAAGGTTGTCCCTGCAGCAGTCCCTGTCCCCTGGGGGCCATGGCATGACAGAGGGAGGAGAGGGGTGGTGTCAGGTCGTGGGGACAGTACCTGTTTCCAGTGCACCAGTAAGAGAACAGCCCCGACCAGCTGCGTGAGGAAGACAAGGCTCACCAGGATGAAGAACTGGAAGGCAACGGGATGGAGGAGTCAGAGACCAGACCGACCCCACGGGCAGCTCGCTCCGGCTCTTCCTCCCCTCCTCCACAGCCAGCCCTGCCCCTCAGGTCGTGGGGACACTGGGGACATGTGCCACATCTCCCAGCAAGGCAGAGGTTTTAAAAGCAAGGACTGGGTGCCCGAGCTTGGGGCTGCCAAAGAAACTGAGGTGTCGGTGCTGAGAAAGGGGTTTCTAGCCCTCACCATTGGGGCAGAAAGCTCAGAAAGGCCACGTGGGACAAGCCAGCGGCTGCAGAGAGAGGTGACCCCACTCGGTGGCTTTATAAAAGCTCCTGGGTTCTCAACTGAAAAACTCACAAGGTGGGGACTGGATTGGGGGGTTGACAGGGCTGACAGGGTCAGGATGGGGAAAACCAGGCTCCTGGATCCTCTAGGGCCACCCCGTGTCCCCCAACACCCTCCGTCCCCTGGTCCCCATGTCCCCCAACACCCTCTATCCCCTGGTCTCCACATCCCCCAACACCCTCTGTCCCCTGGTCCCCATATCCCCCAACACCCTCCGTCACCTCATCCCCATGTTCCCCAGCACCCTCCATGTCCTGCTCTCTGTATCCCCCAGTCCCCGTGGCCCCCAACACCCTCCATCCCCTGGTCCCCATGTCCCCCAACACCCTCTGTCCCCTGGTCCCCACATCCCCCAGCACCCTCCACTCCCTGCTCCCCACATCCCCCAAGACCCTCCATCCACTGCCCCCCACGTCCCCCAACACCCTCCAAGCCCCTGGTCCCAATGTCCCCCGGCACCGTCCGTCCCCTGTCCCCCCATTCCCCCGTACCTTGCAGCCCCCTCCCCACCCGTCTCCCCTCTCTCACCACCAGCAGCAGGGGCCGGCTCCGGCGCAGAGCCCCACAGCACCCCAGGAAGCCCAGTAGCGCCAGGGCGATGCCCACGGCCAGCAGCAGGTAGGCACCCGCGCTCAACGCCGCCTTGGTAGCCACGATGTCCTGGAAACCAGCCGGGTCGGCGGCCACCCAGATCCCCAGGCCTGCCAGGCACGTCCCCCCAGCCTGTGGGAAACACCAGGGTTATGGGGCGCAGGGACCCCACTAGGGACTCAGGGAGGTTCTAACCTCTGCTGGGGGTCCCCACCCTTGGACTGGTGTCCCCCAACCTGGGAATGGGTCCCCCCCACCCCACCGGGCCCCAGAGGACTCACAAACACCAGCACGTTGAAGATGAACATCAGGTACTTCATGCAGCTCAGGACACCCATGAGGACACCGCAGCGGGGGGGACACGGCAGTGTTTGTCCCTGCAGAGGGGAGAGCAGAGCCCTGGCCACCACCAGCCCCGACCTGGCCTGGTCCCTCTGGCTCCAGTGGGACATGGGGGTGCCCCCATCCAGCTCACAGCCCCCCAAAATCCCCAGAGCATCTCCCACCCCCCAAAGAGCCCCAAACCCCATGTCCCCTCCAATCCCCACGTCCCCTCCAAACCCTGCATCCTGCCAAAACTCACAACCCCTCCAAACCCTGTGTCCCCTCCAAGCCCCATGTCCCCTCCAAACCCCGCGTCCCCTCCAAACCCCATGTTCCTCCAAACCCCGCGTGTCCTCCAAAACCTGCATCCTGCCAAAACTCATGTCCCCTCCAAACCCTGCGTCCCCTCCAAGCCCCATGTCCCCTCCAGACCCTTCCACCGCTCACCCTTTGGGGACAGCGGGTGACCCAGGTCCCTCCGTCCCACCCTGGCACCGGCAGCACCTATTTAACGCCAGGAAGGTTGGAAATTCCCTCCCCTCCCCGTTCCCCAGCCCAACAGCCCCCGAGAAACCCCTTCCAGCAGCGGGGCCATGAATGATTGATGGGGAACAGGATCCGCCATTGTGCCGGGTGGCCGAGGGGAGTCTCCAGCCCCGGCTGTCATTAGCGGAGGTAATTAAACCTCCGGGCTGGGAAAGACGAGCTGGGCCCCGACAGGCCGAGGGTGACCTCGGCCATCAATTATTGCTGCGGACATCTGCTATCTGGGGCTGACAGCAGCCGGGGATGCCCTCGACGGCCTTCAGAGGGGACCCGCAGCACCGGGGTGGCTGACGGCCACCGGGGACAGAGGAACGGGACGCACAGGGCCTGGCCCGGGGACCCTTCAGGAAGGTCATGACACCACAGCAGGGCGGCAGAGTCACTATAACCGCGGGCCCAAGGGTGGTGCGGGCCCGGCCCTTGCCCCTCGGGGGTCTGTGACCCCCCTCCTCCGGTAGGGCGGCGGGGTGCGGGACACGCCACTCGGGCCCTCCCGCCTCCATCACGGGCCGCCCTGAGGGGGCAGCAGAGCGCGCGGCCACAGAGACGTGCGGCCAGGCCAGAGCGCCTCCCGCCCGGCACGTCCGGAGGGCGGCTCGTCCAATCACAGCGGCGGGAGGGGGAGAGTGACAGCGGAAAAAACCAATAAGAACGCGGATTGCCGCCGTTCCGCCCACAGAGGGGCGTGGTGGAGGGAAAGGGCGGGGCTTGGACACAGGAAGCCGGCTCCGTTCCCTCAGCGTCGCTTCCGGTGCCGCCGCCGCCGCCCAGGGCGGGATGTAGCGGCCGGTGAGTGCGGGTGGGAAGGGAGAGGACGACGGCGGCGGCCTCAGTCCCAGTTGGGGTCCGGGGAGGGTCGTGGCTCAGTCCCGTTGGTGTCCCGGAGGGGGTCGGACCCTTCCCGGTGGGGTCGGACCCTTCCCGGGGGCTGGCACCGGCAGGCCCGGCCCGGCCCGGGGCGGGGTGCGCGGTTCCCGGTGACTCTCTTCTTCCTCTCTCTCTCCCTCCCTCCCCAGCGCGGCGGCAGAAGGACGTGGAGGGACCTGCACCGGCTGCCCCCCCCCTCCCAGCACCTATCCCGCCGCCATGGCGTCCCGCAAAGCCTCCGCCACCGGGCAGGGCAACGGGCTGGCGGCCGCCGGCCGGGAGAGAGCCCACCTGGAGCTGGCCGAGCTGGGGCCGCTGCTGGAGGAGAAGGGGGACCAAGGAGCCGCCGGCTCGGCCAGTGTAAGCCTTGCCTCGCCCCCCCCCCCCGCTCGCCAGAGCCCTGGCTGAGCCCCCCGCGCTTCCATCCCGGGACTCCCCGCTCCGTCCTTGCGGATTAACCCGGGAGTTTGCCCCTTATCCCATTAGCAGCTCGGAGGGAGTGGGCTGACGGGCTGGGTTTGGGGGAGCTCCGGGGCTGGGGCTGGTGTTGTGTCGGTGCAGAGCGGCCGTGAGGACGGGGAGAGGCCACGAGGGGACACGAGAGTGGGGCTGGTCCCAGCACGGAGCTGCCCCCAGTGCTTCCCCCGTGGTGCAGGTGTGGGGCTGGGGTGGCCGAGACGCACCGTCCCTGCCTGCCAGCCCTGCTGTTTGGGAGTCAGGGGTGTTCTCAGCCTTAGGGCTGGAAATGCATCCAGTTCTGGGCTCCCCAGTTCCAGAAGGACAGGGAACTGCTGGAGAGGGGACAGCAGAGGCTGCGAAGATGATGAAGGGCCTGGAGCATCTGTCTTAGGAGGAAAGGCTGAGGGACTTGGGGCTTTTTAGTCTGGAGAAGGCTGAGGGGGGATCTGATCAACGCCTGTAAATACTGAAAGGGTGGGTGTCAGGAGGATGGGGCCAGGCTTTTTTCAGTGGTGACAAGACAAGGGGCAACAGGCACAAACTGGGACATAGGAAGTTCCATCTCAACATGAGGAGGAACCTCTTCACTTTGAGGATAGCAGAGCCCGAGAAGAAGCTGCCCAGGGAGGTGGTGGAGTCTCCTTCTCTGGAGACATTCAAACCCACCTGGACACGTTCCTGTGGGATCTCCTCTAGGTGTACCTTTGGAGTACACCCTGCTTTGGCAGGGGTTTGTTCTGGATGATCTCCAGAGGTCCCTTCCAACCCCATGGAATTCTGTGAAATAGCTTTCCCAAACCTGCTAACGGAAAAGGAGGAGGTTAGGAGCTGGGGTGGGATGGGCAGAGCGTTCCCAGTTTGGGAGGGTGCTGGGCAGCTGCTGGGCCTGCTTTGGGTTGGGCTCACACCAGTGGGGTGGGATGGGACAAGTTTCCTGGCTGGGTTGAGTGGCTGTTCCAGGGGTGTAGGGATGAAAATCCCCCCCAGGGTAATCCAGCCTTTTCAACAAGGATAAATCTGGGATTAGCCTGCCCGAGACGGTTAAGATGGTTAAGACAGCAGCGTGTTGCGTAAGCGGTGGTGACCGGCGGGTCCTGCCCATCCCCTCGGGAAGGGATGGAGCCCCAGGTGCTCTCGGAAGGGACTGGCCACGCTCCATGCACCATTCCTCTTCCCGCGGGCAGGAATGATCTCCTCCTGGCCTTTCTCCCTTTAGGCTGAAGACCCGCCATGCCCAGCGGCCCGGGAGGAAGAGGAGGAGGTGGTCCGTGTGCTGACTCTGCCTCTGCAGGCCCATCATGCCATGGAGAAGATGGAAGAGTTTGTGTATAAGGTATGGGAGCCTGGTGCGATGCCCTGATCCTGACTTTTTTTGAGTGTTAACGAGGCCAGGATGCCCCAGGGCCTGCTCCCGGGAGTGGTGTGGGAAGGGGACTGGGGTCGCTGGGAAGGACTGGTGCTTTGGACCGGGTGTCGGAGGTTGTGCCCAGACGAGCAGCGACCTGGGGAGCGGCCCTGCTGTCTCTGCATTCCTTTAACAGGGTCTGGGAGCACCAAGCACGGTTGCTGGTTTTACTGGGTGCCTGTGCCCGCCGTCACCGTGGTTCAGTAAGCGGTGACACCGTCCAGCCCGTTTTTTTTGCCATCTGGGACTCCCTCTTCCCTGTTCAAAACAGGAGGGAATTCCCCGCTGCAGGGAACAGTTGCTTCGGATGCCAAAGGGTTAAACCTGAGGGTGCAAATCTGCTCTGGCTCCCCGGGGGGGGGTGCGTGTGGGGGCACACTCAGCAGGATGCGGGTGGCTTTAGGGGTGCCTGATGATGCAAGAGCTGAACTTCCTCTCCCCGAGGAGCCTTACGGGGCGTTTGCAGCCTGGGCTGGGCTTGTTCTGCTTGTGACTTCAGGCTCTCCCGGGGTGAGTAGCTGCGAGCCCTTGGGCTGGCTCAGTGCTCTGGTGGCCACTAGCCCGGCTTGGCGTGTTGCAGGTGTGGGAAGGGCGCTGGCGCGTGATCCCCTACGACGTGCTGCCCGACTGGCTGAAGGACAACGATTACCTCCTGCACGGCCACCGGCCTCCCATGCCCTCCTTCCGAGCCTGCTTCAAGAGCATCTTCCGAATACACACCGAGACGGGCAACATCTGGACCCACTTGCTAGGTGACTGGAGGAGGGGGGGTTTGGTAGCCCACGGGGCTTGTCCCTCACTCACAAGAGTGGCCTTTTATGTCCTGGTGTTGTGTCCAGCTCTGGGCTCCCTAGTTCAAGGACAGGGAACTGCTGGAGAGGGGACAGCAGAGGCTACAGAGATGATGAGGGGCCTGGAGCATCTCTCTGATGAGGAAAGACTTGGGTCTTCTTAGTCTGGAGAAGAGAAGACTGAGGGGGGATCTGATCAACACCTATAAATACTGAAAGGGTGGGTGTCAGGAGGATGGGGACGGGCTTTTTTCAGGCCTCAAAGTGACAGGACAAGAGAGAACGGGGACGAACTGGAACATGCGAAGTTCCGTCTAAACATGAGGAGCAACTTCTTCACTTTGAGGGTAGCAGAGCCCAGGGAGGTGGTAGAGTCTCCATCTCTGGAGACATTCAAACCCACCTGGGCACGTTCCTGTGGGACCTGCTCTGGGTGGCCCTGCTTTGGCAGTGGGTTGGAGGAGATGATCTCCAGAGGTCCCTTCCAACCGCATAGCATTCCGTGATTCTGTCCTCTCCGTGCCCTGGGATCACCTACCCCTGCCTGGTCCTGTGTGCGCAGGGAGCTGGTCACGAGGTCCCTGGAGCTCCCTGGGGGAGGAGAGACGGGGGCATTTCCTCACTGCAGGGGCCCTGGGCTGGGCTCAGCCACCGTTTGTGGCTTTGCCAACGCTCCGCAAGAGTGGGATGGAGAAATATGTCCTGGACAAGATAAGAAATCCTTGGAGCGTGTTCCTCTGAAACCCAGGGCAATCAGTGGCTCTTCACCCTGTACCTGACCATGCCCTTGCCCCCAGGGCCCTGTTTCTCCTGGGGTTTTTGCTGAATTCATTCACTTTCCTTCTCCCTGACCGTCCTTTTGGTGTGTTCCCTGCAGGTTTTGTCTTGTTCCTCTGCCTGGGGATCCTGACCATGCTGCGGCCCAACATGTATTTCATGGCTCCTCTCCAGGAGAAGGTGGTGTTTGGGATGTTCTTCCTGGGAGCGGTGCTGTGCCTCAGCTTCTCCTGGCTTTTCCACACCGTCTACTGTCACTCGGAGAAGGTCTCGAGGACTTTTTCGAAGTGAGTCAGCATGAGCGTGGTTGCATGGCCTCCTAAGGAACGTTTTGAGTTGTCTCAGAGCTTCCTCTTGGAAAGTGCTGCCTTCCCAAAGGTTTGATCCCTGGGGAAAGGGAGTGGTCACCAAATCCGGTGCGGAATTGAGAGGGAACCACAGCTGGGCCCTGGAGGGCTCTGTCCTGTGCCCGAGCACCTTAAATCTGTCGCTCAAATGATGAGGTAGCTGATAAAGACCCAGGAGAACAGCCTTTGTGCCCCTCAGGGGGGGGTGAGTTGAGGAGGGGTCTCGCTCTCGCTCTCAGAAGAACGGGGCACTTTGGCAGTTTCCTGGCTGCTTTAAAAAAAAACAAACCAAAAAAAAAAAACCTACACGCTGGTTTGGATCCAATTTGGATTGAAACCAAATGGAAAGAAAACAAACAGGATTCCCGGCAAAGTGGAAAGGCTGGGCAGTGGCCAGTGCCTCTCCCCGAGGGCAGCTGGGCTTTCACATAAGATCTGTCCAAGGGCTTTTATTTGGCTGGATTTTGCTGGGAAATGCCATCGCTCTCCTTTGCACAAATCCCAGATTTCCTGCGGGATCGTGCCTGCGGAACAAACGGTGCTGCCCTGCCCTCAGCAGAAATGTCCTTGCCCGTGGGGGAAGGCACTGGCCACGGCCGTGGGGGTAACGCCGGCGGCTGCTTTCGGTGCCGAAGCGGTTCCTGGATCGATAGATCGAAAGCACTTTGTGGTGGAGGAGGAACAGTCAAATCCATACGCCCAGGGACTCGTCTCCGGTGGTGGGGGTTTGAGCGCGTGGCCCCTCGTATCCACCCGGCTCCTGTTTGTCCCCCAAGCGCTGCTGGCGTCCCCAGGAGCCACCTTCGTGCCCAGGCCCTTCCTCTTCTCCCAAATTGCGTTGATGAGACCCAGAATTTTCCCCTCTGTGGACTCTCGGCTTCACCCGTGGGGCTGTTGGGGCACAGCCAGGCTGGGGGACACAGACACACTGTCAATCCAGAGGACACCAGGAGCTGAGGGGTTGGATTTTGGGGCTTAACTGTGACTTTCCCTCACTCTACCCCGGCTGTAGGTTGGATTATTCAGGAATTGCACTGCTGATCATGGGGAGCTTCGTCCCGTGGCTCTACTATTCCTTCTACTGCTCCCCGCAGCCAAGACTCATCTACCTCTCCATCGTCTGCGTCCTGGGCATCTCCGCCATCATCGTTGCGCAGTGGGACCGCTTCGCCACCCCCAAGCACAGGCAGACGAGAGCAGGTACGAGTTCTCCCTCCTCGCCCCAAGACTCCAGCCCCAGGAGGGACTTTCACGGAACGCCGTGGGGTTAGAAGGGACCTCTGGAGATCATCCAGTCCAACCCCCTGCCAGAGCAGGGTCACCCAGAGCAGGTCGCACAGGAATGTGTCCAGGTGGGTTTGAATGTCTCCAGAGAAGGAGACTCCACCACCTCCCTGGGCAGCCTCTGCCAGGGCTCTGCCACCCTCGAAGTGAAGAAGTTGCTCCTCATGTTTAGGTGGAATTTCTTATATTCAAGTTTGGGAAGGTCCCATTGTGGGCTGGCTCTTCCCATTTGGGGACAGCTCTCGGCAGCTGCAGGATGAGTTCCCCTGGAGCCCTACGGCAGCTCCTGGCAGGGAGAGGCTCCTTCCTCCACGGGGACTTAGATCTTCCACTGAGCAGGGCCTGAGCTCCGCTTGGCACTCGCCAAACCCGAGGTTTGGAGCAGATGGATGGCGTTCCTAAATATCCCTGTAAGCGGCAGCCGGGTGCCCCGGAGCTGAGCTGCAACGGAGCCGCCTTCTCCGGGAAGCAGTTTGGCAGCGTGAACCCGCAGCTCGGGCAGAGGAGGAAGAGATTCCCTCCTCTTTCACCCGCCGGTTCCACGCTGGCACCTTCCTGCCTCCCTGGAGGCTGCGGGGAGAGGCTGCCCCGATCCCAGCCCCACCGCGGAGGGAGCCAGCCTCGCCGAGCGTGGAGAAACACCTCTGCCCCCCTCTCCCAGGGGGGCTCCCGCAGCAAACAGCTCTCGTGGTGAGAGATGACGCTGAGCTGGAGGCTGAGACCCCCCCCCGGGAGGGCAGGGGACACGATGGGACAGCCAGCCCCACCACCCCCCTGGCTGCCGGCTCTGGGAGGGGGCTGCCAGCCTCCCCCGATGCCAAGAGACAGCGCTGGTTGGGGACAAATCCTGCAGCCAGTCCAAGCCACGGCCGCTCTGGGCTGCTGTCTCACCCCGGTGCCGTTTGCTCTCTGCCAAATTAATTAGATGCCAGAGCTGAAAATTTCAGCGTTGCTAATTAGCACCTTCCACTCAAGCTCCAGGCAGCTTCACCACCCCGTCCTGGCAGGGTTCTGGGGTGCCCTCCTCGCACCGGCTGGAGCAACCGAGGGGCTGGCACCTTCCCCAGGGGCTGTTCCCAGAGTCGGGAGCCATCCCTGCGGCTGTACTGGGAACACAGTGAGCCCTGCCCAGTCAGCACTGGTTTTGACTGGGACGTTGAGCTGTAGATCCCTCGTTTTTCAATAAGATGCCTTGGGGGTTGGATAATTTGGAACGGAGTCAGGAAAAGCTGCCGGTGGCTGCGGGAGGAGGGGGCGAGGGGGGCGAGGGCGGTTTGCTGATCTCTCCTCTCGGCCGCAGGTGTCTTTCTGGGGCTGGGGCTGAGCGGGGTGGTGCCCACCATGCACTTCACCATCGCCGAAGGCTTCGTCAAAGCCACCACCGTGGGCCAGATGGGCTGGTTCTTCCTCATGGCCGTCATGTACATCACGGGAGCGGGGCTCTACGCCGCCCGCATCCCCGAGCGCTTCTTCCCGGGCAAGTTCGACATCTGGGTGAGTGTGGGGCGCCGTGGGGGCTGGGGAGGGGATGGAGCGGGGTGAGCTCCGAGGTGAGGAGGAGGAGGAGGAGGCTGGGGTTGTCCTGCTGCACCCCAACGCACATCAGGCAGCCAGACCTTGACCGGCTGCTGCCAACAGGCAAAGTACAGGGTGGAAAACTCCGCCGAGGAGCGGGGAGCAGCAGAGCTCACAGTCCTGGGGCGGTGCAGAAGCAACGAGGAGGAGGAGGAGGAGGAAGAAGTGTTCCTGGTGTTACTTTGTCCCCTTCAGTCCGGTCTAAAGGGCTTTTTCCCCTTCCCTGCAGTTCCAGTCGCATCAGATCTTCCACGTGCTGGTGGTGGCCGCGGCCTTCGTCCACTTCTACGGGGTGTCCAACCTGCAGGAGTTTCGCTACGGACTGGAAGGGGGGTGCACAGACGACTCCCTGCTCTGAGAGACACACACACACAACCCCCCCCCACACGCACCCCCTTTTAGTACAAGCTTCCTAAGTGCTTTTTAAACTCTTTGTCTTTGCTAAAATCAAAGGAAGACTCAAAACTGTTTGGGGTTGTTGGATGGGTTTTGGTTGTTTTGTTTTTTTTTGTTTTGTTTTTTTTTTTGTTTTTGTTTTTTTTTTTAAGAAAAAAAAAAAAGAAACAGAAAAATTCTTTAGCATTATTGACCAAATCCTCACCCACATTCCCCCTCCACTGCAACGCGCTTCACCGGGGCTGAGGGGGGAGGGGAGGGGGCCCCTGGCAGCGCTTTCACCTCCGGGGTGTTCCCCCCTTCCCAGACATGCCTAACCCCCAAAACCAGAGGCACGGACCCCCCAAACCCCCCCAGCTCACGGCCAGAGCCGGCAGTGACACGCACTACCAGAGAGATTCCTCCTACGTACCCCTCGCAGCAGAAGGAGGGGAGGGGGGGAACTCTGCATTTACCCCCCCCAGCGCTGCTGCCCAGGGCACAGATTCATATAACTTAAGTTTTAATTGTCTTATTTCTTGTTTGTTTGTTTTGTTTTCCTTGACAAAGTAATGTTAAAAGATAAATGAGAGAATATTTAATATTTAATACTAAGCTTTAAGGACTTGCTGCCAGCGCAGTGCACCGGGCTCCCCGCTGTCTGTGGGCGTGAGGAGGGACAGCCTCCGGGGAATGTAGAGCTGCTGTAGCTGATTGAAATAAAAAGGTCAATAGTTCAGTGTTGTGCGGGGGTGGTGTCTGTCTCCTTTTTTTTTTGGGGTGAGGGGGTAGAGAATTCGCTGTGGGGGGGCGTGCTGAGCAACCCCTGGGAGCAGCAGGAGGAGCCATGGGGGGGGCAGAGAGAGTGGGCAGCCCCAAGGGCAGAAATAAAACAAAGGGAGCCCTTGGCAAGGGAGGAAAGAGAGAATCACAGAACAGTTGGGGTGGGAAGGGGCCTTCAAGCCCACCCAGTGCCACCCCCTGCCCTGGGCAGGGACACCTCCCACCACACCACATTGCTCCAAGCCCCCTCCAAC
>JAOQGH010000013.1:1493037-1503959 GCA_025769975.1 Gallinago jamesoni
CCGGCCCCCCCCCACCCCCCCCCCCACCCCCCCCGCTTTAATTTGCTGCTTTTGAAGGCTTTAAAGGACTCCTTGTGACTGTAAGCCTTCACGGTCTGGTTGCTGCGGTGGCATGTTTGTCTTTATTCTGCTGGAAGCAGAGGGTGCTGCAGTGACGGGGATTGCCAGAAGGTGGTATTGTGGCTTCTGCTTTGGCCAGGGAGGAGAGATGGGAAGAGTGGAAAATCTCAGCCTCATCCCAGCCATCGTGGCCTGATCTCCCCACTGTCATGTCCTCTGTTACTGCTGTGACTGGTCCCGCGCTGGTCTGACCCTCCTTAGGATGGCAATTTCTTGCCCTGGTCCTCCCTAAGGAGTGGCAGGTTAATTATATCAGTGATCACTTTGGTCATCCCTTTCACAAGCTGTGGGAGAGCTTGTGAAGATCCTTGCTGAGCCCGTGTGGTGCCTGACCTGCAGTGGCCAGGGTCAGCAAAGGGACCTCCAGTAGATCAGCTGAGGGCACTGGTGACACCCCCGGGCAGGCTGCTGGAAGGTGCTCAAGGGCTTTTTGGAGTTTTCTGAATTTCCCTGAGGCCAGGAGCCAGTTCCTTTCCTGACATATAACGTCCTTTCCACATTTCTGTTGCTCTCATGTGAGCAGGTGTTTTTCAGAGGGAGGTTTTGGGTGAAGTTGCAGTTGGCTTTGGGAGCAGTTTCTATCACTGGCTGAGAGACCAACGTTCCAGAGCAGCCATGTGTCACAACCAGGCAGGGAGATGTCACTTGCTTCCTCAAGGAACATCTTCTAAAATGAAAAAAAGATCAGTGCGTCTAACCTTCCCTCCTGCAGGCTCTGAAGGAAAGGGAAATAAACCAGATTAGAAGAATACATTCAATTTTCAGTTGTCCTTTAGCGGATGATAAGAAAAAATGAAGGAAGATGGACAGTCCTCAGTGGTGGCACAAGAGATGGGGGCATGGAAAGCTTTCCCAGCTCCACCATGGATCCAGTATGTGTGTCTGTACATGTGCTTAATCTGCCTCTGTCTTGGTTCCTCATCTCTAGGACGTGGCTAATCATGTTGCTGTGTTTCAGAGGAGCGTTGTGCAGAAATATTCATTAGTGCCTGCGAGGTGCTCAGTTGCTATGGAGATGGGGATCTTGATAAATGCAGAGACCGACGGAGGGTCGGCGGAGCTGCTGGGAGCTGCTGGGAGCCAAACCACGCCGCACCATGCCGTGTGGCAACACCACACCACGCCGTGGTGTGCTGCACCACGCTGCCCTGCCTGGCACAGCTTCAAAGGGCCAGAGTCAACCCGTGGTGGCTGGAGCTGCTGCGGAGAGACACCGGAGGGTCCCCACACGCGTCTCCAGTCGCTGGTGGCTGGTGGAAAAGCAGCCAGTGCAGACATATCCACAGCTCCTCTTATTTTGGGGTGAAAACACTATGTTTTCTTTCTGTGTTTTCTTTCTTACAGCACTGAGAACTCTGGAATATGGTGCAGTCAGAGCAGTGCTAATATCCCTGCCTCAAGAGAGACGTGCGATAGCCAAGATAAACTGCAGTAAGACCATCCACTTCAAACCATGACAAGTTTAGGGTGACCCTTGCTTCTCCCCCAGCTTTTCTGCTAATGAAAGAATATTTATCTGCAAAACTCCGACTCAGTGTTACCTCTGTGCAGCCAGCTCTGCAGCCCAGCAGACGCGGGCTCCCAAATCTGGGACTGATGTGAGATACTTCAGGAGAAACTCAGAGCCTCCCAGGTCTCCTTCTCAGCTTCTCAAGGAACTTGGTGTCTGGTCCTTCTCATCACAGGAGTCAAGATTCAGGAACAACGAAACAGAGACTTTATCATGGTGTTGACTGTGATTTTATTCTGTTGAAAACCGATTTGCCACCCATGGAACAGTCATGAAAGAAAGGCAGAGAGAGAGAGAGAAAGACAATTCCAGGTTTTACTCACCGGTGGAAAAATTCTTTCTCTCTTCTAGCATTGCAAATTGTCCCTGGGGCTGTCCATATTTCCCTGTCCCCAAACCAGGGGTGGCACACCTGAGAAAGCTCAGATCTTTTCTGGAAGAAGGAGACATGTAGCTACGCTTCCTTGTTTCCTTTTTTCCCTGCCCTCTCCAGTTGGGAACCAAGGCTCCAGTTTGTTACTTAACACTTACAAACACTTGGTGACCGAGCGCAGTGACACCACGTAGAAATACCAGGCATTTGGTCATTTCTTCCATCCCCAGAGTCTGTTAACTCAAATTTCACTTCCAGAAGACACGGTGTTAAAGCTTTTTGAACTGTGTATCCTGAAAAGCAACCAGAGAGTGTGTTAGAGAGGTCCAGGGCTGTAGAAAAGTGGAACAAGAAGACACTCATTTGGCTTCTTCAAGCAAAAAGGGCACCAAAAGGACACCAATGTGCTGAATTCACTCTGGTTCCTGTTGCCTTCAGCGCTGTTGCAGCCATGGCAGCTTTGGGGTGAGAGAAGGAGGAGAATCTCACAGGGCTGAGACCAGGAGAAGAATCACAGAATGCTATGGGGTTGGAAGGGACCTCCGGAGATCACCCAGTCCAACCCCCTGCCAAAGCAGGTCCACCCAGAGCAGGACCCACAGGAACGTGTCCAGGTGGGTTTGAATGTCTCCAGAGAAGGAGACTCCACCACCTCCCTGGGCAGCCTCTTCCAGGGCTCTACCACCCTCACAGGAAAGAAGTTCCTCTTCATGTTTAGGTGGAACTTCTTATATTCAAGTTTGTGCCCATTCTCTCTTGTCCTGTCACTGGGCACCACTGAAAAAAGACCACTGAAAAAGAAGGTGAAGACGATTTCCATGTCCCTCCTGGTCATCAGTGACCAGTGAGCGCCAAGACAAACATCACGATACTGGGGAGACGGAATTGATGGGGTGAAATGGGATTAAATTCAACACGGCAATGTTTAACGTTATGCTCTTGGAAACTAAAACCAAGTTTCTTCTACAGTCTGGAAAAAATCTGGGTTGTGCTGGTGAATCATAGGAGGACTATGAACAGGAGCCGGGCCTGGGATGCTGGAGATAAATTAAATCCTAGAATGCAAGAAGAATGTGCATTTCCCGTCAAGATGGGGAAATGTCTGGTTTGTAACACGAGGCATTGGGAGACCCACCTGCAGGACCCCGTGCCTCTGCTCTGGGTGGGATCTGTGCCAGGGAGTCGGGCAGAGAAGCTCATTAGGCTGACGAGGAACATATTAGGAGACCTTCTTTTACAGAAGAGAACCAAAGGGCTACTTGTTTGGACTAACAAAGAGAGGCCTGAGAGCAGGCGGTAACTATTAGGAGGATGATAAAGGATGAAGGAGAAAGGATGAAGGAGGAAGGATGAAGTTGGCAGCAAAACAAACAGGTACAAAGTGCTGACCATGAGGTAAAGCTGCCTTCAAACCTGGAGAGAAGTGCCCATCTGCCCCTCTCCCTCTGGGAGAAGTTGTAGGTACCAGTAAGCTGCTTTCTGGATTAGGGTGATGGAAAGTAGGTGCCTCCAGCCAAAGCCCGGACTTAGGGCACCCTCTGAAGCAGAAGCAGGAGAGACTCAGGGATTTAGTCTTGTGCAGAAGGAGGGATGTCTCTGGGGCTTGGCGAGGGAAAATGGGAGTGTTGTGATGAAGAGCAGCTGCAGAAACACCCCTTCAGAGGATGGGGAATCGGCAGGAGCTCTGATAAAACGACCCGGGGACGGTGCTGGGGTCAAGGAGCCAGCGCCAGGCTGGGCTGGCACTCGCTGCCCGCTTCCTCCCCTCATCAAAAGCACTGGACTTTGCACATCCTTCCTACAGAAACCAGTCCCCACCAGCAACATCACCCTGCACCGCCACTCTCCCGAAGGACTGGGCGCTTTGGTCACCACCACAGATCCTGGAGAGCAGCGGGATGAAGCTGAAAACTCTCTCCGAGGTGGGCCCTTTATTGCCCATTTCAGCCAAAAGCTGCTACTGTCGCAGCAGAATCTCTCCCCTCCTGTAACAGAGGAGACATCCCGTATCTTCAGAGCCACGCTGAGCAATTTAGTAGCCCTCCAGCACCCGTGGGCACACGCTAGGGCTCTGCCTCCCCCACCCCCAGATCCCCAGCCTGCCGGCTTGTGCATTTTTGCCTGTTTTCTCACTCGCTTGGCCCATTGCCTTTAAAAGGCTAAATGCTCCGGACTAAATTTGGTCATGCAGCTCTGCATGGTTCCCTGGAATGTCCTCGGGTTTCAGGCTCCTCTGATAGCACCATTCCCCGCCTCCCGCTGGGCTCCATTGGCTTCCCAGCACCCGAATCGCGGCTGGGTCCTGTTATTGGCCAACTCTTGGACCGAGGGGTGTCCCCTCTTTATAACTACTATATCCCGGGCTGTGGGGATTGAGAGCTGCTGAGATTTAACACTTCAGCACCTGCTGCCGCTGGGGGAAGCAGTGGTGGAGCTTCGGCTTCTGTTTTTTTCTCCTTCCTTGGGTACCACACACAACCGCAACCGTGTCTCGCCAGCGAGCCAAGATGTCCAAAGTGGCCAAATATCGGCGACAAGTTAGCGAAGATCCGGATATTGACAGTTTGTTGTCAACTCTGTCTCCGGAAGAGATGGAAGAGCTGGAAAAGGAGCTGGATGTGGTGGATGCGGATGGAGGCATCCCTCTGGAGCTCAGTCAGAAAAACCAAACGGAAAACTCCCCGCCTGGCCCGCAAAACTGCGACACGGTGCTCAATCACTGCGAAAAGGAGACCAGGAAACGTCTTCAGAGGGAACAGTCCGTAGATGTAAGTCACATCCCCCCGCTCCCGAGCCTGGTTCTGTGAGAAATGCAGGGGAACGTACCCGTGAACCCCACGGGGCTGTTGCAGGGGACGAGGTGGAGAACACAAACCCCAAGCAAGGTGTGCTGTGCTGGCTAACTGGGAATAGCTGTCGTGTTTAGAGGCTGGAGGAGCGAGGCAGGAGTTGCTCCGGGCATTCCGGGAGGGAACGGGTTATTTCCTGAAATCCTGGTGTCACTGGCAAAGCCAAAACCTGTGCTGGGGATTTTCTCTCTGCCTCTGCTCTACCACCCTCTGGCAGGGCTGGGAGCAGAGGTGGTACCCCCAGAAGGCAGCTGGAGGTGCCGTGACAGCGATCCCTCAGGCTGTGTTTCTTTTTCCTCCTGTTTTTTTTTTTTTATTTCCCTTCGGAGAGCTCCGGATTCTCCGTCCCTTCAGCTCCGCCTGTGCAAAAGCTTAAACAGTCTTCGGTTCTTGTGGAGAAAAAAAAAAAAGTTTGCTACTTTGTGGAAATCACCCGGAGAAGCAGGTTTTTCCCCGAGCTGTTTGTTTCATTGCTCTTCAGTTAAAATTCATTCTTTTATTTTGATTTGGGTACATTTATCTCCTCCTTTGCACCTGGCAGACCCTTTAATAGCTTGCTTTGAGCTGGAAAGCTCCGTGCCAGTTCCTCTCATCTTTTTGCCTTAGTGGGAGCCAGTCCCACTTCTCTGTAACATTTATTAACCTCCGCACTGAGAATATTCGGTATGTGCCTCGTGTGTGGGAGGCTGGGAAGCATTTGGTCTCCCTGGTTTTTCACGGCAGGGCTGAGCCAGAAAGCGAAAGAAGGAGACTCCGAGGGGATTTATCCGTGTAGTCACGGGTGGATTTCGTATCCCAGGCTGGATTTGCATCTGCTGGGACAGGACGGGGCTGAGACAGAGCAGAGCAGAGATTTATCTGGATACCCCTCCGGCTCCGATTCCTTGCCTGTTCCAGCACCCTGGATCTCCCAACGGAGTAACCAAGCTCTAACTTGCCCGTGAGGGCTTGGAAGTAGCTCTATAGGGATGTGTACGGAGTTTATTACGGGAGAGTCCTCTCCCGACTGGGTCTAGGGAGAAAACAGGGAGAAAAAGGTGAAAATTGCAGTGGTAGGAGAAATTAAGGTTTATTTTGGAGTCTGGAACAAGGGGTTAAATAGTTCCCCCCACCCCTCTCCACACTGGGAGCTTTCCTCTGGCTGGGAGGACAAGGCACTTGAAGCCTTCACCTTCTATATGTGGCCTTGGCGTGGGCGGGGGGGGGGGATAGAAAGCGCCGTGCCCCACTCCACGAGGGCACTGGGTTTGTTTTCCCAGCGGTGGGCTGGTGGAAAATCTCCCCGTGGTGGGGCACGGCAGGCGCTGCGGGACAAACCCGCCCGCAAAGAGAGAGGCTGTTGTGTGGGACCAGTTATCCCAGTGCCACCATGGGGGGGGTTGCACTGGTTTGCAGGTGATCCCGGCTCACAGCCATGAGCTGGCACTGAAAAAAAGCTGCTTTTTCAGGCAGGGGGGAACTCTTGTGTTTGGCACCAGTAGCGACACCGGTTTGTTTTTAACCATGGGAGGATGAGCAGCCGAGCGGGGATGGGACTGGGAAGTATCCATGATCAGGAGGAAGGGAGGAAAATCGTTGTTTTTGGAAAAAGAGAGCTAGGAAATTGAAAACGCTCTGATATTTGGAAGCCACCTGAGAGTGTGTGTGTGTGTGTGTTCTGTGCTGCAGGAAAGGATGGGGATGGTGGCAGGGGATGGCACAGGGAGGAGAGGTGCCTCAGGAGAGGGTCTACAGCTCCAAGGTCCTGAGAAAAGCACTCCTTCTGCTCTCCTTAGAACTTCGGGAGTTTCGGGCCGTGGAAGACAAAGCAAGTTGGCTGCTGGTCAAATTTATCAGTGAAACTGGCCCAGTTAGATTGCATTGCAGTAACTGGATATGACAGAACTGACTTTCTTCTTCTATTTCAATCCCTGGAGGCCAAGATAAAAAAATATCCTCCACCCCTTCCTCGTTGGCATTGTTAGGAGCTGGGATTAGCACCTAGAAAATGTCGGTCAGCCCATGGCGGTGGTGGAGCAGGGCCTTTGCTCAACTGTGGGGCATGAGGATGGGATGGGATGGGATGGGATGGGACGGGACGGGACGGGACGGGATGGGACGGGATGGGACGGGATGGGAAGGGATGGGGTTATTGGACCACAGAAGCAATCCCAGAAACCAGACCAGGAAGCTGATGGTTCCCTCCGTCCAAGGACCCGCAGGACTGTGTTTTGTTGCAGGATGGCATGAGAACACAGAGCCATGCGGAGCATCCCAGGTGGTTCCCAAGCTCCCTCCCGGCTGCTCAGAGCACCGAGGCCTCCGATGACAAATCCCTCTCCCGTATCAGCGGATTTCACATCGCAGCAGGCAGCAGAGCACTTGTGCCTGCCAACGCCGGCGATGTGGCTGCACGCCCACGGTGGTGGCATCACCCCGGGGGTGTCCATCCCTGCCCCTCTCCCTGGATGCCTCCCAGCATCGTGCCTCCCAAACCCCCGCAGCTCCCGGCACCCCGATTAAATCCATCAAGCAAAACTTTTATGAGCAAGATACAGACTCAGAAGAGAAGGGGAGGAAGGGAAGCGCGGGCACGAGGGCAGGGAAGGAATGGGAGGTCCTTCCAGCAGGACTGGCCCTCTGGACATCTGGAAGATGTTATCCTGCATCTGTGGTGTGTCTTCAGTGGGGAGGGACAGGAGGTTAGATTCCTGTCCTTGAACTACAGAGAGTTTATGGGTCTGTAGTTGCACAGAGGCATCAAGGATAGAAAATATTAGGGATTTCCCAGCCCAGCTCCGTGGTGGAGCCTTGGGCTGTGTCGTTATTGCTAAAACTCATTTTATGGAGCTGGGAGGTGGCTGGGTCTCAGCCTGCCAGGTCCAGGGCTGGCACCACACTGACCCAAATGGCCACACTTCTCTCTCCCCACCTATTTTTCCTCCTCCCTCATGTTCTTCCCTCCCTCCTTTGCCCCCTCCTTGTGCTGGTGGGACATTGGCTGTAAGCTGGGATGTGCAGGAATTGCTCCAAAGTGCAAAATAAGGTATTTTAAAGGGAAAGCTTGAGTTTGTGCCCATCTCGCGGTTCTTCTTGCAGTCATTGCTCTGTTCTTGGGCTGGTTCCAGGCACCCCCGTTTCTTTCTAAATATTGGGAGAAGTGGGTATATTTAGAAATATTATAACTACATAATAGCATGTCTTCTTAGCGATGAAAAGGGCAAACTTGGGTAACTAGGAAGCAGTTTATAAACAGCCCAAAATAGACGTGAGCTTTGCCCTAACTTCTCTGCACTGGGAAGCCAAATTCGTGTCTTGGTGATGCGTTAATTAATTAATCTTCATTTTTTATTGCTAACGAGTGAAAGTGTACCCCAGTTCAACAAGTGTGCACCAGTGGGGCTTGGGACAGGGCGGCTCTTCGGATGTGCTTAACGAGGCCTTCTTGTAGGTCTACGTGTCACAGGAGCCAAAGTTAAACTCATATTCATGAGCAGACCTGACAGGACAAGGGGTAACAGTTTTAAATTGAAAAAGGGGAGATTTAGATTAGATACCAGAAAAAAACTTCTTTACAGTGAGGGTGGTGAGACACTGGAATAGGTTGCCCAGAGAAGTTGTGGATGCCCCATCCCTGGAGGGGTTCAAGGCCAGGCTGGATGGGGCTTGGAGCAACCTGGTCTGGTGGGAGGTGTCCCTGTCCAGGGCAGGGGGGTTGGAACTTGATGATCTTTAAGATCCCTTCCAACTCTAACCATTCTGTGATTCTATGACCTGATCAAGGCCAGGTTGAACGGGGCTTTGAGGTGGGAGGTGTCCCTGCCCAGTGCAGGGAGTGGGACTGGATGGGCTTTAAGGTCCCTTCCAACCCAAACCATTCTGTGGTTCTGTGATTTCTAATAGCTCATGGCTCTTTCTGTAGGAGACAAAGACAAAATGAGAGAGAAATTCAGGAGAGAAACATACTGTTAAGTTGAAACTGTGGCATTAACTGAAGGAGGATTTACCTGGAGGTGCAGCTATTACTTGAAATCTTTGTTCTGTGCCTGGGATTTCTGTTCAGAGGAGAAAAAGCTGCTGTGCCAGGGAAGAAGGGCTTGGGTGTCTCTGCAGGATGGGTTTCTCTGGCAGCTGAACCTTAGGAGGAGATGGGTTTGCGAGATCTAGTCTGGTTTTGTTCCGTTCCTCCTCTACTGTTGGCAAGATCTTTAAAAAAGCATGTACCAGTGCATACAGCACTATGATATACATCCTGGAGATACCTCCATCTTTCCCATTCGTGTTTGGTCACTCCCAAACCCCCTCAGGGACACTTCTGCTGGGGGGGATCTGGGGGAGACCTGTCTGGGAAGAGCTGCTCCATGGGAAGGACCACTGCTCCGTGTGAACCACGCAAGCTATGGGGCCAGGTGGTTGGGTGGACAAGCGCTCCTTAGCAGTTGCCATATCAATAGCAGTAGGTTTTACTTTTCAAAACATGCCACAAAATCCACCTGCTGCTGTTCCTGCCTCTCCATGGATTCCCACCTGACCTCAACACGGGGCCCTGGAGGCTCCAAAACACTGACCACCTAGTGGCAGAGGTGGTCTCTCCTTGTTCTCTCCTTCTCCACCACCACCACCTTCCCTGGGAGTGGATGGAGCTTCCTTCCCTTAATGTCGTCTGTAAGGAGAGGACACCTGGATGTCCCAGTCCCATCAGAGTTCCCAGTCCTGCCTCCCAACAGGGCTGCACTGATTTTGTGCTGCTTCAAGCAGGGGTGGCTGGGAAAAGGCAGGGAAATTGCATGTGGGGGCATTATCCTCCTGCTTGGAGGGGATTCCTTCTAAACTAAAGCATTTCTTTTAGCAACACATGGTGGATGTCTCTTTCCTTGTAAGCCTTGGGAGCAGCTCCTTGGAGGAGAAGGCTCTGAGCAGGAGACACTGGAAGCCAGGGCAGATGTGCCCAGCCAGGGCCAGCTGTGCACAGTGTGGATGGTCCCTGTATTTTTAGCTCCTGAAGGTTGAACACCCTTCCCACAGGAGAAGTCAAAGTGGCTCAGGCAAGTGTCTTCCAACACCTTTCCTCTTCCTCTTGGATGTCCAATTCCCCCCACACAGGCAGGACACCCTCCTGGTCCAGGTTCCTGCATCTCTATCCCTGCTTTGCCTGGCCCAGAGCTCCTGGGGACATCCCTGTGACCCCAAGCACTCTTTGGTGTGGGCTGCATGCAGCTGAGAGCGGGTGGTGGGACACCCTTCCTCATGGCCAGGTTTTGATGCAGAGAGAAAAGCAGTGACCTGGGAAGTGACCTTCTTTTCCAGTTTACTGGGGTTGGCATTCACTGCTGGGTGGTGTTTAACCCACTTACTGGTGGCTGTATGTGGAGGGAGATACCATGAAAAGTGAAGGTCCCTACCAATGAGCCCTTCTTCAACGGCACAGAAAAACAAGTCAGTATTTAAATTTCTTATCAAAGCCCAAAGCTTGTCATCTTTTCGTGAAGGTATCTGGAGGAAAAACAAGCTCTGCGTGTAAATAGCTGGGATGGACTCGAGGGAAATTGCAAACAAGGGAAAAGAAGTGGTTGTATCATTCTTTAAGCATCTTACCAGCCTGTGACTAACACACATGTATTTAAACTCTGCTGTTCTGTTTATCAACCAGTTCTGTCGATATGCCAAGATTGTTCCTTCTCTCTTCCGAGGCTCTTCACCACTTCCCAGCCTCTCTTTTAACCATGTCCTGGGCAGGTCTCCAGCAGCCTGGGTGCCTGCTGTTCCCTCAGCAGAACATAGAATTGTAGAATCGTCCAGGTTGGAAGGGACCTTTTAGATCATTGAGTCCAACCATCAGCCCAACCCTGCCCAAACCACTGCTGACCCATGTCCCTCAGCACCACATCTGCCCGGCTTTTAAATACCTCCAGAGATGGTGACTCCACCACGTCCCTGGGCAGCGTCTTCCAATGTCTGACAACCCTTTTGGTGAAGAAATTTTTCCCAATATCCATCCTAACCCTCCCCTGGTACAACTTGAGGCCGTTTCCTCTTGTCCCATGGCCTGTTCCTTGGGAGAAGAGACCGACCCCCCCTGGCTACACCCTCC
>JAOQGH010000013.1:1753263-1767084 GCA_025769975.1 Gallinago jamesoni
CCATCCCTGGAGGGGTTCAAGGGCAGGTTGGAGGGGGCTTGGAGCAACCTGGTGTGGTGGGAGGTGTCCCTGGATGGTCTTTAAGGTCCTTTCCAACCCAAACTGTTCTATGATCCTATGATCTATAAGGTGTGGGCGTAGGGAATAGCTCCTTTTGCTGGGGGAGAGAAGGTAGGCAGCCTGCAGCAGTGGTTCCTCAGGGCTTTGTCCTGCTGAAACTCATGTTTTGGTTTCCTTCCAGCTGGCCTGGGCTGAGGTTCAACCTGTGTCTGCTGCTTTCCATCTCCTCCTTTCGCCTCCCTGCAGGGAGCCCCGAATCTCCTACATTCTTGCACGGTGGGGAGAGGTTTGTGTCCAACCTGGGCATGTTTTTTTTGGAGTGAGAACATCTGGCCGATCCCTGTTGACCTTGGAGCCGTCAGCCTCGTGCAGGCAGCACAGCTGGTGTCTCCTGCGTTCATCAACCCCATCTCAAAAAATTTTCTCCGAGCTCACCATCCCAGGGATGTCACTTCTTATCCCTCCTGTCCCCTTTAAAAGAAAGGGGCTCCATTTTTTGCAGAAAGAGGTCGGCTTTGCTCCGACACGAGGAGTCGATGTCCAGGAGGGTGATGTTTGTCCACCCTGGGAGTGATTCCTCCGAGCCCAGAGCAGGAAACAGCTTCAGCTGAAGCAAATTTCTCTCTTGCTTTGCCTTTAACCAGGTGCATCAAAATCAAAGTATTTTTCCAGGGCTGAAAATAGAGTATTTTGGGAAATGCGAGACGGGCAGCTCTAGGTGATACACTGTGAGGACGTTTCGGGGGGCAGCCAGGGGGCCACGGGAAGGATGTATTCCCAATTTTCCTGTATTTCCCGACTCTCTGGGGTGTGTTGCAAACAGGCTGCTCTTCTTTCGATGCCGGGCGGGTTCCCTTAGAGCCGTGGCAGAGGGATGGAGGGTCTTCTACGAGGAGCTGGAGCCTTCCCTGGGTGGTGGTTGCTGAGTCGGTCCCTTGAAAAGCCAAAAGAGGTTTTGAAATGCTGTGATGCTGCAGGCTGGGTCTGGAGAGGGGGGAGGGGAGGTGGGGGTAATGCCAGACGGGCTGCTTGAGTATCATGGAGGAGAGGTTTGGTGTTTTCAATTTGTTTGGATTTTTGGGGTTTATTTTTTGGTGGCTGACCCTCTCTTTCAGCCCCGTGCGGTGGAGCTGCCTGAGCCCTCCGACGGTACTTCCAGGCGTTCCCTGGATCTTGCACAAGCTGTGGTTGCAGAGGAGTTTTCCAATTAATTTAAAAATCGATGCCAATTAAAGATGCTTCCCTATCAGCTCCCCCACACAAACACGTTTCCATGGGCTTCCAGCTCCGGAACAGCTTGGTGGAGGCCGTTAGTCCTCATTTTGCCACTGGAAATGATTTAACTCCCAGTCCCGTCCATGCAGCGCTCCCGGCGAGGTCGCTCCAGTTAAATACCAGTTGCCCCATTGCCCAAATGCTTGGTGGGGCTGGAAGGCCGCCGCCGATGAATCCAGAGGTGAGAAATCTGGGATGCCTCTAAACCGATGTTGTTTTGGGCTGGGGGAAGCGATGCTTGCCCATCCCAGTAGCCGTGCTGGGCTCGTGGCGCCGTGGGAGTTCGCTGCCCTTAAAGATCCCAGTATGAGACTTGTGGGGTTCCTGCTGGGAGAGAAATACCCCTCTGCAGTAAAGCTGGGAGCGAGCCTTTGCCTCGATTCCTGGAGTCCAAGGACTCGATGCCTTATCTGCTGGTGGGTCCTTTCCCTCTGCTCTCGCTGGAGGCAGCACACCTTTGACCCCAAGGTGTTTATAAGGCAGTAGTTAGTCCCAGTTACTATTTAACTGGGCACTCAAAATCACATTTATTTTATTTAATCCCGCCTTCTGTTTATTTTTCCCTTAACTAGCCTTCACAGTGATTCCCGTGATGACTGAAATCTTGGCTGGTGGTTTCCAGCCTGTTAATCTTTTTGGAATGGGCCCATTTCTTGCCCAGTGGTGGTTCTTCTTCTCTGCTGAGCTTTGGGGTTCATGTGAAAGTCCTTAAAGTCCTTAATTCTCCTCTTGTACTCATGGAAAGTTTGGTTGTTTTGTTTTTTTTTTCCCTCCCCCCAGTGTTTTACTCAACCAGCCCTTCTCTGCCAGCGAAGGATGGAGGGCTTGGCCCATCAGGGCTTGGCCAGTTTATTCTGCCAGGTCCTTGGTGCCCTTTATTTCCTTGTTGGGAGCGGTGTGAAGGTTTCCAGGCAGAGATTTGGCTGTGGTTCCTGCTCAGGGAGTTTGCCAGGCAGGTCTCTGCCTCTCCGGAGAGGAAAAAACCTGCCCCGTGAACCCTTTGGGAGCCAGAGGTACAGCTCCAAGGGGTATGGAATTCCGCACTCATCCTGCTTCCATCCCTGAAACAGCACAGCTCCTTCTTCCCAGCTGCTTTCTCTGAATGAAGCCCTTTGAGGTTTCTTCTAAAGGTTTGAGGAACCACCAGGAGAAAGTCCTGCTCTTGCAAAGGCCACTCCTGGAGCAGAAGCAAGTCCTGCTCCTCCGTAGAACTTCTCTAGCCGGGGTTGGGCCACTTCTGGCTCTTCCCAGGGCCCTTGGGGTGCTCTGCCAGTGGGTGAGGAGGATCAGGAGGTGCCTGCAGAGCTCCAGTTCTGCTTCTCCAGCATCCCATCAGCATGGTGGGGTGCTGCTGATGCAAGCCCCACCATGGCTACACCCATCCGATGTTCAGACTGGGGTATATTTTGCTGCTGAGCTGGTTTGAGTGGGAAATCTGGCTGTTCCCAGAGCTTGGCCGCAGCCTCCTGGGAATTCCTGCAGCTGGAGGGCAGCTGCCTGCTGGTGGTTTGGGGGTGAGGACAGTGTATGATCCGGGGGGAAGCCTTATTGATCCCAATGCCCCCATCAAGATGCTCCGAGAACCTAATTTTTCCTTTTCTTTGGTCCTTATGGGATGCTGTGGTCCAGAAATCCACCCCCCAGGGCTGGGTGACCTCCCAGGAGAGGAACCTTAAAAGCATTCGTGTCCTCCTTGCTGATTTCCACCCCAAATTCCATGTGTCCTGTGGGGCTGTGGAGCGGTGTCCCCCCTGCCACGGGAGGGCTGGGGGCTGGGACAGTGTCCGGATGCTGTCCTGTGGGAACAGGGACACGCTCTCCCAGCCTGGAAGCAGGACAGAGGGGCTCTGAGGACAACGGCAGCCAAGTCCTCTAAACAAACAGAGTGCCCTGGCA
This sequence comes from Gallinago jamesoni, assembly GCA_025769975.1. Classification (NCBI taxonomy): domain Eukaryota; kingdom Metazoa; phylum Chordata; class Aves; order Charadriiformes; family Scolopacidae; genus Gallinago; species Gallinago jamesoni. The sequence goes on from JAOQGH010000013.1 coordinate 1,756,495, forward strand.
CGGCCACACTCGCTGGTTCCCCCGGCCGTGGTGGGACTGTCGCCAGCCCCGGGGCCAGCGTGGGGGGGACAGACATTGGGAACCTGTGGCCAGCAGGCTTGGGAGAGCTTTAGTCCCTTATCCCAGGGGGGCCAAACTTGGTAGGAGGCTGTGGGTGGCTTCAGGAGGGCTCTTTCCTCCTGGTTGGGAAGCCTGGTGTCCCCTCAGGAAGCTTGGGGTCCCCTCTGGAACCTGGGTGGCTGCAGAAGAGGAGCCCAGAAGAGTGTTGTCCGCTCTCCAGGGAATAAACCTGCTGCTCAGCTCTTCTTCCTGACCTAGAATAGAAGAAAAGCCTCACGCCGGTTGGTTTTCTTTTTCTTTTATTCTATTCCTCCCACTGATGCGTGGCTGAAGAGACCTCAGCCCCCCCGGGGGGGGGGTGCCTCTTCCCTCCCTCGCTGCCCTCTCGACCGACCACGGGGACTCGCTTCTGCACAGAAGTGGATTAAAACAACTTGTGACCGAGGCAGGAGCCGGTTCCTCGTGAGAAAACGAACCCTCAGCGTTTGAAACCTGGGGGTTTGGAGGTTTCCATCTCCAGGTCTGTGAAATTCAGCCCTGGTAGAAGCTGCTGGTCACTTCTCGGGGGCTGGTGAGAGGACAAGCTGCTTTGAGCCGGGAAGGGGGGTTTCTACTCTGGCTGAATTTCCAGGAACGACAAAAAAATGATGAATTTTTAAAAGAACGGGTCACGTCAGGGCTGCCTTAGCAGCGTGGGCAACCGGCAGTGCCCTCCCGGCCTCCGCCAGCCAGTTTTTGTTGGGGAGAGGAGATGGAAAAAAGAGGAAATTGGCTGCCCTGAATAGTCCTGCTGCTGGGTTTCTGCAGTTACAGGAAAGGTCCCAGCACCCTGGATCCTTCCAGGCTTTCTCCTGGGAGGGCAGAAGTGGGTTATGGAGACTTTTTTCACTTTCCCCGGGGGGTTGTGTCGCTGCAAGAACGTGCTCTGCTCCGATTTTGCTGTTTCTCCGTGTGTCCTCACGTCCACGGATGCGGTGGAGGAAATTTAGGGTTGGGTTGGAGGGTTTTGGGGGATGGTTCATTGCTTCCTTCTCATTCTGGGTGATGTGCAGATCCTCCTCTCGTACTTTTCCCCCCCCTCAGGGACTCTGGGGCTGTAAGGACACTTTTTTTACACCACTGCGGATGTGCTGTCGCTCCTGTTGTCCCTAATTAAAAATAATAATAAGAAAAGAAAGGTTGCTAAGGCAAACCTGGTGGTGGTAAGAGCTTGGAGCCCTTCCCCGGCACGTGTCCTTTCCCCCGTGGAGCCTGTGCCTCGGTGAATGGGGTCAGCGTGTGGCCCCCGGGGGTGGCTGTGGGTTGGTGGATGCTTTCCAGATCCTCCTCCTCCTCTTCCTCCTCCTTCTCCTTCCTCAACCTGCTCCACCGAGGCTGCGCGGGATGCCATCGGGGATGCGTGGCACGGCAGAGGAGCTGGAGCATCCTCTCCGGAGTTTTTTTCCAGGGATGCAAAGGGTTTTAAAATGAAAAGTGGGGCTGTCTTGTGTGAGAGGGACGTGCCTGGCTCACCTGCGCCCCGAGGTAAATCCAGCTGGGTTTACAAAGTCCTCTGCAGCTCAGAGGAGGGGAGGGGAAGGCAGGGGGGGGGAACTTCTCTTTCTCAGTAAGCACCAAAAGCTGCTCTCTCGCCAGGTTGCTGGGGAAAAATGCTGGATAAACCCCGGAGGATGGCACACCCAGCAGTCCACAAACTGGTGTCAGTCCAGATCTGGAATCTGTTTGCCCTTCCGATGTTGTAATAATTAAACAAACCAGGCTGGTATGTGCCAGGGGTGCGTGTGCTCCTGGGTTCGCGACCGCCCGGCCGATGTGCCCACGTAGGGGCAGGTACCTCCTAACGAAGGGAGAGGCTCGTTAAAGCTGATTATAGTGGGTTTGGGCAATGAGCGGGCAGTGCCAGCCAAGCAAGGTGGTTGGTGTTTGCCTTGGGGGGAGCTTAGGGGGGACCCTCTTTGGACTCATTTTTGGGATGTGGTGCTGTATCACAGCAAAGGTTGACGCTTTGTCACCTCCTGCCTGGCCCGATGGGGATGGTTGGAACTGGAAAGGAGCCGGGGGCTGTTTTTTGGGAAGGGTGGGATCTCCGTGGGAATCGGGCACGGTCAGGCCAGGTTTTGCAAGGGGAGGAGAGGGCAGCGCTGCTTTGCGAAGAACTTGGCAGAAGATGTCAGATCCTGGTGTTTTCCTACAGGGTATCTCCCCCCCAAAAAAATCCCTCTGCTCTACCATTCCTGGCACAGGGCTCCATCAGGACCCCAGCCCGATGGGGCAACGATGCTGGAAGCCCCCCCCCCGCCCCATCTCCATTTGTACGTGGAGAAATCCAGGTTCAGTTGTTTTACCTCCTCGGTCACGGATTGCTGGGATGAAAAAAATATTTTCCTTGCTCTCGTGCTCCACCCGGTTGGGGAAAAAAAAAACCCTTTTCCAGCGAGGATGAAATTTGGGATGCGATTTGCTCTCGTGCTCTCCGCAGCCGGACGGCGGTCCCCCATCCCCGTCCCTCCTCATCCTCAGCCCCCCATCCGGGGATGCCGTTCCTTGAAATTCCCATGACAAGCCGAGGGATTAGGAGATTTTCTCCGTTGCCTTAATGCAGCCGGGGAGCCCGCGGAGGCACGTGGAAGGTAACGCGGCCGCCGTGTCACGCACCTCACCCCGCAGCTCGGTGGCTTCGCCGTGACCGTGGCACCCGCCGTCCTTCCTCCCCCCCTTCTGCTTTTTTCATCTTCCTCTCGGCTGATTGCCGGATGCGGCGTTAATTTGCCGGGCTCGGGAGGGCTTGGATGTGCCCAACGGATCCCTCGGTGCGGAAGCTGCCGGCGATGTTTGATGATAATTTTAGACAGGGCAGATTTTGCTAAGCTGCGGAGTTCAGATGAGCTCTGGTAAAGCCACGGCGGGGATTACTGCCCTTAATTCAGCACTTGGTTTCTTTAGCAGTGATTTTTTTTAGTTTTATTTTTTCCCCTCCCTCCTTGAATTCAAACCCCATGTTTTTTATTTTTAGAACCCGCTGTTTTTCCTAAAAAGTGGCCTTGGAGCCAGTCTCTCCCTGATGGTGACCGGTAGATCCTGGTTGATGTGGGGATGGTGTGGAGTTGGGGATCACAGCTCTCCATAGAATCATAGAATGGTCTGAGTTGGAAGGGACCTTAAAGATCATCAAGTTCCAACCTGTCTAACATGGGCAGGGACACCTCCCACTAGACCAGGTTGCTCAAAGCCCCATCCAGCCTGGTCATTCCATCCATCCATCCCCACCTTCTGCTCCCCATCGCATCCCAAACCATCTTTCCTCCATGAGACCACGGACGCAGCACCTTTTGCTGCAGGGAAATGCCCTTCCCTGGGGTTCCCATGGGCTGGAGCAGCAAAACCTGGGTTATCTGGGTGGTTTTCTTCCTTCCTGGATTCACCTCTTCCCTGGAAACCTTTCCCTGAGATGGAGAACATTCCCCAGCTAACCCTTTAAGCTGGTTTAATGCCAACAGCTGTTTTATGGGGCACATTTACACCCTCTGGTTTGATGAGTAGGCAGAGGAAGAGATGGGTGTGATGAGGTGAAAATCTTGCTGTTCTGAAATTACTGATCTTTTTTTTTTCCACTCCCTTCTGGAATTGCCCCTGAGCAGGGAGGTGGCAGAAGCCTTTCTCCGGGCGGTCCGGGGAAGACTGATCTGGGCAACAGACCTTGAAGAAATTCCAGCGATATCATTCAACCCCCTCATTTTTTAGACCTGCTGTTTCTCCTAAGAAGTGGGACTGGGCTTTGGAGCTGATTCATACCCGCAGCTGGTCTCTCCCTGATGGTGACCAGTAGATCCTGGTTGATGTGGGGATGGTATGGAGCTGGGGATCGCAGCTCTCCATCCCCACCTTCTGCATCCCATCGCATCCCAAACCATCTTTTCTCCTTGAGACCACGGAGGCAGCACCTTTCACTGTAGGGAAATGCCCTTCCCTGGGGTTCCCATGGGCTGGAGCAGCAAAACCTGGGTTATCTTGTGGTTTTTTTTACCTTCCTGGATTCACCTCTTCCCTGGAAACCTTTCCCTGAGATGGTTTCCAGCTAACCCTTTAAGCTGGTTTGATGCCAACATCCTCTGATTTGATGAGATGCCAGAGGAAGAGATGGGTGTGATGGGGTGAAAATCTTGCTGTTCGGAAATTACTGATCTTTTTTTCCCCTTCCCTTCTGGAGTTGCCCCCAGGCAATGTGCCAGCAGGGAGGTGGCAGAAGCCTTTCTCCGGGCTGTCCGGGGAAGATTGATCTGGGCAGCAGACCTTGAAGAAATTCCAGTGATATCATTCCTTGGTTGGGAAACCATCGGCACTGCCCCCTGCCCCCAGGACGTGGCCGTTACCTGCCTGAGTGACATTGCTAGAAGTGTTTCTCCACCTCTTATCTCTCTGTACCAGTTCTCCCAGTGCTGCTGGGGGTTACGATGCCCTCCAGTTCCTCCCTCTACGCCCAACGCCCTGAACCAGTTGCAAAACCAAACCCTCAACCTCCGTTCAGCCTTCCCATTCCTTCCACTCAGGCAAATTCCGTGCCGTTTGCGTCAGGGTTGCACGGCATCTGCTGGGAAATCTGCTCTGGGAAGCAGATGCCAGGCTGTAACGTATCCAGGATGGAGGAGCTGGCTAAAAGAACCCCCAAAAAAATGCCTGGGAATCCTTCCTGGGCGTGATGATGGACTTGAGCTGGTGCTGGTCTCTTCTCGGAGGAGGGGATGCTGGAGTCACCTCCATCTCCCCACATCACCCCACAAAGTCCTCTCCCGGACTGAGCGATGGGTTTCATGCCCCTGTTTCCCTTCCTGAGCAAAATACCACCATTTTTGGCCCATCAGCTGGGTTTCTCCAGGGACCTTGGCTCCACTTTACAGCCACCCTAGCGCTGCAGACACCCCAGACTATGCAGATTCCTCCTTTCTGGAATGGATCATCTCGACTAAATCCTTTAATTCTTCTCCCCTTGAAGGCTGTTTCGCCGCATCAAAGCTTTGGGGGGAGCCTTTGGGATGGTTGTGGCGTGGAAAACCCCTCCTCGAGGCCACTGTGGCCTGTCTCTTTCCATCCTCTTGCTTTCTTCAGGACTTTTCTCGAGTTCTCCCGGGTCGGTGGGGACCCTTTGTTAATCCCACTCCCCGCCGTGACGTCTCATTCCCTGTTAAGTGGCAAAATTAAATCCTGCAGCGACGCGATCAAGAGGGAAGAGGCTGCGCCGGGGGTGGGGGGGGGGGCTCTTTGTCAGGGTCTCCTGCGTGGCAGCGTGCCGGGGAGGGGGGCATCGGGCTGGATTTACTGGTGCTTTTCCTAATTCCCTTTCACCTCCGGGGTTTTTCTTCTTGCAGAAGCAGCAATGAGGCTTTTTGCTGGCTGATCACAGGGGAAAGAGCGCAGCAGATGAGCGGTTTGGGGCTATTTTTCCCCCCCCTCTTTTCAGCTCAAGGCGCTTGGATTTGATGAGCTGGTGGTAGGTGCCGGAGCCTTGAGTTGCCTCTGGCTGGGAAAAGAAGGAGGGGTGGCTGTTTTAGGGCTTCTCTTACAATGGAAACATCTTTAATGCAGAGAAGACAAAAAGCCAACACAAAGTCAACTGCTTTCTGTTGAAATGTTCTCTCTTGTGGAGTGTTTTTCTCCCCCCAGCCCCGGCTTTTGGTGTCGATTTTGGAAGGATGCGCCGTGTTTTTTAACCTGTGGGATTTTTAACCTCCTCCTGGGGAAGAGCCTGGAAGCACCAGGGATCCGGGTTTCTGCTGGGACCACCCCAGCTTTCTTCCTACTGAGCTTTTTGGGGCAGAAATCCCCTGGGAACAGTTGGGGTTGGAGCAGGGTCTCTGCCTGCATGGGGCTTTTCTGGAGGGCACCCAGTATTTGTGTTTTACAAGGAGCCTGGCTTTCTTGGAGGAGCCTCAGGGAGCCAGGGATGGGCTAAAGGGGATTTTTCAAGCCTCACTGGGTGCTTTTATTTTTTTTCCTATTTTTGGAATCTTCAGGTTTTAGGCCTAAAATCTGCTTTAACCTTGTACTGATATTACCCTTGTGCTGAGAGGGATGATCAGGCAGAGGAGAGGGGTCAACTTTTGGCATCTGTGGCCAAAAGGAGGGCCAGTTTTTGCCATCCGTGGCCCCAGATCTGTTCCTTGATGCTTTTGGTGATGCTCATTCCTGCGACTACAGCGGTCGAGGTGGCCTGAAGGGAGCCTCATGCCCGTAGAGCCCAGGAAGATGATGTGCCTTAAGGAGCAGCGGCTGATTTTTTGGCACTTCTCTTTCTCTACCCTTTCAGCAAATCCAGTTTGCAGATGACATGCAGGAGTTCTCCAAGTTTCCAACCAAGACGGGCCGTCGGTCCTTGTCCCGTTCCATCTCCCAGTCTTCCACTGACAGCTACAGCTCTGGTAGGTGCTGGATTCCTTCTCTATGTGTGGTCCTCTCCCGAATCCGATGTTGGTACTGCCGGGAATCATGGAATCATATCTCAGGATGCTCTATGTTGCTGAGCGGAGGGGAGAATTCTGGGGGTTCCTGAGGGTCAGGCATTGATGACCAGTCGATAACCCAATGGTCTCTGGGTTGTTTTAGAGGACAAGAGTGGAAAATTCCTTCTGGACGTTGGTTTTTGTTAGGAGATGTGTAGTTTGGGCCACCAGTGTCTGCGTGCGTGGAAGCTGGGAAGCAAAACGAAGCTGAAACCTGCCCGAAGGGGTAGGAGATCCCCAGATTCCTGAGACCTGGGGTATAACGTGTGTCCCTCTCCTGGTTTAGCTGCCTCCTACACCGACAGTTCTGATGACGAGGTGTCCCCCCGAGAGAAACAACAGACCAACTCCAAAGGCAGCAGCAATTTCTGTGTGAAGAACATCAAACAGGCAGAGTTTGGGCGCCGGGAGATCGAGATCGCTGAGCAAGGTAAAAGCGGAGCCGGGGGTTCCTGGGGCTTGTGGTAGCTGGGAGCTGTGCTCCTCAGAGACCAGGAGCTGAGCCATGATGACTCCCCCACCATCTTAACCCCCCCTGCCTAAATCAGCAGATTGTTTGAGGAAGAGCTAGACGCGACAGCAGGCATTAGGGAGGTGTGGAATCCATTTCCTAACAGCCGCCGAGCTCTTGCAGGGCTTAATGTTGTGGTGGCTTTGGAAGAGAAACCTCAATGGGCAAGGATCTTGCAACAACTTCAGGGACATGAAAACCAAGAGTCCCAGCCCCTTCCCCTGGGGCCTGTGGGAAGCTGAGTTACCATTTCCAGTAGGGGTATTGGGCAACTTTGCTTTTGGGCTCCTTTTAGACACAAGCTGCCAACGCCGTGGAAGGGGAAGATGATCCAGGCATGTTTAGAGCAGCTCTTCTGTGGCAGCACCATTTTATTCTTCTTTAGGTGCTTCTCCTCGATGATCTTCTGCTGCAGGGCTGGTGACTGTCCTTCGCTGCCTTCCTCGGGCAGTGCCTGTCCCAGACCCCTCTCGTTAGGTGGCCAAATGACAAATGTCACTGATGTTTAGACCTGGGAGTCTTCTCAGGAGGACTTTGCTCCCCGGCTGTGGGGCTGGATGTAGCCTGGGAGACCCCAGGGTCTGGCAAAGAGGGGCCTCTCTGGACGAAGCCCTCGTTAAAACCTCTTTCTCTTCCTTTTGCAGACATGTCTGCTCTCATCTCGCTCAGGAAACGGGCTCAAGGGGAGAAGCCTTTGGCTGGAGCTAAAATCGTGGGCTGTACCCACATCACAGCCCAGACTGCGGTGAGTGGCTGCTCATTTGGGACATCTGGGGTAGGAGAGACCATGTTTCCCTTGGAAAAGAAAGTCTCCCACCCGTGGGCAACTAGGGGAGGCACCTTCTCTTTGGGAGAAACATCTCAGAGAGGTTCTGCCGCCCGTATTTCCCCAGGGTGAGGTTTGCTGGAGCCTGATTTCTGATGGGTTCCTCGCTGCCCCCGTTGCACAGCAGCCTTGAGGGCGCCGTGCCATGCTCGTGCCCGTCACCGCAGCCCCGGGCCTGCTGCTCACCCCCATTCTCTCCCAGGTGCTGATCGAGACGCTGTGTGCGCTGGGAGCGCAGTGCCGCTGGTCTGCCTGTAACATCTATTCCACCCAGAACGAAGTGGCGGCCGCCTTGGCAGAAGCTGGTGAGCACAGCCCAGCCCTTCCAGCCCCTCCTGGCCCCGCAGCCGCGTCCCACAGCCCTGGTTTGAGGGAAGGTTTGGCCCAAAATAACTTTCAGGGAGGGATAAGTTAAGTCTGGATCTGTTGTGAGCTGTGGTTTCATAGAATCACAGAATGGTTGGGGTTGGAAGGGACCTTGAAGATCATCAAGATCTGACCCCCCTGCCCTGGGCAGGGACACCTCCCACCACACCATGTTGCTCCAAACCCCCTCCAACCTGCCCTTGAACCCCTCCAGGGATGGGGCAGCCACGACTTCCCTGGGCAACCTGGGCCAGGCTCTCACCACCCTCACACCAAACAAGTTCTGCCCCACATCTCAGCTCCATCTCCCCTCTTTCAGGGTCAAACCCTTTCTCCTCCTCCTATGGTTCCCCTCCCTGATCCAGAGTCCCTCCCCAGCTTTCCTGGAGCCCCTTGAGGGACTGGAAGGGGCTCCAGGTTCCCCCCAGAGCCTTCTCTTCTCCAGGCTGAACACCCCCAACTCTCTCAGCCTGAGAGGGCATTTGATATCCACGTGGCCCCCTTGGACCTCCTGTCCATGGCTTTCCTGCATTGGTCAAGCAGCAGAGCTCTGCCAAGCTCAGCAGATGCTAAGGATGCTCCTCTTCTTCTAGGTGTTGCTGTGTTTGCCTGGAAGGGGGAGTCGGAGGATGACTTCTGGTGGTGCATTGACCGCTGTGTTAACGTAGATGGCTGGCAGGCCAACATGGTAAAGAGCCTTCTTCCAGCCCTTCTTCTTTCTCCCAGCGGAGTGGGTACTGGGTGTTCCTCACCCTTCCCTCCCTGGGGCTGGTCCTGGGCTCCTGCTGGGGCTGACTGGGCATCAGCTGGTGGCGTAAAGGCCTTCAGGCCTCCGTTAAAGTGGGATTCCTGGAGAATGGCGACTGGGACTGGGTTGGGGGCTGCTGTGGGAGGTGCAGGGACAGTGTCCTGCGCTGGTACATCTTGGTGACGTGGGAGCATCTTCTGCCCAAGTAAAGGAACCTCTTTCCCCCCAGGGCCAGCCCTATGGGAGCTGCCCCAAATGCTCCTCTCTTGACACAGATCCCATCCCACTTTCCCAAAGAGAGAGCGGGGTCTCTGCGAGGGACCTTTCCCTTGTGGAAAGCAGATGATGTCTCTGGCTGCCTCAATGCATGTTCCATGATTGCTAATAATGTGACGGCCCATGTCAGTGGGCTGTGACAGCCCTTCCTCTCTACCGTTTGCTCTCAGGGCATGGATGTTGTGTGTCCTCCTAATCTCAGCCTGGTCGGTCAGTGCTGGTCACGTTTCCAGGCTGAAGAGCGATAGCAGGGGCAGAAAACCCCATTAGGATCCACCAGCTTCACTCAGAGGGCAACAAACCCTCTGTATTTTGGAGGAGACCCAAATTGCTGGCAGCTAGGGGAGCCCAGGAGTCCTGGCCCCCAGGCCTCTGCCCAAACAGCCCCCAACAGTGCCTGAAGATGCTCCTCAGCTCTTTTTTCCTGTCCTGTCCCCAGCAAATGCTTTTCCCAGTGGAAGGCCTGACTGCTCCATACTCTTCCTTGCCCGTTCTCTAGATCCTGGACGACGGTGGGGACCTGACCCATTGGGTTTACAAGAAATACCCCAATGTGTTCAAGAAGATCCGAGGGATCGTGGAGGAGAGCGTGACCGGCGTGCACAGGTAGGAGGTTTGGGAAGGCTGGTCTGGACATCTCCTACTGGGTTGCTTCTCCCTTTTCTGACCTGTCTCTGTCCTCATCCAGGCTGTACCAGCTCTCCAAGGCTGGGAAGCTGTGTGTCCCAGCCATGAACGTGAACGACTCTGTCACCAAACAGAAATTTGACAACCTGTACTGCTGCCGGGAATCCATCCTGGACGGGTGAGTCTCACCCTTCTCCCCATCCCTGCTGTCTCTTCCACTGGTGGGTTTGGCTCCAGCTCCTCTTGAGCAGAGCTCGGGCTCTTCGCTGCTTTGCCCTTTGCTGTGTGTTTGCAGGACCTGGTTTTGGGGGGGCTCTTGCAGCAGTTTCTGCCCTGTGCTGTCAGCGGGATGCGCTTGACTAATCCCAACACAGGTCTCTCTCTGTCCTCCAGCCTGAAGAGGACCACGGATGTGATGTTTGGAGGGAAGCAAGTGGTGGTTTGTGGTTATGGGGAGGTGAGTTTTGTAAGCGGCCGTCGGTGGGGTTGTGAGTCAGCTTCCCCCCGAGCCATCCTTCCCCTGAATTCAGCATCTTGCCTCTGCCCTGTGCAAAGAGCATAGAATCATAGAATGGTTTGGGTTGGAAGGGACCTTAAAACCCACGCAGTGCCACCCCCTGCCCTGGGCAGGGACACCTCCCACCACACCAGGTTGCTCCAAGCCCCCTCCAACCTGCCCTTG
>JAOQGH010000013.1:1822310-1837258 GCA_025769975.1 Gallinago jamesoni
TTTTTGTGGTTGGACTCGATGATCTCTGAGGTCCCTTCCAACCACCACAATTCTGTGATTCTGTGATTCTGTAATCCAGGAGAGCAGCTGGGATGGAGGGGGTGGGAAGAGGGGGGTGGCTCCCAGTTTGATGCAGACCCTGATGGGGCTTGTCATGGGTGGTGGGTTGGGGCACGGGGAGGCTTTTTCACTTGCAGTCAGCTCCAAAAAGGAGGAGGGAGCAGGGTGAACCCACCACCCTGGGTGGCTCCATCTCCTGATGTCTTGCTTCCCGCATCCATCCCGAGGGGCCGATGGACCAGTCCTGCCCCGAATCCGATTGCCTCCCAGCCGGGTTATTTTTCCCACCTTTTCCTTGTTTCTGCCGTAGGGGATTATTAAATATCACCTTTCTCAGCCCTGTTCAGCTGCTGAGAGGTGAACCTGGCTGTGGGGGAAGAGATATTGCAGGGGATGGATGAACTGAGGGATGGATGGATGGATGGGGGTGAAATTTGGGCCGGGGGAGCCGAGTGCCTGATGGAGGAGGCGGGAGGTAGGGGGAGAAGAAAAGGGGGAGATTTGGGGACCGTTTTGCCTGGAAACGTATAGAAAGCAGCATCCTGGGGAAGAAGGTGTGACATCAAAGGCAGGGCTTAAAATATACCCAGGGCAAAATCACATGGCAGCTGGTGAAACAGGAGCCACCGAGCTCCGAGTCTCGCAGGAGCCGTAGGGATCCGGTGGGAAGCGTTCCCCGGCCGAATCCGGCAGCTTTGCTTTCTCCATCCCTTTATTCCAGCCGTTCCCTGGCCTTTGCCACCACCCTGGGGGGACAGCAGGGGAGGGCTGGCCGGTGGCAGGCGGCCGTGGGGACCGCAGATGGCCGGCTGGCTGCCTCCCCCCCCCCCCCCCATCTGCTTCTCGCCAGCCAGGGCTGCGGCTACACGGCCCCCGGGGGGGTGTTTTTGGGTGACTTCTGTTGAAAACAGCTACTGGTGGGGACCGGCTGGATGGCATTTGGCTGCTGCTCGTTAACTGGGTAGAGAACGATGCCGGGCGCCAAGTCGCTGGGGGTCATCTCCCCCGGGGAGGGGGGGGGGGAAGGCAGGGATGATGAGCAGCTCGGTGAGGTTGGCTCAAAAAGCCCAGAGAGGCTTTTTCTCTCCCCGGGGGATGCGGGTTGGGGTGAAAATTCCTGTTTTTTTTGGCACTCGGAGCCCTGGTTGAGTCTTGCCGGGCAGGTTGCACGGTCAGGAGGAGCATCGGGGGAACAAGCCATGTTCAGGTGACATCAGGCAAAGTCATCCCTCCCCACTGGGCTGTGTCCTTCCCCTGGGGACTCGGAAAGGGGCCACACGTCCCCCTCTCAAAGGAGCCAGCCCAAAGGGCAGGCTGAGATCTCTCTTTATTCCTCCAGGAAGAAACGGAGCAGCCGGCAGCGAGGAGATCTGAGACCCAGCAGCTCTTTGGAAGAGATTTTGTTTTCATTCCCAAGGACAAAATGTCCAAGGATCCTGAGTCTCCCAAGAGTGAGTCCGGGCGCTGAGATTATCCCAGATCCCCTGAGCAGGGAGGGCTGGATCTGGCTGTGAGGGAGGACTTTTTTATTTTTTGGGGGGGTCTATCCCACTGCAGCCCCTCTGGGGAGATGGAGGTGGCTCAGGCTGGGGGGGGGGGGGTGCAGGGGCAGGACCAGGGCGGGGGGGAAAGCCCTACCAGCCAAGCCACAGCTAAAAGCCTTCAAAAAAAAAATAAAATCAAATCAAACTACTCAAAGCCCCCTCCAAAAAGACTCATCCAGGCCACCAAACCCACCTGGAAAGGGAGCCAGGAGCCAGCGTGGTGCCACCGGGGGCTGGGAATTGCCCCCCCTGAACCCCCCCATCCTTGCACAAGGCAGCCGGGGGCCGCGTCTGATCGGATGGCATGTGAAGAAAATTAAGACCAGAGCTCAGGAGCAGCAGCCCCCCCCTTTTTTTTTTTTTTTTTCAAAAGCGTGTTGTCCCGCTGCTCCGAGCCCTCGCCCAGGGGCGATGGGGACATGGTTCTCATTCCTGCGCCCGGGCTGGGGTTTATTATTTCTCCTTCTATTGTGCAGAGTCCCCTTTATTCCCTGCATGCTTGTGTGTGTGTTTGTGTGTCCCCCCCCGGCCCCGGGGGCTGAATGAAGCCGTGTGGTTTTCTTCTGGAGCTCCGACACGGCTTTATTGCCTCCTCCCACCCAATTCTTGGTTTTTTTTTTTTTTTGTTTTTTTTTTTTACATGATCTCCGGGCCAAAAATAGCTGGTCCCTGCTCCCCGCAGCCCTGGAGGGGGATTAAAAGCCAACAGGTGAGTGCACGGGGCTGGTTTCATTAAGATCACTAATAAATGGTAGATGTTTTTCTTTTAAAGGTCATTTTCTCTGCGTTTCTTGATGTTTCCAGCCGGGGTCGTCCAGCATTTGTCCTTCTCCCGGAGAGACAGTACCCTGTGGGGTTGTCACCCTGCTTTTGGGTGAACCAGGAGGTTTGGGAGCCCTTGGAAGGGCTCGGTGGTCACGGTGTCCCTCTTCCCCCTCGTGAGGATGAGGATGGGGTGGGCAGGGCAAATCCGCGAGGGATTTGGATTTGGGCAAATCCCAAAAAGGACCTTCCAAAGGGGAATGTCCCGGTCGGGATCCCGGCTCTGCCACCGTCTCAGCTGTAGCCTTGGGCACATCCCTTTGCGCTGCGGGACGGAGGGGGGGAGCAGCCTGGCACAGCCAGTTGGGATCCCTGGGTGGAAAAACGCTCCGTAAGAGCCAGGAATTCCTCTGCCCTGAGTCAGGCCGGGCTCCCCTTTCCCAGGCTCTGCTCCTTTCCCCCCACGTTAGCGGCTCCCGGCCAGGAATGAGCCGTGACAGGCCCTGGTTTTGCCGGAAAATACATCTTTAGAAACTGGAGGGCATTATCCCCTTCGATTATTATCACTTGGAGGCAGGTCGGCTTGACAGCTTAGGTGGAAAATCATCTTCTGAGCGTGTCAAGAGCCCTGTGTTCACTGTCTTGTTAAGTCCTCCCTGTTCACACCCTGCTTTGGGGGGGAAAAGCCCAATTTAGGGGCCGTTCCACCCAGCGGAGGAGGCAATAAGGTAAATTATTAAGGCAGCCCCCTCCTCCCTGAGGCACAAGGGTGGTCCCTGTGTCCGGGAGGGATTTAGGAGGGAGATGGGTTGGGAAATTCATCTCCCCATGCTGGCAGCACCCTTGTGATGCTCCAAACTCCCTGGGGGAGGGATTCATTCATCCCTGTGCTCCCTGCAGGTGTCCGTCCGTCCCTGCTCTGGGTCCATCCGAGATTGGCTGTCTGTCTGTCCCTCCCTCCCCATAGCTCTGCTCGGCTGCGGCGCGTTTGGAAACGCAGGCTCTGCCGCATCCCTCCTGGGAAGGACCGCTCCATCCTCTCCCCCTAAACATCCCCGCTGTCATTTTCCTCCCCGAATCACAACTTTCACCCTTTAAAAAAGCCCCGCCGCTGCCTCCCCCCCGCGCCGGGCCCCCTCCCCTTGGACCAGTCCCTATGAATGAATGCTTGGCGGCCCCGTGATGCCATTTCCATGGTGACAGATGGCAACCGAAAATGCGGGGATCGGGGTCACATGAGAGCAGCGGTAAATTCGGGCGGTTATTTATAGGCTGCTGCTCCAGCGTTTATGGAAATGCGTCTGCCTTCCACCGTGGTATCAGCCCTTCGCTGGCTCTCCAGGGCTCTGCTCTTCCAGGAGAGACATTACTCATGCTCTGCTTTAATCCAGACTGTTCCCGCTGCTCAGGCTGGTGGCGGAAAAGTACCGGCTCCTCCAGGTTTGAGCTATTGGGGGTTGGGTTTTTTGAGGTTTTTTTTTTTTTTTTGGAGCCTGAGTCTCTGGAGCAGCTTCAGGCTTGCCTCTGCCCGTGGCATCTTCTGGGCTGGTCGTTGGCACCGTCTGCAGAGTGACAGTCTGGGCAAGAACCTGAATTTTTGGTCCTGGTCGTGCAGAGCCCACATCCTGCCTCATCCCATCTTTTTGGTTTATAGCTCTGATACAGCTGGGGTCTTTCTGTGCCTCAGTTTACCCACCAGCAACACGCTTCGGCGATGTGTGGCCAGCAAAAGGGAGAGCTTTAAATCCTCAGGGCGGGGGGGGGGGGGGAGGGGGGATTTCTGTCACCTTAAGGTGTCACCGAGTCACCTGTGACCCAGGAACTGCCCCTTCCCCAGCTCATCCCCGCTCCCCACTGGGATGTGCGGGAGCAGGGGAGCTGAAGGGCTGGTTCAACCCCTCTTAATAAGGTTCTTTGATTTCCTTTTGCTTAAGACCCCCCCTTAATAAGGTCATCCGATCTTCTTTCGGTTAATCTCTGAGCTTTATGCTGCTGGCATTTGCAGCTCGTGAGCTCCCCTTCCCCAGCCCCCCTCCCTCAGCCCCCCCGGCTCCTACCCATCTCCCCACGGACACAGCACCCGGATGCGACTAAAACCTCCATCTTTGGAAATTGGGAAGTTTTTCTGGTGCCTGCGGACAGCGGGGCCTTTCTCCCCTCGCTGGGCTCTTCCCAGTGGGGGCCATGAGCCTGGTGATGCTCTGCACGTGGAGGGGTGTCACCTTAGAGCCGGGGGACAGTCTGTCTCACACCAACCAGACGTGGGGTTGAATTTTATGGAGGGAGAAGCTTCTCCACACCCCGTGATGTCTCCTGGTCCCTCTCCCCGGGATTGTCCCTGCAGAGAGCTCTCTGTCCCCATGGAGGTGTGGAGGTGACACACTATGGGGCACGTTTCTTTCCCCCTGCTCGTTGATACCTGCCATTGCTTGACCCCACAGGAGGGAGAAGGTGACGCCATCAACATCCCAGCTGTGATGGCTCCAAGTCTCACCTTCCTTCCCATCCCAGCCTGGCCATCACATCCTTGGTTGCTTCTCCTGTCCACCAGGAAAGGGCCAGGATGAGATGCCACAGAGAACATGGAGTCTTCGGAGAGGTGACAAAAACTGACCACAAAGCAGGGGAGCCCCTGGAAGGCTTTGACCCCCCACCCCATCTTTTCCAGGCTGGTTTGCATCAATCTCAACTCCCACCTCGCCCCTGCTGAGGTCCATCAACCCCTGTGAGATGTGTGGAGACATCTCAATGAGCATGGGAGTAAATCACAGGAATGATGTCCCTCTTCCCCATGGAGTGCCGTGTCCAGCTGCCTTACCCCTGCCCGGAATGGGGAAAAACACGCGGATTTAATGGAGTGTGGCCTCATTTCTCCCAGAGGACAAGGAGGGAGAGTTATGACCGTCGCTCTCGGGCTCTGGAGCTCGGGGCAGGCGCTGGGCGAGCTCCCAACTACCTGGAAGAATTGATCATTTTTGTGCCTAATGGACTGGAAAGGGAAACAGGTCCAAAGGCCAAAAATGTGCATAAATGGGAACTGGAAGGAGCGTGGTTTGGGGCTGAAGGTCTGAATCCTCTAAGGTTTGTCTCTTCCAGACATGTTTTTCCTCCTCTCAGAGTTTCTCACAGGCCCAGGAGCTGGATACTGGTACCACTGTCCCCAGCACCAGCAACACACTGGTTAGAGAACTACGTTCAGGTGGCAGGGCTGGGGTTGGGATGGGCTGAATTTGGGTTTTCAGGACCCGGAGGCATTAATCATTTCCATCAGGTGCTGAACCAGCAACGAACTCATTTGAAAACTCCTTTCCCCCATCCCATCCCCCCCAGTTAACCATCCTAACAGCCCTCTGCTTTTCCTGATTAACCCAATTAGATGTTTTTCGAAGCATAAAAGGGGAGGGCTGATGTCTCCAGGTGCGCTTGGCCTCTCTGCTGGCCACACTGTGGCTACTGCATCAAAGCAGCCTGAAAGTGGCTGTGATAAATTAAACCTGTCTAAAAAGCTGGATTTAGGGTTTTTTTTTGCCCTAAAGAGCTGTTTGTACACGTGTGTTTCTGCTTCTCTCCTGCTAAAATACCCCACGGTGCTGTATCCCACCGTGTCCCAGGGGGATGGGGACCCTTTTGCCTCCAGGATGTCACTGTCAGCATTAAAGGTTGGTTGATAAATGTAAATATTTAGTCTCCCAAGCTGGGTTTCAGCTCCTCTCCAGCCCTGGCTGCTCCTGGGCTCAGCTTTGGAGTGAGAGGGAACTGGTGTGGCTGGAGATGTGGTGTCCTCTGAGCCCAGTGCTGGGTCTGGGGTCCCCGAGTGTCACCAGGCCAGCCCTGAGCATTGCTCCCCTCAAAGCCCAGACTCCAGGTCCGCACCCGAGTTACGGGGAAGAGAATTTTGGGTCCTGGGGAGCAGAATTTTGGGGCCTGGGTGCCGCTTTTTGCCTCTTTCTGTCCCTGGGTGGGCTGAGCCAAAGCAACTCCTCCAATATCTCAAGTTATCCTTGGAGGAAAGGGGGGGACTAAATCCACCCCCACCCCCCCCAAAAGCACCCCCCTTCCCCAGGGCAGAGCCCCAGCAGAGAGAACCTCTGGGGCTGCTCTTTTTGGTTGGGGCAGGGGGTTTTGCCTTTCCCTACCACACCAGGGTGGGCAAAGCCGAATCCACTGCTATTTTTATATATTTATTTAATTATTATTTAAATGCAAGAACCCCCCCTCGGAGCAGTTGGGGGGGGGGGGGTGGCCTGGCACCCCAGCTTTGACGCGCAGCCTTGGTGACTCAAGCCTGCGTCAGGGGCTGCGTGTCCCTTCTTATTTATTTATTTTTTTAATTTTTTTTCTTTCTTTCTTTTTTTTCCCCTTTCTCTTTTTTTTTTTTTTTTTTTACTTTTTTAAAAATTTTATTTTATTCCCGGAGCCGAACGGGAGTTAACCCTCCCCTGCGGGGAAGGGGAAAAAGCGGGGCCGAACCCATCACGCATCCGCCGAGCGGTGGCGGGGAAAGGCGGGGAGTGAAGAGCGAGATTGGAGCTGGAGAAAGGAGAGAGAGAGGAGGAAGAGGAGGGGGAAGAAGAAGAAGAAGAAGGAAATAACGGCCGCCCCGGTTCCCAGCCACCGGTACCCGCAGCCACCGGTACCCTCTGGGCATCTCCGGAGGCGGCTGCTGCTTTCCCGGTGGCCGGTCGCCGCTGCAGCACCGGTGGCCCCGTCTCCACCTCCTCCTCCTCCTCCTCCTCCTCCTCCCGGTCTCGGCCCCCCTTCCCCCTCCGCCACCAGTTACGGGGCGGGGGGAACCTGGTCGGTTCCTGCCGGGAATTTGGTCCTTCGTCTCCCGCCGGGATCTGGTCGCTTTCACCCGGGATCCTGGCTAATTTTTCTCGGGAAACCAGGGCGCTTTCACCTTCCTCCCCCCCTTCCCCCCCCCCGGGAGCCGCCGGGGAATCGCCGCACCGAGGTAAGGCTGCCCCTTTCCTTCCCCCCCGCCCCCCCCATCCTCCCCATGCCGGGGTTCCTCTCCCGGGGGTCTCCCCCCCACCTCCCCCCGGGTGCTGCCTGCTTTCCTCGCCCCCTCCCCACCCCTCTGTCGGGGTCTTTTGGGGTGAAGGTGCCTTTTTTGGGGGGGGAGATGATGGGGAGGGAGGGTCTGGAGGCATCAGGTGTGGCCCTAAGGGTGGTGGCATCAAGGATGGGGTGGGGGGGGAACATTTAGAGCCAGCGAATGGCTTAGTGTCGTGGGGGTAGCCACCGGGGGGGTGGCAGTGGCCACCTGGCTTTAACTCTGGGGGGGGGGTCATCCCCTCCGAGCTGCTGCCTGAGGGTGGGTAGAAACGCAGCTTCCAGGTTGACCTTGACAATAACATTGGGAGAGGAGAAAGCATTTGGCTGCGATGAGTATTCCAGGAGGGAAATACTTCCTGGCCCCCAAAGTGTTGGGGGGGGGGGGGGGGGGGGCTATTTTTCCCACCTTTCATTTTTCCGCTGAACTCGGATGGTTGGATTTGAGGCAGAAAAATGGGGCTTGGGGTCCCAGTTTGGGGGAATTCTCAGGACTGGGTGTGGGCAGCCCTTATGCCCTTCTGCGCGTTTATTGCCTCGCTGGATGCACCCAAAGATGCCTATTTTCTCCTGGCATCTTGGCCGGGTGCAGATTTGCACCCCTCTAGGGGGGGAACGGGGGGGCACGGGGCTTAAACCAGCTGAGAAATGTGGTCCCAGCTCTTTATACAGGACCCAGAAGGTGAAATCCTTCTTGGATCTCGCCTCGTGTTGGAGGCACCGGAGGTTTGAATCCATCAGGAGCTGATGCAACTATTTCTGGGGCTTGGGAGGGAAAAAAAAAAACAAAAAAAACAAAACAACCAAAAAACCCAACCCAAAATGCCACCGCAGCTGAGCTATTCTCGGCAGGGCGTAGAGTTTCTTGCGAATATCTCTCTAGAGGTGTCGGGACTAGGTCAAGGAACCTGGATGGTGGTTCGACTGCAGCTGAAGAGGAAGAAAATGTGGGTCTGCGCTGTCCTCCGGGATAAATTGGAGATGGAGGGCAAGAGGGATCAAAGGGTTTGGGTTAAATCCGGAGTGACTTCGGGCTCGCGCAGGGGAGGGGGGATCGGGAGTGATGCCAGAGTCACGAGGCTGAGATTCACCCTGGATGAGATGCTGACCTACGGTGGTGGAACCATTACCTTGGGAGGAGGAGAAGCTCTGATTTTTTTCCCCCATCCTGGTTTGCGTTTGGACTTGTTTGTTTACAAACGTGGCAGCAGCTTCGTGAGTTACAACAAGGGGGGGGGCGGGGGGGGGGGGGGTGGGGAAGCAGAGCTCCCAGAGGGATTTGGATGCCTTTTTGCCGCCTTTTAGGATAAACCTGGACGGGTTTTTTGGGGTTTGGCCACTACCCTCCAGCCGGAGTGGGTGAGTTACGAGGGATTGCTGGGCTCTAACTGGGAAAAGATCATCTGGTGAATCAAACCCAACCCTGGAGGAATCATCTGACGGTTGGCTTTGATACGGTGTCACGCTATTGCAGCTGACGCGTGTTTGCGTGAGCCGAGATGGGAGATGAAAGGAAAGGAGACCAAATTCGATGAATCAATGGGCTCATACGCTTCGTGACAAACCCAAGCGCCAAGGCTTCTCCTCCTCCGGTGCTGTTGTGTCTGTCTCATGACCCGTCGGCAAAACTGCCCTTTCCAAAGGTATTTGGGTACTTACTGAAGAAAAGAGTGGCTCTGATGTCACAGCCTGCCACGGGGTGTAAAAAAAAAACCACCTGAGCAGTGGGTGGTGGGAAATGCACCCACCCTTGGGGTGGTGGCTCCACCTCTGCTTGCCTTTATAGGAGCTGGGGTGCGGAGGGGGGGCTGGGGGTGGGTGGTGGTGGTGTTATTTATAACATCTGGGTGCTTTTGCTGGCGAAAGGCACTCGGGTAGGTGTAAGACAGAAGCGGAGGCAGCTCTGATTCATCAGCCAGCGTGAAGCTCTCCTGTGTCATGATGCTAAAGTTGGGCCTGAGCGTTCGCACGGGAAGGACGTGGCGCCGAGCATCTCCGGCTCCTCCGGTGGGAAGATACTCTCAAATCCCACCCCAAGCTGCTCTCAACCCCCCCCTTCCAGGGCTGGGGAACTTGGTTTCCAGCAAAGCTCCTTGTGGGTGCCCTTGTCCTCTGCTCTCCCATCTGCTCCCACTGACCCCGTCCAAAGTTTGTGCCTCTCTGTGCAGGGGTGTGAGGGGGGAGAACACACCGGGACGCAGCTCGGCTGGTGGGACTGAGTCACCGGGTGTCACGTCCGCAGGGCGGCGAGAGCCCGCCGCTAATTAGCAGGGATTCTTTCAATAAGAGGAGAGAGGGAGCAGCCCTAACGAACCCAGATGGCAAAATCCTTCTCCGGTGGAGCCGGAGAGGATGAGTAGGGAGGAGCAAGCCCCAGCACTGAATGGATTTAAGATGGAGGTACCTTGGGTTGTAGAAGGGAGGTTTGTGTGATGGAGGCTGCAGGAAGGTCCTTAGAACAGGGCAGGGGGGGGGATCAGAGCCATGATGTTCCTGCGTGGGGGCAAAAGTCTCTTCTTGGGGCTTTGCAGCGGAGTTTGGACTCTTCTTGAATGCTGGGAGGGTCCTGCCCTTGGTTTCTCCTAAGGGTGTGATACCTGCCTAGAGTGGGATGCTTTCCAAAGGACCTGCTCAGTGAAAACAATCCCTCTCCCAGCACAAAGGCACCCCAGACCCATGGGGGACCAGCAGGTAGGAGCCCAGAACCATTTTTCTCATGATTTGGTCCCAAAACTGGGGTGTGCAGCCCCAGGGTTCCTTCCCTTTGCTGCTTGGCTCTGCAGAGTACAGAAAGACGACAGGAGAGACGCTTGTTCCTTCCCTCCGCCCCTCCTCCCTGGGCTCTCTGGTTCTGGGGTGACCTTGGATCCGTCCCTTCCCCTCCCTACTTCGGTCTCCCCATCTGCACCAACCAGCCTCATCCTCAGTGCAGTTTCCCTCACCCCTGCTTTGTCCGGGGTGATGGGGAGCTACAAATTGATGCTCAGATCTCCCAACCTGAACCTGAGTGACCTTCCACTTCTCCTGGAGTCCCTCTGGCCCCTTGGCTCTTCCCTCCCTTCCCTGCTCTATGACCTTGATGGAATGAGGTGGACCTTTCTGGGCCTGGTGAGCTGGAGGCTTGGCCAGGAACATCTTTCCCTTTTCCTCTAGGAGCATCTTTCCCTTTTCCTCTAGGAGCTGCCAGGGATTTGCCTGGAAGCAGAGCACAGAGGGGGTCGCAGCTGAAGGAGGAGAAGTGGTGGGGTTGGGAGGGACCAGCAGAGAGTCTCCACGTTTTAAACGTTAATTTTGAATTCACCAAACCCCAGCCTGTGTTTTATCCTTCCTCACTTTCCCTTTTATGCACCCAAAGAGGGTACCTGTGTAGAACGTGGACACGGGAGAGGAGAAATCTCCCCCCGTGCCTGTCCTCCAGACCCAGTTTGCTGCTGGTGGCTCTTCTCCTCGGAGGCTGCTGTAAATCCCCATCTCCTCCTCTCCTGCCTCTCTGCACTCCCAGGCCCAGCTGAAAGCTTTGCTGACACGTTTCCAGCCTGCTTTATTGCTCCCCTGCTGCCTTCCTGAGAAAGCAAGGACAGGCCGAGGCAGGACACGTGGCTTGGAGCATCTGTCCTCTGCTGAACCATTGGTGGTGATGCTGCTGGCAGGGCTGGGCCAGGGGATGTGGTACCCTCAGCTCCTGGAGCTCTTAACTCGCCCTAAACAGCAGTTTTTCCCCATCTGGGTGTTTCCATCTCCACCTGGGATCAATGGGAGCCTCTGGGCAGGGATTAAATCCCATGGGTGGAGCACACCAGGAGCTTCTCCATCTCTGCACCTTCCTTGGATGGGGTGAATCCAGCTGGTGCCATGGCAAACCGTTGCCATGGGCCTTTGACTTGCTGCAGGGGTGGCTCCTGAGCTGTTGGTGTAAAGGGATGTGACGGCCAAGGCCACCCCTGTGCAGAGGTGACAGGGGGGATTGTCCCTTGGTGCAAGCAGGAGCCCAAGGCTCAGCCAGTGAGCCCATTGTGGAGATGGGGTTCAGGATGGTGGTTGCTTTGCAGGGGACTGAGGTCCTCCAAGGGGTGGGACATGAAGGTACCCACCAGGGACCATGAAAGTGGGAGTCCTGTTCCAGGAGATACCTGGGGATGGCCAGCAGTGGGAGATGCAGGAGGTGAGTTGTCCCCAGGGACAACCCAGTGGTACTTTTCCCAGAGTCTTCCCCTTGTAACATCCCCTGGGATGTTGATGGCTGCTCTCAAGTCACCTCAGAATCACATGTCCAGAGACACCCTCGCTGATCCCACCACAAACCGGTCCTTTTCCTGGTCCCGCCTTGGGAAAAACCATAGTCCCTCACCCTCATGGGTGGCATCAACATGGGTTTCACTTGGGCAGGGCGGTGGGTGCAGTGGCACCCCTGGTCCAGCAGAGTAAGTGAGGTTAGTAGAAGCTGTGGGCTCTGAAAGACCCTAATCTGTCTTCTAAAGAGAAAAGAAGGGGAAAAAAAAGCACATTTAAGAAAATTAAGGTCATGAGGGCTAAGTAAACAAGCTGAATCTCCATCTGTCAGTGACAAGGGTTTTCTGTCTCTCTCCAGCCCGGAAAGCTCCTGGTTGTCAGCTGATCTGCCTCGTCTTTCTTGCGGGGTGGTTGTTATTTTTGGTAGATGAATTTTTGATTAAATTCCCTCTTTCAATCAAAGAAATGAGTGGAAATACCTTTCTCAGATGGCTTTGGACTGTGCTTTCTGATTTGAAGAGTGTGGACCTTTGGGCTGATGCAAGATGCTGGGGAAATTAGTAGGGAGGGTGTCATTGACCCCACTGTTCCCTGGACCAGGTCTCCCTGCCGTGGGGGTTGGTGGCTTTGTGTTGGCTCTGGCTGGACTCCTCTCATGGTACCTGCAGGGATGTGGACAGCAAAGGTTGGGTTGGCATTGCTTTTGGGACCAGTCCCCTCTCCTTCAGGTCTGGATCTCCTTTGGGCAACCCCCCCATCACCAAGCTGGGGCTGAGACACTTGGGAGACAGCAGGAGTTACCCAAGCCAGCCATGGGGACACGGTGACAGAGCCATGAGGGATCAAGATCTGGACCTCTGCTGTGGTTTTACCCTGCTCTGGTTCAATTTGGGTGCATCTCCCACAGGGAGGAAGACTTGTACCTCTGCTCCTTCACCCTCATCTCATCCCAGTGCTTAGAAAGGCCTTGCCCCAGCCCCAGGAGAGCAGCCAAAGATCAAAAGATCCCCTTTTGATGCCCAAATCCATGCAGAATGTTGCTGCCTCAGGCATCCCCCATATTTCTGAGAGCTTCTGGGGCTTTGGAGGTGCTTTAAGAAACCAGCTCTTCATGGACTGTTGTGTCCTGCTGCCTCTCAGCTCCTAAGGATAACACTGGGGGGTACCTAGACTGAGGAGGGGCAGAGGTAGAGGTCCAAACAGCGATGCTGTGGGGTCTGTCCTGACCCCATTGCATTGGCCTGGCTCAACACCACCTCCCCTGAAGCTGGGCATCTCCCAGGCTTTGCTTCAAGGGCTCGAGCTGTCCCAGGAGAGCAGTTTGGGTCCCCTCACCATCAGGCACTCACTTCTGGGGGCTTGGCCAGCAGGTTGCAAGTCTTCTAGGCTCTACCCCTAATAGAAAGAGAGTCTTCAGCCCCTGAGGCTGAGTCCTCCTGAAGGTCTGAGTCACCCTGGCTCAGAAGGAGCTTAAGTGGCTGCTGAGCAGACGGAGCAGCAAACGACTCATGGGTGATTCAACCAGGTCTGCGCTAATCTGTACGCAGCCTGGTCCAAAATCGATGGAAATCCCAGTGATTTCCTGGCTGCTGGATGAGCCCCTTTCCGTGCCCTCCATGCCTGTCCCCATCCCAGCTGAGGATGCTCCAGCCCCGGGCAGCCACGTGCCGGTAATTGCCACGATCGAGCCATGAGCGGTTTACGTGAATGAGCCCTCGTTAAGAAATTAAACATTGCTGGGCCAGGCTTGAAAAGAATAATTCAAACGGCTTCTCCAGAGGAGCCGGATCCAGGAAAGATGTGGAGCCGACACGGTTGCCTGGCAACGGATGCAGCCAATGGCTGAAAATAGCTTTTCTAATAGGAACGGGGCCTTGCAAAGGGGGAACTTTCTTCAGGGGTGAAAAACCACCAAGGTGAGGGCAAGGGAAGGTGAGGTGTCCTGCTGATGATGCTTTGCTTCCCTCCTGTGCTGGGTTGGGACCTTGGTGTGTTCATTGGGGATGGGCTTTGCTGCTGCTGCGATAAAGGTTTGCAATTATGAATGGAACTGGGTCAAAAAGATGGTTGTCCAAAGGAAAGAAGAGCTGGGGATGGCTCTGGGAAATCATGGGAGAGTTTGCTTCCGTTTCGCCAGAGGGGAGAGTGGGTTGTCCATCCTGCGTCATCCATCCCTCATTGTCCACCCCACATCATCCGTCCTGGTAGAGAGCGGCCACCCACACCGAGGGTTGGCTGCCCCAAGGATTGCACTGGTGGGTTATTTGTGCAACGTCACCTCTGAGATGCCACCTGGGTCTTGTACGAGGTTTGGACTGAACAAGAAAACCCCCAGGGTGAGGGTGAGAAGATGCTGTGGCCAGGGGAGGAGAGATCCCCAAGATTCCATCACCCAGCAGGTCCACCATCACCCTTCCAGGGGCTGGTGACCTCTGGGAAGCAGGGATGGAGCAGAGAGAAAAAAAGTAAGTGTGGCCCTTTGGGAGAGTCATTTTTCCAAAATATGAGGTTCCTGATGGGGTTTCTGTATCTTCTTCTCAGTTGGTGAAGCTCCACAGTCCCAGTCTGGGAGGGAGCTGCCAGTCAAACCCCAGTTGTCCCAGTATGGAGAAGAGGGTCATGGTGTTTTCCTGGTTGGGGGGCCCCAGCCCAGCAGAGCAGCTTTCCCTGATGCTCCAAAGGTTTTTGAGGTGGGGGCGAGCGTTGGGGGGCTGAGCTGGGTCACGGGCGCCTCCTGAAACGCCTCCATCGCTCCCGCAGCTGGAGGAGTCCCCAGTAAAAACACGTGGCTGCCAGTTTGCAAACGTGACCCACCACATCCATCCACTCATGGCTGTGCCAGTGCTGAACCCATGCTCCCACCCACGCTCCTTCCATGGGTCCATAAATTACCCCATCTCTGTCCCTTCTGGCCCAGCACCCACGGAATCTGGTGCTGTCAGTTTTGGGGCAAACTGGTGTAACTGGGTGGATGCCGTGGGACTGGTACGGCTCTCCCCAGCCCAGAACGAAGCCTGGGAAGGTGGAGGGGCCGGGAGGATTGATGGCTCTGCCTTGGCTGCCACCGTTTCGCAGCGGTTATCTGTTGTAAAGCTGCCTGGGAAGATTTGGCTGCAGGCTCCCAGGCTTTTAAGTCACTCCCGATAACGTCCAGGGATGGAGGGAGAGCATTTGTCACTGTCCCCAAACGCTTTCGAGCTGTCGTTGGGCTGCTCGAGGGGATGGAGTGGGGCAGGAGGGGGCAGAGCTCCTGTTGAAGCTGGATGTGGTGTCAGACCTCCTCAGTGGCCTGGAAAC
>JAOQGH010000013.1:1840115-1852652 GCA_025769975.1 Gallinago jamesoni
TCTCTTCTCCAGACTAAAAAGACCCAAGTCCCTCAGCCTTTCCTCATAGGAGAGATGCTCCAGGCCCCTCAGCATCTCTGTAGCCCTTTGCTGTACCCTCTCCAGCAGTTCCCTGTCTTTCTTGAACTGGGGAGCCCAGAACTGGTCCCAGTGCTCCAGTGCTGAGACCTGCTGCAGTAGAGAAGATGGATGTACTGGTCTTGAACCTGGTGGCTCAGCCCCATCCTGTGGTGTCACACAGGGACATTTAATCAGACAGGGACCGGGACAAGCAGCTGGTTTAAGGAAAAACTTGTTGTTGTGGGACATCTTCCTGCAGCAGGTCTCAAAAAAAGGCTTTATGAGGTGCCCCAGCCATTGCCCCCATTTTACAGATGGGGAAACTGAGGCACGGGATGGGGAACTGGCTTGAGCAGCAGATTGCTGAGCTTTCCTGCACTTTTTCTTTTGGCCAAGTGGCATCATCTCCTCTGTCCCATGGGGAAGCTGCTGATTTTCCTGCCTTTTCTTCCCACCACATTTAACCCTCTTGACCCCAACTGGGGTTTCCCGCTGGGCTGTGAGACTGGTGCCAGATAGAGGGACGCGGGAGCTTGGGGAGTGATGGACAGACCATTTCTGGGTGTGCTGAGCAGCCCTGCGATGCGGTGGTGGCTGCTGCTTTCTCTCCTGCTCCCCAAACTGGTGTCTGCGGGGGAGAACGGCTGCGTGCTGGTGGCAAGATGGGATGGAGCCAAATTTCCAGGACTCGGTGTGCCAGGAGCTGGTGCTTCCACGCTGGTGCTGCTGGGCACAGCGATGCACGGGCATGTGCTGGTACCCGTCTTTCCAGAGATGCTGGCAGGAAGAAAATCTCCAATATTGGACAAATTTGTATCTGAATCTAACCATCTGCCTCATCTCTGTCCATCAGCAGGTTGAAGTGCGGATGTCCTGGAGGGTGATGCAGATTTGGGATGCTCGTGGTCCTTCCCAAATTACAGCAAGCCTCAGCTCCCCCCTGCTCTCTGCCTCTCCTTTCATCCTCCAAATCATCCTGGGTCCCTGCACCTTAATTAATCTCCCCACCCACCTTTCTAACACATCAATCCCCGACCTGCTGCCAGGGTGCTCGGCTCAGGATGCTCTTGCAGGCTGAGATGTTTTGCAGCATCGGCTTCCCAGGTCCTGCCGGGAGGGTGGTGGCTCTCACCAGGGGTGTAAATCCAGCCAGGAATTTGCCCAAGGCAACCAGGGTCCATCGTAGTCCTTTGGCTCACCAGCCCCGTACTCCCAAGCCCCTGGCAGGAGGTTGGAGTCATCCATCAGCCGGGCGACGCAGCGTGAGTCATTGCATCCTTTACGGTCATTTGGTTACGCTTCAGGAGCTCCTGATTTCTCTCCGGCCTCATCAATTAGACAGAGATTAACTGTGGTTTTAATTGGAGCTGTTCCTACCCCTACCGGAGGACCTCGCTCTGCGCCGGGTGGCGCGGTGGATGCTGCTGTCGGGAAGGGGGTTGTCCTTTGGGGGTGCAGGGGGGCTGGGTTGTGCTCAGACACGCGTGTGCAAGACAGGACCTGGGTGGGCAGGAGGCTCCTGTGTGTCTGAGGTGGCTGGGAACGTGCCCGTGTCCCCATGGGTTGTTTTTTTTTGTCTTTTAGACAATTATTCTATCACCTGATGACCCCTCCCCACCTGGGAAGGGGAACTGAAGCCCTTCCAAGGGTTGAAATATAAATAGGTTTAATAGAATAACACTAGATAAATAACATTAATAAGACTAAAGAACTAATATTGATCCTGATACCAATATAAAATAAACCAGGACTATCCCCAGCCCACTCTATCCCAGGAAGCTGTGTCCTCCCAGCAGGGACAGCCAAGGTGGGACCCTGCAAGTGCTGTGGTTTCGGGAGGAAGGGAAGGGCTCAGGACTCTGGCACCGGGGCAAGGAGTTCTCAGGATCAGAGGCATCAAGGGAGAGAGCCAACTCCCCAGCAAACTTTCTAATTCATATTGAAAATGTTCATGGTATGAAGTAACCCTGGTGGCAGCTTGGGTCAAGTGCCCGGGTCTCGCTCCTCTTTGTCCCCACGCCTGGGGAGCTCAAAAACACTGAGACCTTGAAACCCGCCCCTAGAGCTGGCTAGAAATAAATATTGTCACAAGTTCAGACACTAGAGTCTTCCAAAAGTCCTGTTTTCCTGAGCATTGGAAGAGAAATTAGTCCTGTGTTGCTCAAAGTGGGGCAGGAGGTGTCTCTTGTACCTGTGGGGGTGCAGTGTGTGAGTTGGGGTCTGTCCCACCTGTACCCAAGCTGGCAGGAGATACTCCTCTCCACAACGGTCTTCTCTGCTCCCCAGATCCATCACAAAGGAGCCAATGGATCCGGCAGAGCCTGTCCCAGCTTTGCCCTGTCTGTCCATCCCTGGCTGTCCATCCTTGGCTGTATGAGACCAGGCAGAGATGGGTCCATGATGTGGCTTCTTTCCCCTTCCAGGTGCCTACTTGGTCCCCTACCTGGTCCTGCTGGTCATCATCGGGCTCCCCCTCTTCTTCCTGGAGCTGGCGGTGGGGCAGAGGATCCGCCGGGGCAGCATCGGCGTCTGGAATTACATCTGTCCTCGCCTGGGGGGCATCGGCTACGCCAGCTGCCTCGTGAGTGCACCCATGGGTCCCACCTGTCCCCGTTGTGGGGTGGCTTTGCAAGGGGTGGCCTGGAAGCAAACCTTGAGGGCCCCCAATGCCAAGGTTTGAGTGGTCAAGGGGAGTTTTTCCAGCTCCACTCATGGGTCTGATCCCAGTCTGATCTCCTCTGATCCCAGCAGCTCTGCTCCCCCCGGGTCCCCGTTGGGGACAGTGTCACTGCCCTGTCATTTAATACCGTGTCCTCCTTCCTCCCCCCAGGTCTGTTTTTTTGTCGGTCTCTATTACAACGTCATCATCGGCTGGAGCATCTTCTACTTCTTTAAGTCCTTCCAGTACCCTCTTCCCTGGAGCGAGTGCCCCATTGTGAAAAACGGCTCGGTGGCCGGTAAGGGGCAGCTGATGGAATGGGGGGGGGCTTGGCTGAGAGGGAGAAGCTCCCAGAAAATGGGGTGCTGTGGGACACTGGGGTTCTTCAATAACTGTAGCTATCACAGGTTGGGGACACTGGAGGTTGAGGTGTCTTCTGAGGCACTGGGTCCTCTCCGGTCCAGCTGCCTTGGTGATATGGAGATGTTTCCCTTGGGTTGGATGAGTCTCTCCCATGTTCTCCCCTCGGGGTCTGACCCCACTGGTGGGATTTGATGCCTGTTTGGGGATCCAGAGCTTGGGTCTTCAGGCTGCCTTGGTACTTCGGGACAGGATCTGACCCAGGACCGTGGGGGGAGCCAGACAGGGCTCACCTGGTTGCTCCATCAGTGCCCAACTGAGATGCTCATGGAGCTAATGGTGTATAATAGTGTCTGAGCATCTCCTTGGGACATTCTGGGAGGTTTTGTAGCAAATGCAAATGTCTCTTTCTGTATTTAAGATCCTATTTTCACCTGACAGTGGCTTTATGTCCTGTCTTTTCTTTTTCCTGCTAAAAATGAGCCCCGTTAATTCTTGTCCCTGAGTTTCCAGGGGTGACTGCCTTCCTTGGCTGGCTCCATCAGGTTTTTGACACAAATTGACATTCATCCCCTAAGAGATGGTGGGGGACTTTCCTCCATCCTCTCATGCTGTCCTGCCTCTGCTTGGTTGCAGTTGTGGAGACCGAATGCGAGAGGAGCTCAGCCACCACCTACTTCTGGTACCGGGAGACCTTGGACATCTCCAACTCCATCTCGGAGAGCGGGGGGCTCAACTGGAAGATGACCTTGTGTCTGCTGGTAGCCTGGAGCCTTGTTGGCTTGGCCATGATCAAAGGCATCCAGTCCTCCGGAAAGGTGAGTGTCAGGTGGGTGACCACCTGAGCCTGGTTGGGGTCTGTCCTTGAGGCACAAACATCGTGCCTGAACCACGTTCTCCTGCCCTGATCCGGGGTGGCTGGAGGATGCTGTGTCCCCTGGGTGCTCACACCCACTCTGGAGTTGGGGCCATCTCTGGGAAGATCTAGAATAAGATCAAAAGAGGGTGTTGGGAAGAGGTTTAGTCCAACTGCCACCTACAGCCGCATCAGGCTCACCAAATCACCTGCATTTGGGGGCCATCAACTCTTCGATCCCCTGATGAACCTCATCTTGAAGGACGGTCATAGGATGCAGGGGTGGGAGCTGAGTCCTCCTTTGCTAGGACTCTGCAGGAGAAGCAGGGCAGGGAGGACCAGAAAGCCTTGGGAGAGGGATGCCATCAGCTTGCAGAGGCCACTGGGGTCTCAAACAAGGCTGTGCAAGGGCTTGATCCAACTCAGATGCAGAAGGGCATGGTGTCCTGGGATGCTTGAACATCCCTGTCTCCAGATGTGCTCTGTAAAACATCTGGTGCAGTAGCAGGGAGGATGATGAGACGCCCGTCCCACGGCCCCCAGAGCAGGGGGGGTGGGAGTGAGCTGCAGGAGCTGGACCACGGCAGCAGGTGTCCCCTGCCCAGGATGAAGTCCCATCTCTATCTGCTCATGGGGCACTGAAAATGTGCCCCGTGCCAAGAACCACCTGGGCAGATGGAGAAGGGGTGGAGGTTCAGAATTGTCCTTCCCTCAGGTTCCCTGGGGTCCAGTAGTTTGTGTTTCAGGGATTTTCTGAGCCAACACCAGCATCTTCACATTCAGCAGCCCCAACAGACTTTTTTAAATGTGTCCAAGCACTTTGGAAACCCACCTGAGCTTCAGCACTTGGAGTATCCTGCTCTGCCTGAGGTGCAGAGTTCATTTTGAGGAGGGTAACCCCGAAGGAGACCCCAGTTGTGCTGTTCTAGAGTTGGGTGGGAGGTGGCTGAGCTGGGTGGGCAGTAAATGACCTTGGACCCGTGTTCCACCCCTCTCGCTGTAGGTGATGTACTTCAGCTCGCTCTTCCCCTACGTGGTGCTGGTTTGCTTCTTGGTGCGGGGACTTCTCCTGCGTGGGGCGGTGGATGGGATCATGCACATGTTCACGCCCAAGGTGAGAATCTTCAAGCAGGTTCTTCTCCTGGCTGGTCACACCGTGTTTTCCCTTATTCTCCCCACCCCAAAAACCTGGCTATCAACCCCAAACTACCTCGGAGGGATCATCAGGATGTGCCAGTAGCACCCTAAATATGGGGTATGGCCAGGACCACCAAGAACCTTGCAAACTCATCAGCCTGGAGCTGCTTTGAGCCTTGGCATCACTCCCCTCACCTTTGGGTGCCCAGACACCAGGGTGGGGGACTGGGGGTGCCCAAGGCGATGTATTTAAAGACTTTGTGGGAAGATGCTGCTGGCTGGCAGCAAAACCTCTGCTGGTGGTATGCATGCCGTTAATTAACCAGCTAATTAATTAATTAAGCAGAGATGTAGATGAATCAGCTCAGCTGGCGAGGCTGTTAGCAAATATTAATTATGATCTCTTGATGAACGATGCTCGGAGGCCTCCAGCCTGCAGCTCTGGCTCATGGGAGAGGGGGGATGCGGGTGGGGGGAATGGGAGGTTAAACAGACCCACCAGCCAAGATGTTTGATTTCACGTGCTCCAGGTGCTCCAGGGGCAGGAGATGGCTGAGGGAGGATGGAGACCCATCACTGGGTGGTACAGGACAGGCAGTGGTCCTCTGGGAAGCCGTAGGGCTTTGGGCCAGAAGACCGGGCACCCCACTTGGGCTCTGGGGCAACTGGAGCACCCAGAGGCATGGTCAGGTCAAACTTTCGCCTGCCCTTCTCTGTGCCTCAGTTTCCCCCTCTGTGGAGAAGAGAAAAAGGACCTATGAGTACGGGGTGATGCAAGACCTGATGGTGGTAGGTCAAAGCACGCCCACGGCTCCTTCAAAACCAGCCTTTTAGTTTAACTCTGGCTCCACTGGGACAAGTTGTGAGGCCACCAAACCACCTGACTTCTTCTTCTGTCTTCCTTCCAAGCTGGACAAGATGCTGGACCCCCAGGTGTGGCGGGAGGCAGCTACGCAGGTTTTCTTCGCCTTGGGCCTGGGCTTTGGGGGAGTCATCGCCTTCTCCAGCTACAACAAGCAGGACAACAACTGCCACTTTGATGCCACGCTTGTCTCCTTCATCAACTTCTTCACGTCTGTCTTGGCCACTCTGGTTGTGTTTGCTGTGCTGGGCTTCAAGGCCAACATCATGAATGAGAAATGTGTGGTGGAGTAAGACTTTCTTTTTCTCTGCTTGGGGTGGGCAAGGTCTTTCTTCCTGCTGGTTGTGGTGGGTCTGGAGGCAATAGAGTGCTCTGGAGCTGAGTGATACTGTGTCTTGGTGGACCCAGTTTCCTAATGGTCAAGACCTGGATCTCCAGAGGTGTCCCATGGTAGCTGAGGGAGTTGGGTATTCAGCTCCTCCAAGCCAAAACCTAGCCCCAAGATGGTCTCTTGGTCTGCTAATTGTGGGTAAATCCAACATACCTCATTGGGTTTCCTGGGTTTTCCCCTGGTTTCTGCTTGTTGTGGTGTCCACTTGTCTGCGAGGTTAAGGGAGCTGCTGTGCTGTACCCGAGGAGCAGCTGGAGGAAAGGGAATTTGTGTTTTCTTCAGACAGTGAGCTGAATCTCTAAAAGTTGTGGCAATGGAGCGGGGAGTCTCAGACCAGGAGAGAAGCCACAACAGTGTGTGGCTGAGAAGAAGGCACGGAGATGCCCATTCTATCATGGTCCCCCATCTGTGTCCTCTGTCATATAGCCTAATGCAATGTTGACTTACACCTTGGGAAACTGCAAGGTCCTCTGACTGGTCCCTGGGTAATGTGACCCAGGGAGGTTCACCCTGCCTGGTGCGAAGGGCATCCATGGTCAGGGCCTGTCCTCCACCCTGGAAGGAAGGGGATATCTCAGGGTGACCAGGCTCTGCTCTTCCTTAGGAATGCTGAGAAGATCTTGGGCTACCTGAACACCAATGTGCTGAGCCATGACCTCATCCCACCTCACGTGAACTTCTCCCACCTCACCGCCAAGGACTACAACGAGATGTACAGGGTGATCATGACAGTGAAAGAGGGGCACTTCAAAGAACTGGGCTTGGATGCCTGTCTGTTGGAGGATGAACTCAACAAGGTACCTGGTGGCTCTCCTAGTAGGACCAGAAGGTCACCTATCCCATTGCCTCTCCCTGTGACTTGTGTCACTCCTGGTACATGGCTCTGGAGACCATACAGGGATGAGGATTCCCTGTCCCTGTGGTCTTCCCTAGCTCAGAGAGGTCCTTCCTGAGGTATGGGAGAGGTGTCACTGTAGCAAGTCTAGCAGGGTCATCGCCACTTCCAGGCTGGGGTACCAGACTGGATTTTTCTTTCCTTGAAAAGTAGTTTAGTGCCTCAGGAGAAGCCTGAGGGATGAAGGGGCTTGTAGGCTGTGTCCTTGATGTGTTTCTCCTCACCTTTTGGTCGTCTCTCCCCCTGAACAGTCAGTGCAAGGAACTGGCCTGGCCTTCATTGCCTTCACAGAAGCCATGACCCACTTCCCAGCCTCACCGTTTTGGTCTGTCATGTTCTTCCTGATGCTGATAAACCTGGGGCTGGGCAGCATGATTGGGACCATGTCAGGCATCACTACGCCCATCATCGACACCTTCAAGGTGCGGAAGGAAGTGTTCACAGGTGAGGTCTTTTCTCCTGCAACCTCCCGGGGAAGGGGTGGAGGGTCCCCATTGCCCTGGGAAGTCACTCCAGAAGAGTGTGGACGTAGTGGACGTGTAGTGGGCCCTGCTCACGCAGGGAACAGACCTTGTGGTGGAGGTTTTGGTTCCCCTTGTGGTGCTCTCTTGACCATGCCCATTTGCTCCCCACAGTTGGTTGCTGCATCTTTGCCTTCGTGGTGGGATTGATTTTTGTGCAGCGCTCTGGGAATTACTTTGTCACCATGTTTGACGACTATTCAGCCACACTGCCACTCACGGTCGTGGTCATCCTGGAGAACATTGCCGTGGCCTGGATTTATGGCACCAATAAGTAAGGCGTTCGTCCAACAAAAAGAGTAACTGTGCTGTAACTCCTGGCTAAAAAACCTCACCTCCTTCCGGATCTTTTCCATGTGGCTTTTTCCCCAGGAGGCCAGCTCTGATGGAGCAAGTGCTTGAGGGGCAGTGACCCTACAGAGGCAGGAACTCAGTTCACCTTGATCCTCCTGCCCTGCCCTAGGTGTAACCCAGGCCCAGGAACAGGTCCTTCTAGTGGGTATCTACTGTTGATTGTGGTGCTCTGTCACTCGTGGTTACCCTTTTGTCCGAGGTTTCCAGAACCTTCTGGAAGGGGACCTTGTTTCCCCAGTGCCTGTTGTTGTTGTTGGCCAGAGCAAAGGAGGTTCTGGCTAATGCTCAAATGGCCTTTTCCTTAGGAGATTCCCAACTAATCCTACAGGCTTGAGGGACAATGAGATGCTTGACTGGATCAGCTGGGTGGTTTTTCAGGCTCTACCTTGAGCATAATTTACAACGGGGTCTGCTGGAAGGGAGTTTCTCACTTGAAGGTGGAGAACGGCTTGGTTCCATCCCTTCTTCTCTCCAGGTTCATGCAGGAGCTGACGGAAATGTTGGGTTTCCGGCCCTATCAGTTCTACTACTACACCTGGAAGTACGTCTCTCCCATCTGCATGGCCGTGCTCATGACCGCCAGCATCATCCAGCTGGGAGTCAGCCCCCCGGGCTACAGCGCATGGATCAGAGAAGAGGTGAGCATGGATCGGAGAGGAGGTGAGCACAGCTCCTGTCCCCACAGCCACCTCCACCCCACATCCAGGCTGAGCAGGGGACAGCAGAGAGCTGGAGACCACCCTGCTCCTTCCAGCCCTGCTTGTTTCTCCTCCCCTCTCCTGCTGGGAGATGTCCTGCCTGTGGCCTCTCTGCAAGCGATCAGGTTTGGCCACACTGCCCAGAAGTCTCCAGACAGCTCTGAACCATGGGCTGAAGTTGGAGCTTGGAGTCTGACTTGCTTCCACAGCTACATGCTGTGTGGTCCTGTGTGCAGGACCATGTCCTTTCCCTTGGACTGAACCCACCTTCTGATAGCTTCATGTGGTGCCCCCAAGGGTGAAGGGTGGCAGGAATTGGCCAGCACTCAGGAGATGTTGTACCTGGTGTGCATCACCTTTGCTGCAACAGCCCCTTGACGCTAATATCTCTCTCTTCCAGGCCGCAGAAAAGTTCCTTTTCTACCCAACCTGGGCCATGGCTATTCTCATCTCCTTGATCATCCTGGCATCCCTCCCTCTGCCTCTGGTCTTCATCCTCCGACAGTTCCACCTTGTGTCGGACGGCTCCAACGCCCTGTCCGTCACCTACAAGAAGGGCCGGATGATGAAGGACATCTCCAATTTGGAAGACAACGATGAGACCCGCTTCATCCTGAGCAAAGTGCCCAGTGAGACCCCCTCCCCCATGCCCACGCACCGTTCCTACCTGGGGCCCGGCAGCAACTCCCCCATGGAAATGAGCACTGCCCCCAACGGACGATACGGGAGTGGGTACCTACTGGCCAGCACCCCCGAATCCGAACTGTGATGGTTGCCTGCCCACCACCCCCACCGGGAGAGAGGAAGTCACTGGGGAGTGGATCCTGGGCTGTCCAGGCAACAGGAAAATTAATTCATAAAGAAGATGAAGAAGAAAGCCCCCCTCTTAAAATCGTAACCCAAAGCATTTCTAAGGTTGGCATCAGGAAGAAGGGACCATGGGAGGGGCAGGAGTCCTCTGACAACCCTCCTGTGAAAGGTGGTGGCATCTCCCGGGCTTGCCTTCGGGGAAGGGAGGAGGAACAAGAGACGCTGCAATACCTTCCCGAGAGTTGATCTCCCGTAGCTTGAATCTGAAGCAAAGAATCTCTCATTTCCAAGGAGCTGATGGTTGGAAAAAGGACCTGGCGTCAGGTGGAAAGCCAA
The DNA here is from genome assembly GCA_025769975.1 of Gallinago jamesoni. Taxonomy (NCBI): domain Eukaryota; kingdom Metazoa; phylum Chordata; class Aves; order Charadriiformes; family Scolopacidae; genus Gallinago; species Gallinago jamesoni. The sequence goes on from JAOQGH010000013.1 coordinate 1,850,055, forward strand.
CCACGCTTCCTCCTGTCACCCAGCGCTCTTCCCTCCCAGTCTGTTGTCCTTTAGCGGGGAAGAGTCATGGCCTTACTCCAACGAGCACAATTAACCATTGATGTTTCATAGCACAAAAGGGTGCTGTTGTTGTCACCATCGTTGTTGTTGTTGTATCTCCTGTAGGTTTTTATAGCTGTGGACACACTCAAATAACGCCAGAATTTTGACCAGGGTTGGCAGGGAGCAGCACAGGGCTGGCTGAGACGTTGCACTGAATGAGGTGGTGGATGGTGGGTCCTTGGTTTTGTCACCACCAGCATGGGGACGGTGTTGGTGGGTTGTTCTGAGACACAGAGGTGTCACGTCCATGGGATGATGTGGTCAGCGTGCTCCGTGGTTAGGCTGAGTTATTGTGCTGAGTGGCAGAAGGACCTCTGGAGTGAGGGTGATTTGGACTTGTGAGCGTGTGTGTTGGGGTCTGGACAGGGTCACCTCACCCTGACGGGGGTCAGGAGTGCTCTCCTGGAATTCCTCCTGATGTGTGGGATGCTCCACTGAACCAAAATCCCTGGCGTGGTGATTGTCTCTCCTCTTGCCACTCTCTTTAGATAGCCCAGAGGGACAAGCAGAGGAGCTGTGGGGCATCCAGTCCCATCATGGTCCTGGTTTAGCTCTCAGGAAACCATTCCCTGACTTACCTCCTGTGCACCCACCAGCTGGGAGGAGCTGGGCAGTGATCATCTCTGGACATACGTCCTCATTTCTCATAGCTTCGAGCCAGGGACTCTCCACTGGCCTCCCGTTGCACCTCCACGGGGGCTCACCAGCCTTTGGATGGGGGTAACCAGCTCCTGGGGACAGCAGAGTCTGAGCAGCAGTTACTGGGAGCCAGTGCCAGGTCCCAGTGTCCCCGTTAGCTCTTGATCCAGACTGGTGAGCCCCTGTTAGAGTCCAGGGACCTCTATCGTGCCCATCCATGTTGTCCGGGCACCAGCTTCATGTGCCCTTATGTTGTTTCTCCCCATGCCATCTAGGAAAGATTGGGATCTCCCAGCTCAGAGTCTCTCCCACCGGGACTGAAGGTCCTGAATGCTACATGCATCTGAGCATTTCTGCCAAGGGCACCAGTATTATGGACCATTTTCCACCTTCCTTCATGGGGAGGTGGGAGCAGCAGCCTGCTTGCACCCTCTCCCCCCTCTCGTCATGTTGTTGTGGCCTCCAAAAGCTGAGGGAACTCTTCATCCACGGTCCTGCTGGGCTTAGATCCTGGATGGTAGTATTTCAAGCCAGCCTGAAGGCCAAGTTTGGGGGGGCTTGCCCACAAGCCCTTCTCTCCTCCACTTTCCTATCCTTGGTTCTCCTTTTGGCTGGGAGGCAAAGGCAGAAAATACCCGGTCCACTCACCACAGCCTTGAATTCTCTTCACATCCCTGGGTCCAGGAGATCCCCTAAAATGACGTTTGTGACCCTTCATTGTCCTTCTCCATGGGCTTGGCTGGTTACTTGGAGATTCTTCTCGACAATCAGCTCAGGCCCTTTGTTAACCATTTTTCTGTGGGGGAAGAAGGGGGGAAGAAGATGGAGACATGGACTGAACGACAGCATTTCCATCTTTGAAGGCTCCAAGAAGCCCAGTGTGGTCAGGATCAGCCATGCTCTTGTCTCTCTTCCAGTGTTTCCCCCCTTTGCCATCCCCTCCACCATCTTTCTCCTTATTTCTATGTCCCCACCATGCAGTGGGACGGGGAAATATCCCCTGAATGGGAGAAGCACAAAACCCGGGGCATTTCTCCAACGTTAGGCAAGATGTTCCCTCCCATCTCTTACTTCTCCCTGTGTCCCCAGCGTCCTCCACCTGACCAGCAAAACAGAGCATGAGCCAAACCGTTGCCCAACGTCACCTTCCAGATGCCCCTGAGCCCGGGGGGGTCAGATTCCCACCGGAGCTCCCATGGAGTTACCGGAGCAGGACATCTCCCGTAGCACTCGGTCCCCTCCACTCCCGGGGGGTGCTGCTCCTCAGACCCCACAGGGGGGAAGGATCCCACCCCTCCATCTCTCCCATTCCCAAACCAGCCAGGGTGGGGGGGTCGCTTTCCTCCCCTCTTCTTGCAGCATCAGTAAGAGGCAAAGTCAATAAGAAGGCAACGACAACAACAACAAGAAAAAAAAGCTATATTATATATATATATAAAATATATACAGAGAGAGGAGATGGAATAATAACCTAGAGATTCTCTATTTCTATTGTATATTTATTCTGTAAATGTCACTGTAAATGCTGTTAAATGACAAAAAAAACCTATTCCAAAGTGGCCCGTGACCTATTTTCATTCCCAGTGCTGTACAGATCAATTCTCACTGTACATCGGGGCAGATTTTTACCTTTTTATTTCTCGTGCGTGGTGGGTGGCTGTCCTCCCCCCCCTCCTCCTCCCCCACCCCCCCATCCCCCATCCCCGGAGGAGGAAGAGGAGGAGGAGGAGGGACGACACCTTTCTTTTTATCTGTGGAAATGCTGTATTTCTTCGTGGCGTTTGCTCCGTGTTAGACACAGGGTGTTTGGGGGTAAGGGGGGGTTGAGGGGGGTGGAAGGGGGGGGGGGGGGGGGAA
>JAOQGH010000013.1:1869239-1894610 GCA_025769975.1 Gallinago jamesoni
GGCTTGGAGCAACCTGGTGTGGTGGGAGGTGTCCCTGTCCAGGGCAGGGGGTGGAACTAGATGATCTTTAAGTTCACCTCCAACCCAAACCATTCTATGATTGTATCCCATCTACCGCAGGAGCCCAGGGACAGCTCCCCAGGACAGTGGGGAGCAGTGAGAGTGCTCTGGAGGAGGAAGTCAACCCCATCCCTTCACCCCAACACTAATCCGGGACTTCAAGCCAGACCCTCACCTGGCATAGTAGCCTCTCAGCTAATGAACCACTGAGTCAGACGACATAAATTAGCACATCACCACTAACCAGAGCAGCCTGTATCTCAGCAGGGTGAATTTTGGAGAGCTAATTCCCACTGATTAGGTGGGTGGATCTCAAAGACTAGGGGTGTTTCTTCCCTGGCAAACCCTGCTTGGGTATATAACCCTCAGGGAATTAGAGCTGCTGTTGGCTTCTTGGGATTAAAACCAGCATGGTTCTGCTCCCCTAGATGCTCTAATTTGGCATCTCTAGGCTGGGATTAGTACCTGAATTTGTGAGTGTTGTTTTGGGCCACCTGCAATCTGGTCTTCTGCTTCCTGGCATGGTCTAAACAAACCCTTCTGGCCACCCTGAGCACCTCGTCCTTTGGGTTTATTGACTGCTGATGGGTCTCTGCCACCTTCTTGCAGACTCCAAGCAGAACGGTGAGGCCAATGTGGTAATGTCAGATGAGGAGCAGCCACTGTCCCCAACCGATGAGGAGAAACGGCCCATGCGACGCTCGAGCACCCGGGATAAGAACAAGAAATCCTCCACGTGCTTCCTGCTGGCCACCGGTGACTTCTCCTGTGCAGCGGATGGAGGCATCCAGAAAGGTACAACTGATTCTGGAGGTGGGAGCTGGCCCATGGGCTGGGGAGGGGGAGATGGAGGAGTGAGGTGGAGGTTTGTTGCATCAATCCCAGATGTTGGTTCATCTCCATCTGCCTGCCTGACTGTGGTTTTCTGCTCCCCAAATCCACTTGTCCTCCTGCCTCTCGATCTGCTTCATCTCCTTCCACCATGTCTCTCCATGCTAGCTCTATGCTTTTTGTTTTCTCCTCCCCCAAGTTCTCCTCTTCCGACTGCCACCATCTGGGGTCTGTGACCCCATGCTGGCTGGGGATGGGTCTGTCCCTTCACTCCCCAGTGCTCTGACTTCTCCTGTTCCTCCAGTTCTTCTCCCTGGGCTTCCATCAGCCGGCTCAGGGTGGTGTGAGGGGAACATCTCTCCTGGGGAGGTGGTGAGGTTGTGACTGAAGGTGGTCAGAAAGCTTTCAGTAGGGGGGAAAAAAACCGCCAGAAACTTTTCCTTTCCTCTCCTTTCCGCTCCCTGATGTCTTTTGGTGGGTTCGAGCGTGGGGAGCCGCGATGTGTCAAGTTCTGCGTTGCCAAAAGCGTGGGGCTGCCAGAAAGGCTGTCTCCTCGGGGCTTGGAAAGGGAGCTGTGCGAAGTGTTGAGGTTTTCCATGGGAAACTGTGGGGGAGAGGAGTCAGGAAAACACAAAACTCTTCTTCCCATGGCAAAACAACAGTCCTCTTCAGTCTGGTCCCTTCGCACCATCCTCTAGCCTTCACTTCTCCACCAGTGAGCATGACCCGTGCCCATCTCCCAGCCCCTGGGAGGGTAAATCCAGTTCCTACCCTGAGCCATAAAATCCCAGCTGCACCCTCGATTGCAGGGATATTTCTTAGGACAGGGCTTAGTTTTTCAGTTCTGCCACTTTTCTTGTGTGTCCAGGGTGGTGTGGGATGATGTAGCTCCAGAGCTCACCTTCCTCTACCTCCTTGGTGCCATCTAATGCCAGTTGCTCACAGGGAATGGTGGCCGTGAGCTTGGACTGGGCAGGAGAAAAGATGATGTTCTGCATCTCTGAGCTGCTCGCCAAGACCTGCCAGCTCCTGGTGTGGATGCTTTGGAGGCCCTCAAGGGTTCCTTGCTGTAGCGCTGCTTGGGATGGTAAAGACCGGGTGGGTTTGGGACATAGGGAGGTGTTTGGAGGCAATCACATTTATTACGTTAGTAGAAGGAAATGGGTTGCTTCCTCCTGGGAAATCAAGGATTCCCTGTGGCATTGCTGCTCAGCATCACCCCTTAAAAAGAGGGGGGAAAATAATAAAAGGCTTTGTTCATCTTTGGGTAGAAGTGTGTAGTGCACAAATATTTGTTTGAAAAGCTTCAGGGTTTTTTTTTTCCTGGAAGGGCCTTTTAATGTGAAATTAGTCTCTTTTCTTAATGCCTGCTACCACAAAGAGGTGAGGGGGCTCTAGTCCTGCTCCAGACTGGGGGGGGGACATGTCGAACTGGGAGGGCTGAAGAAGAGGGATGAAAGCCAATGAGGTTCTTCATCCTTAGAAGATGCTCGGGTCAGGTACCTCTTCAACTGAAGCATTTGGTCCCACTGAATTTGGGACATTTGGGACCAACTGAAGCTTGGTCCCACTGAAGACAGGAAAATCAGAGTAGATCTAAGATCTGAGGATCCAGTGATGCTCTCGTTGGGCTCCCAAATCCTATTACTTGGTTGCAGATCAGGAGATTCATTTCATGCGTGGTGGCAGCAACAGCTATTTGAAAGGGCACTTTGGTGATCTTCAGTGGTTTGTTCTGGTGTCCTTCCTGAAAACGTGCTTTATATAATTAAAAAATAGATGTGTGTGTGCACGTCCATCTTGCTGAAATGGTCTTCCACCTGGAGAAAGGTGGATCTGGTGCCCAGAGGGGCTTGAGTGATGCCCGAAATGTTTTGGGAAGAGGGAGTTGGGGATGGATCGGTGGGATGCTGTCCTGGGAGCTGTCATCTTCCCTGGTGAAATGCCCTGGCATGGTCAGGGTTGGTGGTGACCTGAGATGTTCAGAGGGGCAAAGCACCCTCCTGCGCTCCAGCCGAAAGTTGTCGGGAGCCGTGAAGGCACCTCTTCTCTTGGTCCTGATTTATCTCCTGCTGAGGCTGTTTGTTCTGGTACTGGGATGCTGGCAGCTCTGCAAATTGAGATGAGCTTGGTTCTGAGCCCAACTTGCTGATGGCCATCTGTCAGATCCTGGGACAGGTACTGATGTCTGTACAAGCTGTGGAAATCAGGGGATGGAGCTGGTTCAGGAATATGCTTGCAGATCTCAGCATCCATTATGGTTCAAGTCCGATTCCAGTGGTTGATCTCGTTGGGGTGGCTCAAAGAGAAGATCTACCCCTGCCCACCACCCCTTAGAACTGGGCCCTGGAGAAGACCGAGCTGGATTGCAATGGTTTGCCATGTGGCATGTGTTTCTTGTCCATGTTGCTGCTTCCAGTGTTGTCACCTTCCTCCCCTGCTGCCGGGGATGGCTCCGGACCCCGTATCTCCCTCCAGCACTCAGGTGCTGCTCAGCAGTTCCCCAAAATATGTCCTGCTGGGGCACAGACACGTTGGCGTGGGTCTGCCTTGGCATGTGAGCCCTCTTCTTCTGCTTGGATGGAGGGATATGGAGGCAGAACGAGTCCAGCATCCCCCATGGCAGCGAGATCGGTTACGGTGGTCTAGGAAAAGGCAGTGATTGAAACCAGAGTGGGATTTTCAAGAGGAGCCAAGGGGGAATGGGGGCTGAACGTTGGGAAGGGGGTTCACCCTGTGATGGCATCGGCATCACAAAGCGATGATTTTTGGCTTAATTGCCGGGACGCAGAGCACCAGGCTGCTCATTTTCACGCCGTTGTTTGCTATTAGCGCAGAGACGTGAGCGGTGTGTGGCTCGAGCGGTGTGGGATGGAGCTCACGTGAGCCTCTGCCCGTGATGCTCAGCTGGGGGAGCAGGGACGAGCCCCCCCCCTCCTTTCTTTTGCACGAGGCCGTGCGTGCGAGGTGCAGACGAGCGGCCAGGCTGCCGTTCTCAACAAGCACAGGCCTTTCTGGGCAAGGCTGCCTGCTCTCCTTACCCCCCCGTCCCCATCCTTACCCCCCCGTCCCCATCCGCTGCTGCCGCCGCCTCGGAGCAGCTCCGAGCATCCCCACGTGTGCTCCGGAGCTGCGAGCATCCGCACGTGGGGAGCACAGCATCACCAGCCCCCCCAACCCCAGGGAAAAGCCCCCCCCAGGGGTTACCCCCAGCCCCACCACGTTGTTTATGAGATGCCTCTAGACGGCTCCTTGGCAACAAAGCCACTAATAAAGCAATCCCGGTGACCTCAGTTAGCACCTCGGCGAGTTGCCGGGATACTCCGGCTCCGTTAACGAAGCACGGGTGGTAATTAGCAGATGCGCAACCCTCCGGCGCTTTGAGGCTTGACCCCGTGGGGCGGCAGCTGGTCCTGAGCTTGGTGGGATGGTCTTGAGGGATGGAGTCTCGAGCTCCTTCCCACGTGCTCCTGCCAGCGTGGCTTGGGAATAAATTGATGGAGAAACTCGAAGCGTTGGGGCTGGGGGCAGGTTTGCCCTCGGAGTCCCGTTGCAGAGGGGCCCTGGGGCAATGGAGCATCTTCATAAAGTGCTGGCCCAAACTATGGTGTTTGAGACTTAATCAAAGCTGCCAGCATGATTTTTGGCCCTGTTCCTGGGCCATTTCCACCCATTTCTATCCGATGAAGGGAGCAAGAGGGCAAAGAGCATCCCTATAAAGCGCTCAAAGACATCAGCGGGGGTTGCATCGCCGAGGTGGCTTCCAGTAAGACCTGACCCCGTAGCACCTCTCTGCCAAAACCATGGGTTTGGGGTGCAGGATCCATCGGTGACCCCAAGCATTTGGGGACTGGTTACATCTCAGCACGATTACTTCCCACCCGCAGGGCTTGCAGGGGGCAGGGAAATGCAGGAGCTCTTCAAATACCCTCAGCCCTCCTGGGAAAAGAGCGAGGTTTGCTGAAGGATGAGCCCGATGCGGTGGTTTATTTTTTTGGGGGGGGGTGGGGGTATTTACATCAGCTCCTGTTGGTGGGAAACATCCGCAGCTCAGGATGGGGCTCCCCCCCCCCCCAGCTCAGGGATGCGCTCGCCTCCCTCTGTGCTGGCTGCGTGGATTCCTGCCAAAAAGTAAATAAGGAAATTGCTCTTCTCTTTGGGGCCTGATTCTCCTCTCGCTTCCACTGCGGGATCTGGAAAAGCTTTGCCGAAGGCGGCAACAAGTTTGGGCAGATGGTCCTTTGTCCCCTGGACCTTTGTCTGCTTCAAAGCTGGGGGAGCTGTCCCTCCTCGGGAGGGGGAGGCTGAGTTATGGGGAGGGGTTAGAGACTCCTGTGCCTCCCCTGTGGGCTGTTGTCGTTGGGAAAGGATTAGAGGGAGGGGGGAAAAAAGGTCTAAAAAGAGGATAAAAATCCAATTTAAAGAGGTGATGCTCTGGAGCTTTTTCCAGGTGATGCTCGTGCCTCAGCATTCTCCTCGGGGGGTTGGGGGGGTGAGTGGGGGTGATGCTGTGACCAAACCCCAAACATCCTGGCCGAGCCAGCACCCACCGTGGGTGCCCTCCCATTGAAGCAGACCCTGAAGATGTGCCGTTGCCTCCCTGGGGAGGGAAGGGAGATGGGGGAGCTGGTTTCCCAGCTTGGTGGTGCCGAAGGGGCCATCCATCGCCTTGGTCTTTCTGCTGTTAGGGAGCTCCCCCCCAGCCCCGGACCCCGTGTGGGAGCCCATGGTGTCTCCAGAGCTCCGGTGCTTGCAGGGAAGGCAACGTCTGGATCGTAGAATAGTTTGGGTTGGAAGGGACCTTTCAAGGTCCTCTCGTCCAACCCTCCTGCAATGAGCAGAGACATCTTCAGCTAGATTGGGTCGCTCAGAGCCCCAGCCAACCTGACCTTGAATGTTTCCAGGGATGGGGCATCTACCACCTCTCTGGGCAACCTGTTCCAGTGTTCCACCACCTTCATCATAAAAAAAAAAAAAATTCTTCCTTCTATCTAGTCCAAATATCCCCTTTTTTACTTTAGTCGTTACCTCTTCTCATAGTGCTCCACTGCCTGATCAAGAGTCCCTTCCCAGCTTTCCTGGAGACCCTTTAGGGACTGGAAGGGGCTCTAAGGTCTCCCCAGAGCCCTCTCCTCTCCAGGCTGAACAACCCCAACTCTTTCAGCCTGTCCTCCCAGCAGAGGGGCTTCAGCCTTCTCGTAACCTTGTGGCCTCCTCTGAACCTATTCCAACAGCACCAAGCCCTTCCTGTCCTGAGGGCTCTGGAGCTGGATCTGCTCCTCCGGATGCTCTCTGGACAGGGGCATTGAGCACGGCGTTGGGCTCATGGAAGCTGGGAGCATCCTTAAATGCCCATCCTTTGGCAGCAAATCTGGCCCCGCACACTGCAGCCATCCGGAGAGAGCAGATCTTGGGGCTCCTCCTTTGATCAGGGCTGCCGTTTGGACCTAAAATATCCCATTTTCAGTACAAATATGTTGTTTTCTTTCCAGAAAGAAAAGTGGCTTTTGACCTGCGCGATGGTTTGTTCTGGCTGTTGCTTTTTAATGAAAGCTGGAGCGATTTCTGGCTCTTTGGGGGAGTGTAAAGGGCTCCCATGCTCAAAGCAATAGAAATATTTGCTTTTTAATGCAATTTCTTATGGAAAATAATAAGCGTGTCTATCTGCTCCTTTCCATACAGAAAGGTGTCAGCAGCAGCTTGCTGCTACAGCCAGCTTAAAAACCAGAGCCGGGGGAATAACTCCTTCCAAATCCCCAATTCGCTTGTGTTCTGCTGCTTTTCCCCGTTTGCTTCAGCCCACGAAATCCCCAGACACATTCCTCATTCCGAGCAATTTGGGAAACAAAACTCCAACACCCCCCCCCCGCCATTCCCAACATAGAGGATTTTTTTTTTTGAGTCCTGGGTGCTGCTGGGCTGCTCCCTGGGGAGCAGGGAGGGGAGGTCTGGAGGATCTACAAAAGTTTGGTTGCCCTCAAAAAGAAAAACCCTTCCTGATGTTTTAATTCTTTATTATTTTTTACTTTTTTAGGGGGTTAAATCGGGGTGTGGGGCTGGGCGATGCTCACCCTGGGGCTCTTTGCTTTCCGAGCCTTGGGAAGGAATCTGCCGGGCTCTAACCTCTCCCTTTTCTTCACCAAGGCTATGGAAAATCCCGGAGCCTCAGCAGCATAGACGGTGTGGCAGGACCCACGGTGGGCTTGGCTCCCCTCGCCTCCCGCTGCAGCTCTCCCTGTCCTCTGCACCGTCCCTGCTCTCCCGTCCCCTCCATCCTCTAAAAACGCCACCCCAGATCCCGCTTTGTCCTCTCCCGTGGCTCTGTTCCCACCTCCTTTCCCCTTTTTTTATTTTTTTATTTATTTATTTAATTTTTCCTGGTGCCAAGCCCCAGCTGGGACATCTCCATCGCTGAGAAGCAGGTTCTGACCTTCTCCAACCCAGCAGCGCCGCCGCCGTCGTGCTCCCCCCTGCCCGGTTTGCAGGACGTGTCACGTCTCTATTGAACTCATCTCGTGTCCACATGGTTGGGGACAGTCCCCAGAATGGGGTTGAGGGTTTTTGTTTGGTTTATTTATTTTTTTTTTCCCCCTCTTCTCCCCTCGAAACCTTATTCATCCTAAATAAATCGGGCCAACCCATGCGGTCCCCCCCCCGCGATGTCGAGCCCTCCTTCCCGTGGGCCGTTTGCAGTTGGGCTAAAGGGTGGTGGAAATGCAAGGACACGTTGACTCATAAAACTATATATCATTGTGCTGGAAATGGCTGAGTTCATATAATTTTAGGTCTTTTAAAATTTATTTATTTCTTTATTTTATTTTTAGTTTTAAAACAGCCTCAAGTTTCTGGAGGTAATGGATGAATAAACCTCTGTTCCTTGCCCAGCGGTGGTTCCCCTCTGGTTTCGTGCCTTTTTCTGCCAAAATCTTGCAAGTTCCTTCCCTGCTTGGGTCTGTTTCTCCATCCGACCCTCAGGGATGGAGTGAAGGTGGCTTTGGGCAGCCTGGAGGTCCCAGGGGGGCTGTAGGGTCCCGGGCTGGGAGCAGGGAACAGGTGGAGGCTGGGATAAAAGGATTGGAAAAATAGATTTATGGTGTTCCCATGAAGCTGGGAGATGGGACCCTGGGAGCAGTGGGGAAAGCTGCTGTTGAGTATTAGGGAGAGATTTGGGACCAAATGATGCCCAGGTGGATGGGGGGATGAGTCCTCTCCTGAGATGGACGCAGGGTGGTGGGGCAGAGCATCCCCATGGGGCTGGGAACTGGGTTTGGAGCGGGTCCTCCCCCAGCTTGGGAGGATGAGGTTGGAGTGCCAAACTGGTGACGCACTGCTGGTTTTTTTTGCTTGCACCATTAGATTTTTAGGATGATTTGGAATGATCTCAGGTGTCTTCCTGAGGCAGAACAAAACCTTCAGTCCCCTGACTTCTGGCTCGCGTCTGGCTCTGGAGGCAGCTGGGTCTCGGGGGGGCTGAAAGGAGCTGGTTTGGTGGGAGCAGCCCTGGTTTTGCCCCTAATCCCAGTGCTCTCTTGGCCTCTTCCCTTACTCTGAGCAAGTCCAGCTCGATGGGGCTAGAGCCTGGGGGCTTTCAGCAGGAGGATGGAGAGGAAGCAAAATGAAAGCCCCAAGAGCTTTTTAGGGGTCAGTCCCTTCCCCTCCATCACGGCCAAACTGGAGCTGGTGCATGGGTGATGGTGCAGCGTGAGGGTCCCCCTGGTGCAAGGCTGGATTTTGGCAGACCTCACAGCCAGGACCCTCCTGCTTCTTCCCGGGCTCCCCGTGCCTCAGTTTCCCTCAGTGTAGAGAAGGGTTAACACTGAGAGGCTTCTGGCTTCTCCTTGCTGCCACGGTGGAAGAGATGCTACACGAGGAAGAAGCATTAAATGCCTCTTCTGGCTCATATTATTTAATATTTTTTTCCTCCCCACTGAGTTGAAGAAGCTGCCAGGAGGAGCCAGTCACCAAACAACCCCCCTCCGAGTCCTACCTGGGGCCAACAAGAAGCTCTTGCCTCTTATTTTGCTTTTTCTCCTTCCTTCCTGCTTTCCCCTCCACAGGCGGAGAAGTGAGTATCGAAGGGAAGCAGAAAACAGGGGAAAAAAACTTGGAGCTGGATCCTGGGGATCAATGGCAGGAGCTGAGCACCAGATAGGCCTGGTGGAGGAGCTGGAATTTCTCTGGATTCAGGGAGAAATTAGGATAAACTGCATCCCTTCTCTGCCCAGGATGTCCCATTGTGGTTCCTGACCCCTGTGCCCTGGTGGTGATTCACTCTTCTCTGGTAGCACCCGAGTTGTAGCTACATTCATTGAATTTCTGTAATTAAAGTGTATTTCCCTACCAAATGGTCAGGGTATTGACGAATCACCCCAAAACCCCATGAACTGGGCAAAGAGGCAAGTATGGTGGCACCATCCCAGTACTAGTCTGGTGTATCCTTCCCTTAGGAGGAGGCTCCTCTGGAAGCAGGAGGAGCTGGAATATCCCCAGCCTGCGCGAGAGGGAAGGTCACCCTCTATGATTTCAGTGGTCTCTGAATCATAAATGATTTAACCAAGGTCAGGCGCTGACTTTGGGAACGAGCCAGGCGTGAAAAAGCAGCTCTGCTGCCCTGTCTTCTCGCAGAAACAGCAGATCAAGAGGCTCAAACTTTGGGGGTTGAGTCTTCTCCAAAGTAGGGGATTGATTAACCCTGGAGCAGATACAGCCACAGCTTCCCAAGAGATCCCATCCTTTCCTTTCCCTCCCACGGGGCTCCCAAATCAGCTCATCCAAACACCGGAGCAGGTTGCCTGGTGTGTAAAACCCTTGGTGGACCCCAAAAAAAACCAACCCAACCCTCATCTCATCCCCCATCAGATCACCGAGGGTTGAGGCTGAGAGCTGACACGGAGCGGGCACGATGCAATTTTTAGCTGTGGCGTTATGCAACTCGGGAGGAGGGATGACTAATGTGCAAAAAAAACCTCCCTCTAAAACAACCCGGCCTCGAACGGGAGACGGAGGGATTTCAGTGGGAGGCACCAAACTGTTGAGAAACTCAAGGCATCTTCTCCCTCTTCCTCCCTGCCGCCTCCCGAAGAAGTGATTTGGGGGATGCAGGAGGGGAGGGGGGGAAACAGTTTGTTGTTATTTTTAGGTGGGGTCTGGGTCGGGTTTTGGGGGCGAGTTTGCCGGGGTTAATCCCCTGGATAAGCTTAGAGAGAGGAGCTGTAGTGGATCAGAAGAGCAGGCGACTGAGGAGCTCTGTAACCTAGGGTTTTATCTCAAACAGTGGCCAAAATTGGCTGCCTAGAGAATAGGATAAGAATAGAGCAAGAATATATGATACTTCCCCCGAAGATCCTCCCGGCCCCTTATCTATGTTTAGGGATCTGGCGAGGAGCGCACGTTCCAGCGAAGGCGAAAAGCAGCGGGAGAAAGCAAGGTTGGTTTGATTTATTCTTGATGAGCTGAATAAATCAATAGGAGCCCGGCTGCCTCTGCCCAAGTCCTAAAATGGCATTTAAAAAAAAATAAAAATAAATAAAAAAAAAAAATAAAATCAACTGGTGTCAAGCAGCTGCCAGAGCTGGGAGCTCAGTGGATTGAAAACTGGCTAAAAGATAGGACCCAGAGGGTTGTGATCTAGGGCACGGAATCCAGCTGGAAGTCTGTACCAAGTGGTGTTCCCCAGGGGTCAGGACTGGGTCCAGTCCTCTCCAATATATTCATCAATGACCTGGGTGAAGGGATGGAATGTCCCCTCAGCAAGTTTGCTGATGACACAAAATGAGGAGGGGTGGCTGACACCCCAGAAGGCTGGGCCACCATCCAGAGGGGCCTGGCCAGGCTGGAGAGATGGGGAGAGGAACCTGATGAACTTCAACAAGGGCAAGTGTAGGGTGCTGAACCTGGGGAGGAATAACCCCCCCCCAACAGTACAGGCTGGGGGTGACCTGCTGGAGAGCAGCTCTGAGGAGAAAGACCTGGGAGTCCTGGTGGACAACAGGATGCCCATGAGCCAGCAATGTGCCCTTGTGGCCAAGAAGGCCAATGGCATCCTGGGGGGCATCAGGAAGAGTGTGGCCAGCAGGTGGAGGGAGGTCATCCTGCCCCTCTGCTCTGCCCTGGGGAGGCCCCACCTGGAGCACTGGGACCAGTTCTGGGCTCCCCAGTTCAAGAAGGACAGGGAACTGCTGGAGAGCGGACAGAAAAGGGCTACAAAGATGATGAGGGGCCTGGAGCATCTTTCCTGTGAGGAAAGGCTGAGGGACTTGGGTCTTTGTAGTCTTGAGAAGAGAAGACTGAGAGGGGATCTGGTCAATGCTTACTGATACTTAAAGGGAGGGTGTCAGGAGGATGGGGCCAGGCTTTTCTCCCCAACTCTCTCAGCCCCCCCTCCCAGCAGAGGGGCTCCAGCCCTCCCAGCATCTCCGTGTCCTCTGATCCCACTCCAACAGCTCCGTGTCCTTCTGCTGTTGGTGGCCCCAGAGCTGGAGGCAGCACTGGGAGGGGGGGGGTCTCCCCAGAGCGGAGCAGAGGGGCAGAATCCCCCCCCCTCCTCGCCCTGCTGGCCACGGGGCTGGGGATGCAGCCCAGGGTGCAAGGGGGGGGAGCTTTCTGGGCTGCGATGCTCAGCAGTGGGAATGGGATCGGAGATGCTGCGTAGCATCGCATGCCCCAATAGTGTTGGGAGTCCTTGCATCCCTCTGTCTGTCTGTCTGTCTGTCTGTCTGTCCGGCAGCACTTTGGGACAGGGAATAAGCCCCCGTAACTGCCCACACCCGGTGCAGAAAGCAGCCACGCAAGGGGCAAAACCCAAACAGCCTCATCCTTCAGATGTTGGGGGGGGGCAGGGATTTGGGGGCTCTTCCCCCCCTCTCCATCACCCCGCAGCAGCGGCAGCAGCTTCTTCCCTCTCTTTTCCATCTGGGAGACCCTCCAGTGCTGCCTGGAGGCTGCGCCGCCCGGCCCCGCTTGCGTGCAAAGTATTAATTGTGATTGTTGCCACAACCGCTCCGTTTCTGGGGAGATGCCTGAAAAAGAGCTGAGAAAATAGAAAGGGCCGTCAGGCGGCCGGGCGGGAGGTTCAGATGTCAGGAGAGTAATTGCTCTACCCAGAAGCAGCCTGTTTCTGCCTTCCCCTGCCAGGAAAAAAAAAAAAACCAAAACAAATCCTCAGTGCTTATTTGACGACAATAAAAAAGAAAAGAAAATAAATAGCAACCCCGTCCCCTTGGCCGTGCTGACGAGGAACAGGGAGAGCAGAGGCAGATGTAAAATAAGCTGCAGTTGAGCTTATAAATAGGTGCCTCCCAGCTCCCAGTCTGGTGCTCCCTTACCTCCGCCCGGGAGATCGATCCGTATGCTTTTCCCCAATTAAAAGGTAAAGGGAGGCTGAGAAAGTGTTTTGGGAAGCGCTGGGGAGAGGGTCCAGCTTTTCCTCTCGGCTGGGTCAGGCTGGGATGGGGAACGGGTCCTGGTGGTAGCATCCCTGGTCCTCGTCGCTCAGGAGATGCAGGTGGTCCCTGCCTTTTGCCCATCCTCATCCTCATCCCCATCCCACCCCCCGTCTTTACGTGGTCCGTGGTGTTGCGGGAGATGCAGATGTTGGCTGGGGGGGTGTTTTGACTCTCCAACATCTGGGGTGCTCTGCTCCCTCTGAGGGGTCTTCATCCCCCTCCCGTTGCAGTGGGAAAAAGAAAAACTTGGGAAAGCGTCCTGGAGTGGCCCAGGAAAGATTTTGAAGGGTGGCCGAGGGTGGGGGAGCTGCACCCTGGGTGTTTTTGGCGGGCTGTGTTACAGCTGGGCCGTGCCAACCTCCCACCTTGCCCGAGGGGGGGTGGTGGGGCATCGTTGGGCACCCAAAAAAAGGTGGAGGAAGGAGCCCTGCACCGTGGAGGGGCTGGGAATTCTGGCCGTGGGGAATCCAGCCGAGACAGGAGGGTGATTTTTCTCCTGGTGACTTTGGGGTGAAATAATTAAACAAAAAATTAAAAAAAAAAAACAACCCACAAAATTAAAAAAAAAAAAACCCAACAACATAAACCCCAACTCGACTGTTGTTATTTATTTTTAGTCCTGCTCAATTTTTTTTTTTTATTTTTTTTTTTTCTGAGGCTGGGAAGCTGCTTTCCAAGGCAGGTCCCCGGAGGCTGCGGGTGGCAGGGCTGGAGCTCACACACAAAATGGCTTTGAACGGGGAGGAGGAGGAGGAGGAGATGGGAGTTAAAAGCCGAGTCGTGTCCCCGGTAAATCAATCGACCTGACGGGGAATGTTTCTCGCAGGCCACGAGCCCTGCCCAGAGCTTTTAGCTGCTTCCAGGAGTGATTGAACCCGGGGTGGTGAGATTTTTTAGCAGCTGCTTCGTGCACCGGTCCCCAAACTGCCACTGGGGGATGATGCTCGGTCCCCTCAACCCATCCATCGTGGCAGCTCGGGAGGTGGAGACCTCTCCTGCAAACCCTGGGGTTCAGGGGCTTTAATCCCAAGGTTTTGTGTGGGTTTTTTTGGTTTTTTTTTGGTTTTTTGTTTGTTTGTTTGTTTTTTGTTTTTTGTTTTTTTGGGATGTGGGGCTTTGAAAAGCCTCCACTTCCAGGCGCTGCTCAACCAAGCCCCACAGTGATGCTCAGCGGAGGAGACCTTTATTTTGGGGGAAAACGAGACACTTTTGGATGCTGTGTTGGGTCTGCAGTGGGGAAAGGGGGGTCAAAGTCACCGTCAGGAGGGAAACGTTGGGGTTTTGTGGCAAAATCCCCGGGTGGAAAGAGCAGGTTGTGGCTTTATCGGGTGGATCGGGCGCTGTCTCCCCGTCTGACGGCCCCTCGCCTGGAAACCAGGTCCTGGCACACGGGGAGAGGCGGTGTTGTGACTCAGAGCTCCAATCAATGTTAATTAATTCAATGATAACGAATGAGAGGGAGAGAGAGAGAGAGAGAGAGAAGCAAAAACACTGCGGGATATTAATGCACCAGGCTTGGCTTTGCGACATCTGGCTTGGGGTTGGCTTGGGAAGTTTTGGTCCCGAGCAGGTTTCTGGGAGGAGAAGACTGTGGCAGGGAGGATTTCTGTCCTAAACTCTTCATTTTTACCCTCAAAATCACCCTGACTCCACATCTGGTTTCTCTCGGAGAATCATTTCCCAAGTCTCCATCTCTGGGTCCATTCTAAGGCTTTTTAAAACCAGATTTTTCCTGATTTACCGACGGAACAGCAGCGTTTTACTCCTCCGGAGAAGACCGTTTCACTTTGTGGTTACTCCATTCTCAGCACCCTGCAAAGTTTGGGGCCCCTGGAAGCTCAGTCTCCCTCTCCCTCTCCTATTTCTCCACAAATAACCGATGAAAGCAGTGTCTGATGGCGTGGTTAATCCTTGTGTCTTTCATTGCAGACACCTGCCAAGATGTCCTCTCCTCCAGTTACCCCCAGGGTGAGGTGATCACCTTCTCCTGAGCCCCGGCTGGATACAGGCAGCGCCCTGGTGAGGGATGCTTTCCCCGAGGGATGCTCTCCCCAAGGGATGCCTTCCCCGAGGGATGCTCACCCCGAGGGATGCCTTCTCCGAGGTGGAGGGATGTGTACCCCAAGGGATGCTTTCCCGAAGGTGGAGGGAAGTGTGCCCCGAGGTATGCTCTCCCCAAGGGATGCTTTCCCCGAGGCAGAGGGATGCTGTCCCTGAGGCTGAGGGATGCTTTCCCCAAGGGATGCGTTCCCCAAGGGATGCATTCCCCAAGGCCAAGGGATGCTGTCCCCAAGGCTCAGGGACACTCTCCCTGAGGCCAAGGGATGCTCTTCCTAAGGCTGAACGACACATTCCCCCGGGGATGCTCTCCCCAAAGTGCAGGGAGGCTCCCCCCGAGGCCAAGGGATGCCTTCCCTGGGGGAGATGCTCTCCCCGAGGGAGATGCTCTCCCCAGGGCTGAGGGATGCTCTCCCCGAGGCTGGGACCTGCATTCCCCCTGGGATGCTCCCCCTGAGGTCAAGGGATGCTCTCCCCAAGGAGCTTTGCTTGCCCACCGCAGCAGCCCAAAGCTCCAGCTCCCAGCCCCATGGCTGGGGGCGGGTGGGGGGGTGAGGGGGGTGGCAGCCAGGTATGTCCCCCCCAAGAGAAGGTGCCGTAGAGCAGTGGGGCCGGGAGCGGAGGTCGGGGTGCTGGGGGGTGGCCCCTCTCCCCTGCCTGCTGCCAGCCCCGCCACGTCCACCCTGCCCATCTCCCCTGGGCTGCCCTCCCCTCCCCTCGCCCCCGCTTTCGGATGCACCGTGCCCCCCCCCCCTTCTGCCTCCGGAGCCTTGCCAGCCGCTCACCGAGACATCTCCCGCCCGCGGCTCCATCTGTGCTCTGACCCCCCCTGTCCCCCTACCCCTTCCATCCTCAAATGGTCACTGGGGACCCTTCTCCGGGGTTTGGGAGGCTCCATTCGAGGTGCCACGAGCGGGTCGCTGCACCATCACCCCCCCATCGCCACCACCATGGGTGCAGACCCCAGGAAGATGGGTGGGGGGTGGTGGTGGTGTTTGGGGGGGGTGGGGACAAGCAGGTCAGTTGGGGCTCAGGGATGGGAAGCAATAGGAGGGGTGAGGTGGTGGGGTGGCCTGGACGGGTCAGCGTGTCTTTCTAACACTGTTAACATATCTCTGTGATCAAGGCAATACTCCCCCCCCCCTCGCGCCCCCCCATTGTCCGTCTGTCCTGTACGCATGCCTCTACCCGTCCCACTGTACTAGAGTTCGAATAAAGACATCCATGAGCTGAGTCAGCTCCCCTATCCCTCCTTCGCCTCTGTCTTTCCTCGCCACCGGTCACCCTGCCTGTCCCGTGTCCCCCCCTCCTCCCCAGAGCCCTCTGTGTGTCCCCCCACAGGGTGGCCCTGGCAGTGGGGACGGTGATTTCAGTGGCGGGGATGGTAATTTCAGCAGTGGCATTTGCCTGCATGTTCTGTCCAAGCTCCTCCTTGCTTTCTCGCACGGCTTGGAGCGGAGCCCACGTGGAAAACCCACGGCCGAGCGGCTTCGGCGGCCCCGTGATATTCCTTTGTTGAAGGGAAGGCACTGCGGCGCTGGCAAACGCCTTGGCTCTGCCCTCCCTGCCTGTCAAAGATGAAATAATGGGCTTTATATCCGCAGCGGTGCCATCCTTAGGCTTCAGAGTGAACACCGTGGTGAGGGGAAGGGGCTGGGCCCCTTCCTTCCAGAACCTGGCTGGGCCAGTTTCTGCTGGCCTGCAGAACTGAGCAGATCAAGCTGATTCACAGGTCTAGGGTCAATATTTCATACCCGTTTTTTTACAGAATCACAGAATCCCATGGGGTTGGAAGGGACCTCTGGAGATCATCCCCTCCAACTCCCTGCCAGAGTAGGGCCACCCAGAGCAGGTCCCACAGGAACGTCTCCAGGTGGGGTTTGAATGTCTCCAGAGATGGAGACTCCACCACCTCCCTGGGAAGCCTCTGCCAGGGCTCTGCCACCCTCAGAGAAGATCCTCCTCATGTTGAGGTGGAACTTCTTATATTCAAGTTTGTGCCCATTTCCTCTTGTCCTGTCCCTGAAGAAAGACCAGCCCCATCCTCTAGACACAACCAGACTTTTTTTGGGGCTGGGGTGCTCCTGGTGTTGCCTTTTGGGCAGCCCTGAAGGAGCTTGAACACCCCCCCTGCACCCCTCGAGGTGCAGCGTGAGTCCCCCGAGAGCCGACGAGACCTGGCATGACTCCAGTCACTGCTGCAGTGAGTTGGAGGGGCCTCAGCCGACACCTCCAGGGTGGATATTTTGGGGGTTCTCCCTGTCCACAACCCAACCCTGGGGGGGGGCACAAGGTCTTTTAGTTGAGACCGGTGATGCAGGGAGAGGCCGGGATGGTTAAAACCCTGAAGGGGGGCGGGGGTGGGGGGGTGGGGGTGGAACTGGAAGGCTGCCACGAAAACTGAAAGAAAACAGCCACAAATGTGAGCAATGGGTGGCCAGGAGCCAAAGAGCAATTAAAGCAAGAGCGAGATGCTCTGTGAGAGCCTCAGGATGCTAAATGCTATGGCCCTTCTCCGACGTGGCCATGGTGACGGGGTGATAACGGGATCGATGCCAAGAGCTTGGGTTGGTGGGTCAAGGATGGCCCCCCAGGGTCCTGCTCCTGTGGATTTTGGGGACCAGAAGGGTTTGGAGCATGTTGGAAGTGCTCAGGACCTGCCAAGCTGCTAGAGGGTGGCCTCAAAAGGGGACCGGGAGAGCCTGGCTCTTTGGGAGGTGGGTTTAGGGACAGGGTGGTGATGTTGTGGGTGGTTGGTACAAAGCTGGCTGGAGATGTCCCCTGTAGTGTCCCCCAAGTCCCTTCTCCATCCTGGCCAAAGCCTCTTCCCATCACCGGTCTCTACCACATCAACCATTTGCAACCAGTTCCCTATTGACTCCTGGACAAAAAATTCATCAGGAGGAACAAACCGGTGGCTCAGGGACCAAGGGTGTCCCCAAGGGTCCCCTGTCTCTCCAGGGCGCCCCTCTTCTTCTTCCTCCCTCTTTGGCTGTTGGCTCAGGGAGAGAGGTGAGTCCCTGCGTGAGCGTATCATGGGGCAGGGAGGTGGGTGTCAAGCCTTCTGAACCTGCACGAAGGTGGACATGGGCAATCAACCAGGTAAGGTCCTTCACTCCAGGACACCCTGGGGGTGTCTGAGTGCAGGAGTTGGGGGGGGAATCCCCCATCCCAAACCTCCAGCTGGTGCAGGGCTTCCTTAGCTCTGGCTTTGGATGCTCCATTGTGCCAAGCTGGGGCTGTGCACTGGGCTGCTGGCCATGGCTGTGGCCACCCCAACTTCCCGATGGGCCACAGACACGTAGAAGGGTTGTGGTGGATGGGGAGACAGAGATGGGAGAGGCTGGATCCCTGGGGCAGCGGGGGGGGGGAAACCCTCTTTGGGGGGAGCACTAAGATGAACTATGGAGGAGCAACAGCTCCTGGAGGGAGCAGAAAGGGTGGTTTATTGATGCTGAGCGTGGTCCTGCCACGGGGACCACCACCATGTGCCACTTGGGCCGTCCCCACGAGGAATTCAAACCCTTTTTGGGCAGTGGGATGCTTCTGGCATTCCCAGTATCCCCATGGACCCCATCCCTGCTGGCAGGAAAGCCCGGCTGAGCCCGGCAACTCTGGCAGCCCCAGCCCGTGGCCGGCGGGGATTTCGTTAGCGCTGCCGCTCGTTTGGAGCTGCAGGGCTTGGATTTGGGCACTTTTGGCCCGAGTCCCCTCCTGGCCTGTGTCTCTTGGCTCGTCATCCCTCCGGGTATAAATCCAGCCCCAGCCAAGCGGGAGGAGGGGAGAAGGGACAGGGATGGAGCCTGGCACACCCTTACACCCTCCAATTTCTTTTCCCTGATTAAAATCACCTTTTCCCCCCATCTCCAGGAGCATTTTTGACTCTTTTTTTTTTTTCCCCTTTCTTTTCGAAGCCAAGGAGAGACCGAGCAGGGAGGGAGGCACAAATGGCACCTGTGGGGACACGCAGCGCAGAGGGAACATGGGCAGAAGGACCTGATAGTGGGGGGGGAGGGAGAGGGGAGGACGATGGTGACAGCATCCCTGGCTTCGGGGCTGGGATGAGCCATTGGGTGCACTTAGAGGGATTTTAATCAGCGAAGGATGGTGCTGTCCATACAAACAAGCAGGAGGCTCCGGGGGGGCCACGCCAGGGCGGTGATTTTTAATTTAGGAAAGTAGATGCTGGTGGGGGACCGGCACACGGGGAGCTGCCGCCGCGCCAGGGATAACCGAGGAGGTTGGAATCCAGGCCAGGAGAGGGGCTTCCCACCTTCTGGGGGGAGATGAGTGGGGAAAGAGCTGGGGAGGTCTGGTCATTGCGTGGGGATGTGGGGTTTCTCCGGAGCTGGTTTGCCCAGGGACGGTTCTCCCGTGCCTCAGTTTCCCTTTTTCCAAAGGGAAGATGCTTAATCCCTGCCACCAGGCAGATTTGCTGGGTGGGGGCATAAAAAGAGGGGTGGTGGGTGAAGGCTGTGGGATGATCCTGAAGTAAAGCCCAGGAGAAGGGCAGCAGGATGCTGAGCATCCCCACCGTGAGCAGGGGCTGAGCCAGCTCCGGGTGAGGATGGGTTTCCAGAGCTTCGTGCTGTGTCTCCATCCTGGGGACAGGAGCAGACGGAGCCGTGGCATCAATCAGCCCGTCGGCCCCCTTCCGACCGGGTAATTCCTGTAATTCCACAGCAGCAGCTCCTCTTTAAAGGGATTTCAAGCAGGGAGACAGCTCGACGTGAGCAGACCCGCGTTTGCTTCTCAACGGCTGGAAGTCGCCTGCTCAAATCAGCGTTACCTGGAGCTGAGGAGCCTCCAGCTCTGGGGCCACCAACAGCAGAAGGACATGGAGCTGTTGGAGAAGGATCAGAGGCCACGGAGATGCTGGGAGGGCTGGAGCCCCTCTGCTGGGAGGGGGGGCTGAGAGAGTTTGGGGGGGTCAGCCTGGAGAAGAGAAGGCTCCAGGGGACCTTAGAGCTACTTCCAGTCCCTGAGAGAGGGGAGATGGAGCTGAGATGTGGGGAAGAACTTCTTTGGTGTGAGGGTGGTGAGAGCCTGGCCCAGGTTGCCCCAAGAAGCTGTGGCTGCTCCATCCCTGGAGGGGTTCAAGGGCAGGTTGGAGGGGGCTTGGAGCAACCTGGTGTGGTGGGAGGTGTCCCCTGCCCAGGGCAAGTGGTGGCACTGGGTCACTGGGTGGTCTTCAAGGTCCCTTCCGACCCAAACCATTCTATTCTATGATTCCTTTGCCTTGCACTGCTCTGGTTGCCTTGGCATCACCCCACCTCATCTTTGGGGTTACAGTAGGAGGTTGTGGCATCACCTGGGGGGGGAATTTTGGAAGGGGAGCCTCCCTGGGAGACAGGTGTAACTCCTCTTCCCTACTGAATACCTGAATTCCCTGCCCTAATCTCAGCTCTTAATTGAGGATGCCTGTGGTGGCAACCACCTGGAGGAGCCTGGGGGCTGCAGGAGGTGGAGCTGGTGAGATTATAAACCCACCCCAGAGCAGCTTCTTGGGGTTGTCTCTGTCTCTTGATGTTGCTGGTCGTGGCCTTGGAGCGAGGGTGGTGAAGGTAAGACAAGTGAGGCAAGGGGGTGGTTTTGGCTGTTTGGGACTGGTGGGACCCTCTGAATGTCCTTCCTCCTGCTGAGCCCCACTGCAGCCCAGCAGAGCCCCCACCTCATGGACTGGTATGGGCACATGGATGGAAACTCCCTCCCCAAACTCAGTGGAACCCCTCAAGAAACCCTTTGCATCCCAGTCTCTCCAGCTTTATTCCCACCATCCCTATTTCTCCCAGAGCATCACCCCACCCCAAAACAACTGGAACCAGTTTGCTACTGGGAAAAGGTGTTCAAGATTTCTCCCCAAGGCATTTCAATGTCCAGTTTGCTCATTGGGGTCTGTCCCAGTCCCCCCAGTATGGCTCTGCCGGGCGATCCGCTGCCGTATGCACAGGGTGCTGAGCCAAACGTGGGGCTGGGATGGATGAACCCCCCCCCCTCTTTGCCACCCCCAGGGAGATTTACAGCCGCTGAGCTCGGCAGCGGTCCCTGGCTCCCCCAGCTCCACATGTCCCCTCCCCATCGGTGATGCTCCAGGCTCTTAGTTTAATAGGGCTGGTGCGGAGGGGTTTGGCAGGAGAGGGCTGGGGACGGTGGCGTCGATTGTGTCCAGTTCCCACTCATTTAAAGGGATGAAATCTAATAAATAACCCGAGCCTGGAATGGTTTTTTCTTTACCATCAAGGAATGAGACTTGCAGCCCATTTTTGGCTGGGCCACGCGAGCCTCGCATGGGTTTGTTTTACCTCCCTGGCTACTCGGATCTGATGGCCTTAATCCTACTGTTGCTGGAGAAAGCTCATAAAATCCACAAAAAGTGACCTAAAATGGGTTTTTTTTCCTCCCCCCTGTCTCCTTATATTGCACTATTGTAACATGTACTGAGAAAGCCAGGTCAGCGGGGGAGATGCTTGAGGGGGCTGAGGGACCCCAGGGTGCCTGTTCTCCTGTCCTGCAGCCAGTTCTCCCGTCTTCAGCCTAGAAAAAAAAAAAAAAAAATCACCTGGAATGGTTTTTTTTTTTACTGGGAAATTGGCTTTTCCTGCTTTGGGTGGTGGTGGTGAGGGAATTTCCCACTGCAAAACTCTGTTTGTCGCCCACCCTAAACCCTCTGACTGAGCTGGGGATGGTATTTCTCCTGCTTCTCCAGTTCCCAGTGGAAGCAGAGATTTGAAGCTGCATCCTGGGAATGCTGGCTGTCCCCCCCTCCACCTCACCCCGCCCCAGCCAGGATGAAAACAAATGTGAAAATGCAGAGTTTCCCTAGAAAAATCAGCCCCAACTCCTCCCAGTCAACTGCTGGGTTGGATGAGCCTCCACAGGACCACCTGGATGTAGGTTCACCCCACTGCCCTGGGCTTTTGAGAGCCTTTTAATTAGGAGGCAGGGCTAATTGGGGGTAGGGAGGTGGCAGTCTGGATGTGAAGGGTGATGCCTGACTCCCAGCACGGCTGGAGGAACTGGGGAACCTGGATTCACCGGGACAGGTCTGGAGCGAGCAGGTTTTGTGCCTCAGTTTCCCCATCTGGTTATCCCTTTCCAGGGCAGGGTGTGCAGCTGGGAGAAAGCCTTTAAAAAAAAAATAAATTAAAAAAAAAAAAAAAAGCAGCTCTAGGAGTCAGGCAAGGACAGTCCTGGGTAATTGGAGAGAGGAGAGCATGATCTTATTTGCCTATTACGGTCCCAGCGAGGCTGGGCTGACACACGGCCGCGGGCACAGCGAGGGCTGGCAGCGCTGATGGCCCCCATGTCCCACATCCCAGAGGGACCTGTTCCCTGGCCCCACCATCCTTTCCCTTAAAGAGATGCTAGGAGAAAGCACCGTGCCGTGTCAGGGCTCAGCAGCCAAGGTCACCCCATCCCCAGGTTGTCCCCAAACCCCTTGCTGGGGAGGGCTGGCTCCTTCCCCCCCCAGCCCGTGTTGAGCTTGGCTGAATGCGCTGCTCCTCCCCGCTGGGGACCGAGAGAAAACCTTGTTTTCTTGCTTTTACACCTGGAAAAGGGCATCTCGGAGAGGTGAAACAAAACCCCAAAGACCCACCGGGTGCACATCACCGGTTGCTCCCATCCCTGGAGGGGGGAGAACGACACGCTCTTCCCCACATTCCCCACACCATGATGGGGGCTGAGACCCCACCGTTACATCCCCCATCCCCCTATTTTATTTTATTTTATTTTAATTTTATTTTTTCCTTTTTTTTTTTTTTTTTAAGCTGATTCATGGAATTTCTGCTCTGGCATCACCGTGTTGCTTTAAGCTGTTTACGCGAGTTCGGGAGGCGACGGGGCGCGGGGGTATTTTTAGCTCGCCGGGGAGCGGAGCGGGATTAAAATGCAGTCAGTGTTACAGACGCTGGGGCTGAATCAGTATTCCTGCACAAGCCTCTCCGTGCCAGCGTTTTCCATTGAGTGTCTGAAAAACCCAAGTTTCCATGGAGACCCAGCTCCAGGGCAACCTGTTTTTTTTTTTTTTTCCTTGCAAAAAAAAAAAAGATAAAAATAAAATAAATAAATGAAAAAGGCAGCAGGTAAGGAGTTGGGCACGAGGGATGGCTGAGTTCCGGCTCCGAGAGGAGGATGGTGGCTATAAATCCTTGGTCCTGTCTCACCCGGGATGCAGATGTGGGTGTTGGGTTGTGAAACACTGTTAAAAGGTTGGGTTGCTCATCCCATCCCACAGCTCTTTGGGGTTTTTTTGGGGGCTGGATGAGTTTTCTGGGTGGTGGCTTTGCTAAGGTGGTGGTGGAAGCTGGGGAAGAAAGGAGGGATATGGCGCTGAGGAGAAGATGGGTTTGGGTTTGCTCTCCTGGAATGGTGGGACCAGGAATTTTCCCTCCATCTCATGGAATGAAATGAATCAAATCAGCAGATCCTCTTATCCATGTCGGTACTGTGTCTTCTTCTGCCTTGAGGCATCTTTGAAGGGGCTTTGCTCATGGGCAGGTTGTCTCCAGCCCGCAGTGGGGGAGCAGAAATGCTGTAAGAGGACATAAGGATGAAGATGGTTGCTTAGGATCCTACTGTGGAACTGTCTGTCTTGGTTTGTCTGTTGGTCCACGTAAAGATAGCTAGAAGAGTTTCCCATGGAGACCCAAAACTTTGCTGTTCTTTGCTTCCTAGGCAAATCTCCCCTTCGCCCCTCCTGCTGCACGTGTCTGAGAAATTTGGAGGGGGGGGGGAAGGAAAAATATTAGTTCTTGCCATTTCTATAATTTCTCCTGCCTGTCCCCAGCACTGTGGTGGGGGCTCACCTCAGCTGGTGCACTGACAGCGTTGGGTGGCAAAGCAGGTCAATGTGTGGGGAAACTCGGTGCTCCCAGTTTGGTACTGGAGAAGATCTGGCAAGAGAGACCTGGCCGGTCTGCAGCAATGAGATGACTGTTTGGTTGTCCTAAAAACTGCAGGGCGGTTGGTCTGTGGACTCATTTGATGGCACCTTTGGAGATGTTGGCGTGATGGGGATGTGAACATGGGTTGTACGTTGAACACCAGGAGCTGGTCTCTCTTTGTATAGGCAACAGGGTCCTGCCTTGGTCATGAGTTTTCCAAGCAAAGGCTCATCCTTGAACCCGTTGAGATCCAAGATGGAGCCAAGGCATTTTCTCCCAGTTGCTTTCCCTTTACCGTGATGGGACTTGAAGAATGAAGAAAGGTAGAAAACCCAGCCTGGGACTGTGTGTAGCTGCCCCAATGGAGGCTGAAACCAAGCAGTAAAGCATGGTGATATGAAGATACCAAGGGCTGGCTCTTGGAGTGGCCGGTCCCACCACTGCCTCCTTGCTGGATCTGCAGGGATACACCCATGGGTGATGTGTAACACGGGGCAGCTTCTGGGGAGGGTTGGGAGGGATCATCTCGGAAAGGATGAGCTGCTTCTGGGAGAAGAAGGGTGCCTTAAATCCAGATCTCCTGGTGGGATCTCATCCTACAGCAGGATCCGAGGGCAGATGGGCTTCCTGGAGAGATGGAGTGGAGATTCTGCAAGGAGGGCACAGGCAGATGTGAGCCACCAGCCCCCTGATGCAATGGGGTAACTCGAGGCCACGTTCCTTGCGACGGGGCTTGGTCTTTTGATTTTTCAAACCAAGTCAAAAGAGCGGCCACGGTTGAACGAATCTACTCGGTTTTCAAAGTGGAGTTTGTGCTTTGCCATCCTTCACCCGGGGAAAAGAATGAAATCCCATCTGCAGCAAAAACATCTTTCGGTGTCTCAAAGGCTTTTTCATTAAAAGAGAAATGGATGTTTAAAACCCCGTGTCCTCCGAGCAAAATCCAAGTTGAGAACTTGTACCAAATAAAAAGATTTTTTTTTTTTTACTGCAGCATTTTTCAGCCTGATTGATTAATATTTTTTGCCCAAACAGAGAAGGTTTCTTTTGATGTAAAAACTGTTGTCATGGGCTTTTTTTTTTTTAATTGAAAAACCACTTCCACTTTCATGAATAGCTGTTCTACCATCCCCAGCCAGCACTCAGGGTGCCTGAAACAGCTCCTGTCCAAGGGGTTCTTTTCCAGGATTGGAAACAGCTGACATGATGGGCTTTTATTTCTGTTCATGGTGAATTTAGGCAGACTTGCTCCTATTCAGGCTGCGTTCAGAAAACGCTCTGTTTTCCCTTGTTCTGGGTAATAAAAGGCAAAAAAAGCCATATTTCAGCCCAGCTCCTTGTTTTTATGTAGTCTTGGAAATGGTCTCTCTGCCCACGGAGTCAAGAGGGAGCTTCTGGAGGGGCTTTGGTGTCTGAGGTTCGTGGTTCTGCTCTTGGATGTTGGCTTTGGCCAACGTTTGGCCATGGGATAGTAGAGGACTAACCCCCCAGCACCTGTGATGCTGCTGGGTTTGGGGGCACCAGTTCAACTGGGATGCAAGGTGTGACCCTGCTCTGGGGGTACGGTGTGTCACCATGGCAGGGGTGTCCCTGGGCTTGGGCACTATATGCTGAGGCCATACTCCTGGCCATGCCAGATGCTCAGTGGCATCAAGGGGCTTTTTTTCACCTGTGGCTTGGAGGCTGCATAGAATTGCCTCTTACCACTGCTGGCTGCCCAGGATGCTCCACTCTCAGCCTTTTGGGTTGTTTTTTTTTTTTCCTTTTTTTTTTCTCCGGGGTGAGCAAATCTTCAGCTTTGCTTTCTGCTCACAGGGAATGATATTTGTGGAACACCCTACAGCAACAACAAAAAAATAAAAACAAACCCCAACCCAAATCGCAGCACTCCAGACATCTCTTGCCTCTATTCCCATAATATTCAGGACAAGTGTAGGGTGCTGCACCTGGGGAGGAATAACCCCCCCCCCCCAACAGTACAGGCTGGGGGTGACCTGCTGGAGAGCAGCTCTGGGAAGAAAGACCTGGGAGTCCTGGTGGACAACAGGATGCCCAGGAGCCAGCAATGGGCCCTTGTGGCCAAGAAGGCCAAT
>JAOQGH010000013.1:1895425-1913114 GCA_025769975.1 Gallinago jamesoni
TTCAGTGGTGCCCAGGGACAGGACAAGAGGAAATGGGCACAAACTTGAATATAAGAAGTTCCACCTAAACATGAGGAAGAACTTCTTTGAGGGTGGCAGAGCCCTGGCAGAGGCTGCCCAGAGAGGTGGTAGAGTCTCCTTCTATGGAGATGTTCAAACCCACCTGGACAAGTTCCTGTGGGACCTGCTCTGGGTGGCCCTGCTCTGGCAGAGGGTTGGACTGGATGATCTCCAGAGGTCCCTTCTAACTCATGATCATTCTGTGATTCTAGAACCTGGCTAATTTCTCTGTGGGACCCTGTGGGAGAGGAGGACTCATGCAGCTTCATTCCCAGCACGAACATCGGGGATGGTTGGGTAGGGCTGGGCAGCTCGTGGGGAAGGGGGGAGATAGATTATAAACCTGTTGCATTTAAGCCCTGGTAGGAAACGTCGCCCTGTTTGAGGTAGAGCATAGTGTCCTCCCTCGTGCTTGGAGACTGCAGGAGGCTCAGCTGGGGGAAGGAGGGAGAAGCTTGAAGGAGCAAAAGCTTGGAGTAAGGATGCTCTGGTTGCTTCCAGCTGGAATAAATACCAGCTCCTTACAGACAAAGGGAAGGTCAATCTTGCCCGGGCAGCTTTGCCAGGCTGTGGTGGCACCTCGCAGGGCCACCACCAGCATCATCCCCTTTGAACGTGTCCCCCAACTCCCTGCACCCCGCCCCGGTCCCTCTCCGTGGGACCCCCACACTCCAGCCTCTGCTTTGCATTTTTAGCTGCCGTTTGCAGCTCTTTTGTTATTTTCTGCTGTTGGTTTTTGGAAAAAAAAAAAAAAGAAGCAGCTGACACCATCTCGCCATTTGTGGAAGGCAACTATTTTAGGGACATAACTTGTGGGTTTTGGAAAACTTACCATAATGGGAGAGCTGCAGTTCCTTCCAGCCTTGCCTCTGCCCAGCTCCCTGCCAGCCAGCTCTGCTTAACGGGGCTGCTTTTAATGGGATGTTAACGACTCAAAAAAAAAATAAAATAAAATAAAAAAATAAACTACCATGGAGAAATTTCTGAGCGGGATAATTGGGAATCAGCTGGAGCTGGGGGCTCTTCGTGCTTCCCAAGCACTTGTCCCTCTCGGAGAAGGATGTCACATTCCTGTAACTGGTTTAAATGTGTCCTCGGTGCTGACTGGCGTGTTGAAAGCCAGCGTGAGCTGCCGAGCTTGGCAGGGGTGGGTTTTGGGGGGAGAAATGGCCTTTTTAAGAGGCTGGGGCTGAACTGAAACAACCTCTCCCGAGCAGCACTGGGGAGGCGATTAAGGAGAAGCTGGAGGAGATGCACGTTCTTCTCTCTGCTCTTGGTTGTGGCCGTGATGGGGGGAGAAACCCGTGGGCTGTGTGGGGCAGAATGAGGGCTCCTGTAGCCCAGAAAATGATGGGTATAAACTGGGAGGGGGTGGGGAGGACACCCGTGGTGTCCCCCCATCCTCTGACAAAAATCCATCAGGAGGCACCATGGGCTAAACGTCCCTGCTTGTGGGGCTGCTGCTCCGCTCCCAGGCAGCATCCACTGCCCCTTGCTTGCCATTCAGGGGGTTTGTCACTTCTAAATTTGTCCCTTTGGGGACAGGAGGAAGATGGATGGGGGAGAAGGAGGTGAGGAAGCGTTTCTTTCTCCAGGTCCATTGTCTAATCAAAGGGAGCTTGACTTTAAAGGCTTCCCATTGGGGGCAGAGCTGATGGGGAACGTGCATCATTAAAAAAATATTCAAGTCCCTCCGTTCCCTGGCACCTCTTTGAAATCATTGGGGACTGCAGGGCCTTGGCGTGGCGGGGGGGACACACAGGGCTGATGGCCCCACGGCAGAGCCACATGGTGCCCCTGGGTACCTCAATTCTATGAAAAGCAGTTTAAAAGCAGGGGGCTGCAGGCATCTCCCCAACGTGGGCTGGGAATTGTCCCATTTGCACTTTCTCCCCCTCTCTCCCCATTTCCCTCTGGAGTTGCATGGATGTTAGCGGAGCCAGCAAGGTTTTGGGGGATAAAACAAGTCCCAGGGATGCTTTTCTCTTTTATATATAAGAAAACAGCTTTGTCCTGCAGCCGCCGTGCCCAAAAAAAAGCCAAGCCAGCAGGAGGGAGGTGATGCACACGTCGAGGTTCGGCTCTGAGCTGCATAGATTTGGGTAGATTTGGGTCAGGATCCACTTTTCTGCCCTCCCATGGGTGCTGTTTGGGAGAATATGGGGCAGAGACACTCTGCAAAAGGATCTTCTGGCCTCCATATCCCCACGTCTCCAGTCTGGGGCTGGAGACGTGGGGATGTGGAGGCAGGGAGGGAGCCATGGGGGTGATGGGTGCTCGGGGATCCCCACACCAGTGATGTTGCTCTCAGCAAATTGATGCTAATCCCGTCGTCCCTGCGGCAGAGCCGGCACCACCCCGGCAAGCTGGGGGTGTGAGGGGTGCAGGGGGGGGGAGCTGAGGTGTAAATCAGGATGGCTCACGCGTCTCTGAGGCGCTTGGGTCCCTCCTTACTGCTGGACGACCCTAAAAGAGGTGCAAGAGGGGATCCCCAACTTCCTCAGTGGGCAAGGAGCTGCTCCTGAAAGGTCTCATGGCCACAGTCCGTGCCCGTTCTTCCCAAAACCTCACCAGGAGGAAGGGAAAAAAGAGAACTTTCTAGGTGAGCCCCACCATCTTTGCTCCTGGCTCCTCTCCCCACATTTCCTTGCTGCTTTTACCCTCTGGGTTTCCAACCTGCAGGACAAAACCACCCCAGCAGGTACCCACACCTCATCCCACCTCGACACCCCCTCGCTGGTTGCGTTTCCACGGGATCAGCATCTTCCCAAGATGCAGGGAGAAGCGTTTCCCGGGGTTCTCCCCCCACAAATCTCCCCCGAGGAGGGTGTGAGCAGGTGGGTTTTGCCTGCCCTGATGGGAATTGGGAGGAGGGTGTCCTGGCTGGCTCTCAGCCCTGCTAATCACCCCCCCGAGCAGCTCCCCAGGACCACCACCCTCCCCCAGCCTCAGCAGAGCCACACAATCAGGCTGGGAATAAGGGCAACCCACTGCAGAAGGGGTCTAATTAGTCTAATGGGGGAGAAAATTTGCTGGGGGGGGGGGGAGATGAAAATAATCCAGGTTCTGCCACCGACAGGCTTTTTAGCCTTGGGCACGTCGCTTAACTCCCAGGCTCAGCTTTGATGTCCCAAATCAAAGCTGCCAGCGTGTTCTGCTGCTTCCAAAAGAAGCCTGCTTTTGTCTTTTTTTTTCTTTTCTTTTTTTTTTTTTTTTCTTTTTTTTTTTCCTTTGGCTTCTGCTTATTTTTGTGGCTGGAGGAGCCCATTGTGTTGAGTAACTTTGGCTTCCTGCGTTAGACAGGCCATAAAATGCTGCGTGGAACCAAGCCTTGTTATTAACGTTTATTACTGCGGAGGGAGCAGGCAGGGAAAGCGCGGCTCCAGGGGTGGGGGAGCTTTTTAAAGCAATCACCTACGGCCCTGCAACCTGTTATGAAAAGTCTCTGCACATCCAGGGGGGATTCGTTACGTGCGTAGGGGATGTGGGTAATTATAGGGAAAAATCCCCCTCTCTTGACGGAGAAGAGCCCGCCGGGTTTGTTCTGGAAATTAGGATCGGCGTAGTTGTTGTGGGTGGGTTTTTTTCCCCTCCCATCACGGGGTTGGGTGGCTTGTGAAGGTGGAGATGGTGTTGGTTGGCAGCCCGAGGGGTTGTGTTTGCTTCTGAGATGCCTGCCCGGATCAGGGTTGGCTGCCTGGCTCTCCTCGGAGCACTGGGAATCCCGCCGGGTTAATTCCCAGGTAGGGAAGCAAATTGCTGAACGTTTGATCCTACCTCTGCCCGAGCGTCCTCCGTGGTCGCCACCGGGTTCTGGGGATGGTTTGGGCTCAGATCTGCCTCCTCCGTCCCCTCTGGCCAGTGTGGCTGAGAGGGTGGTGGGGTTTTTAAGCCCTGGGAGCTCCAGTCTGGGCAGGACCTTGCTGTGCCGAGGGGCTTGGTGGGGATAAAATGGGAGCTGCGTGGCTTTAGTCTGAGCAAGCTTTGGTTTTGGATGGAAGGCAAGTTGGCTGGTGATACCGAACTGGGAGGACTGGCTGACACTCCAGAGGGCTGTGCTGCCATCCAGTGAGACCTGGACAGGCTGGAGAGCTGGGCAGAGAAGAACCTCATGAGTTTCATCAAGGGCAAGTGTAGGGTCCTGCCCCTGGGGAGGAAGAACCCCCTGCACCAGTAGAGGTTAGGGGTGGATCTGGTGGGAACCTCTTCTGAGGAAAAGGATCTGGGGGTCCTGGTGGATATTAAACTATCCATGAGCCAGCAACGTGCCCTTGTGGCCAAGGGGGCCAATGGAATCCTGGGCTGTGTAGGGAAGAGTGTGGCCAGTAGGTGGAGGGAGGTCATTCTCCCCCTCTGCTCTGCACTGGGGAGGCCACAACTGGAATATACTGTGTCCAGTTCTGGGCTCCCCAGTTCAAGAGGGACAGGGAACTACTGTTGGAGAGAGTCCAACGAAGGGCAACAGAGATGATGGAGGGATTGGAGCATCTCCCTGATGAGGAAAGGCTGAGGGAGCTGGGACTCTAGTCTGGAGAAGACAAGGCTGAGGGGAGACCTTATTAATGCTTCCAAGGATCTAAAGGGTGGGTTGAAGGAGGATGGAGCTGGACTCTTCAGTGGTTCCCAGTGACAGGACAAGAGGAAATGGGCACAAACTTGAACATAAGAAGTTCCATCTCAACCTGAGGAGGAACTTCTTCACGTTGAGGGTGGCAGAGCCCTGGCAGAGGCTGCCCAGGGAGGGTGTGGAGTCCCCTTCTCTGGAGACATTCAAACCCACCTGGATGCCGTCCTGAGTGATGTGCTTTGGGCAACCCTGCTTTGGCAGGGGAGTTGGACTGGATGATCTCTAGAAGGTCCCTTCCAAGTCTGACAGTTCTGTGACTCTGAGATGCCCTGAGACAGAGGAAAACCTTGAGGTGGGGAAGAGTTGGAAGCGTGATGAAGCCTTGGGTGGAGGCACAGAGCCTGAGGAGCACAGTTTCGAGAGGAGTTTAGGAAGGGGTTAATGGGCACCATCATGTCCCCAAGGAGCAGGACAGGAGGAGGAAAGTATTTAGCCTGGTACAGCTTAGGAGCTGCAGTCTCTTTGGTCTTTAACCCTCTCTTCTTCTGCTCAGCAGCTTCCCCACACCCACCTCCCACCCTGGCAGCTTTCCCTTCTGCTCTGCCCAGCTCAGCCCCTCTCTCCATCACTGGCAGGACAATCTCTGCCCCCACAGACCCTGGGGACAGCACTGCTGGGTGACCATGCCACCACCTCTAGCCATGCCAATACCTGTCATTGGTCAACCCAGCTCCCCAGGGTGAAGATCTCAGGAGCTTCTCTAGACCAAACTGAGCTGCAAAGGGGCTTGGGGAGGCTGGAATTTTTGCTGCACCTGGACATATGGGTTGGTTTTTTCTCCTCCTTCCTGCACAGTGAAGCCTGGGGAGGAGAAAGTATCTGAGGAGCCTTTGGGGCTGGATCCAGCCCTGCAGTAACCCCCCACCGGGCAACATGGGGACCTTACCTGCTGCTGGAGAAGGGCAGTGCAGGAAGGAGGGCTGAAGTCATCAAGACGTTCACAGGCTGCCTTCCCTCCTTTCTGATTTTGTTTAAATTAAGCCATCTGCCCACATTAAATGGTAAATTATCTCAGCTGCTGCCCGGCTCCCTGTGGGGATGGCGGGCAGAGGGGAGGGAGGACAGGGGGGGACACTGCAGGGCTGGACTCCGGGCTTGGACCTGGGAACAACGTGGCTCCCGCGGAGGTGGGTGTCACCTCCCCTCCTTTACACTGGGGACCAGCCCCAGGCAAACCGGAGCCGGTCACCTGGGAAGATCACAGCTCTGCTCCACTGGCCATGGAGGAGGGTGAGGAACCGGTCTCTAATCCATCTAATCAAGCCAAGCGTGGTGTGACCTTCCTTGGCTGGTGTCCTTGGGAGTCCTTTTCCGGGCAGCAGCGCCTGCTCCCGCTCTCACCGTGACGCTGCGGCTCAGAGGAAGGCAGAGATGTGGTGACCAGGACGGAGGGGCTGGAGCTACCCTGGGGAACAGAAAACCAGGGCTGAAGCAGGACCTGGATTGGGTCAGGGTGGGATTTTTGCTTGATTTCTGCCTTTGTGAGTGGTGCCTGCAAAAAGGGGAGACACGTGCTGGACTGGTGGCTGAGAGAGGACCTTGTCCCCATGGTTTTTGGTTTGGAAAGACCTTCCCGGTCCTCCAGGGACATCTTCTAGAAGTGAAGCCTTCTCTGGGTGAGGTGGGGAGACCCTCTTCCCTTTTGGGTGGCTTGAAGCCAGTCTCAAACCCCGTCCAGGGAGCCTCCCCATGGGCTGCCAGCCTCTGGAGTCAGCTTCGCTCAGTCCCCTCTGCTCCTGCCACACTGGATGCTCTCCTCCGCCAGTGTCACCACTCAGCAACACACACAAGGGCCACCTCCCCTGGCATGCAGCACCCAATGCTGTGCCAGCACCCCCAAAAATAGCCACCCTCTCTGGGTGGCCCTGGGGAGGACATGAGCTGTTGGTGCTGATTGCTGAGACCTGGCTCTTGTCATCGCTGCAATGAGTTGTGCGGTGTCTATTTGGGATGGTCCCCAGGGCTGTGTCAGGGACATGCTGGGTGGCTGCAGCTGGTCACAAGCCACCCATCTGCCACCAGAGCCCTTTAGGGGCTCTTTGTAGGAAGGGGGGGAGCACTGGAAGGGAAGGGAAGGGCTGGGGGCCATGGGTTGCTGGGGGAAGGGGTGGGAGACCATGGGTGCTGGGGGAAAGGATTGGGGTGAAAGAAGTGGGTGAGAAGAAAAAGCAGCAGGAGGCAGAGAGGGCATGAGGGTCTCCAAGGTGTGCTGTTGTCTGGTTGCTGGCAAAACCCCAGTCCTGTTCCCACCCCGTGCAATGGGAGCCACCAGCTCCAAGGTCCCCTGTCCCCCCATGCAGTGGGAGCCACCACCTCTGACTGTCCCTGTCCCACTCTGCAATGGGAGCCACCAGCTCTGAGGACCCCTGTCCCCTCATGCAGTGGGAGCCACCACCTCCCTGGGCAGCCCATTCCAATGCCTGACAACCCTTTCAGTAAAGAAATATTTCCTAATATCTAACCTGAACCTCCCCTGGCCCAACTTGAAGCCATTGCCCCTTGTCCTCTCACCTGTTCCTTGGGAGAAGAGACCGACCCCCACCTCTCTACACCCTCCTTTCAGGGAGTTGGAGAGAGCAAGAAGGTCTCCCCTCAGTCTCTTCTTCCCCAGACTGAACACCCCCAGCTCCCTCAGCCTCTCCTCATAAGGCTTGGTCTCCAGACCCCTCGCCAGCTTCGTTGCCCTTCTCTGGACCTGCTCCAGCCCCTCAATGTCTTTCTTGTGGTCTTTTCTTGTCCAAAACTGGACACAGCACTTGAGGTGAGGTCTCACCAGTGCCGAGCAAAGGGGGATGATCACCTCTCGGATCCTACTCACCATGCTGTTCCTGATCCAGGCCAGGATGGTGGTGGCTTCTTGGCCACCTGGGCACACTGCTGGATCATGTCCAGCCGACAGTTGACCAACACCCCCAGGTCCTTTTCCACCAGGCAGCTCCAGCCACTCTGCCCCCAGCCTGGAGCCTCCGTGGGGTTGTTGTCACCTAAGGGCAGGACCCAGCAGGATTCCCAGGGGCTCCAGCCAGCATTCAATGGAGGTGTGAGAAACAACCTCAGTGCCAAAACCTGAACGTGTAGCAAGGACCCGGGGAGGAACAGGCTGCTCCAGCTCCAGCTCATGCAATTCAGTTTGCTGTGAATGCAGCAAGAGTCTCAGCGCTGGTTA
The DNA here is from genome assembly GCA_025769975.1 of Gallinago jamesoni. Classification (NCBI taxonomy): domain Eukaryota; kingdom Metazoa; phylum Chordata; class Aves; order Charadriiformes; family Scolopacidae; genus Gallinago; species Gallinago jamesoni. Next base: position 1,903,279 of record JAOQGH010000013.1, read on the forward strand.
TTGCATCTCAACGGAGAGATGGAAACCCGATTATCGGCAGCCATCACCTCGGGGTCATTAAGCACCAGAAAAAAAGCAACCGGAGTCTCTTAATGCTTTCTGGAGACATTGGGACCAAAATGGAAGCTCTGAGCATCCTCAGGCTCTGAGATGTGTTTGCTCTTCTGTCTGTGCTCCTTCCACTGCCTTGTGGGACTGTTTGGGAGACTGGCTGGGAAATCCAGGCTGGTCCCCAGTGGTTAATCCCCACTGGGGAAACGATGGGGTTGCTCACCCAGGATGGTGCAGATGAAGGTTAAAGTCCTGCCCTGGGGCAGAGGGGCTGGGGGAGCTCCCTGGGAGGCAGGACTAGGGGCCTGGAGCATTTCTCTTACTTGGGGGCTTGGGGGTTTTTAGTCTGGAGAAGAGAAGGCTGAGGGGGGATCTGATCAACACCTATAAATACTGAAAGGGTGGGTGTCAGGAGGTTGGGCAAGGCTTTTTTCAGTGGTGCCCAGGGACAGGACAAGAGGAAATGGGCACAAACTTGTACATAAGAAGTTCCACCTAAACATGAGAAGGAACTTCTTCACTTTGAGGGTGGCAGAGCCCTGGAGGAGGCTGCCCAGAGAGGTGGTGGAGTCTCCTTCTCTGGAGACATTCAAACCCCACCTGGACAAGTTCCTGTGGGACCTGCTTTGGCAGGGGGTTGGACTGGATGATCTCCAGAGGTCCCTTCCAACCCCATATCCTTCTGTGATTCTGTCACCTCGGCAGGAATCCATCCCATCCCCAGGATCCCCATTTTCTGGTTTCCTATGTGCTCTTTTCTGTATTTTCTGAGGGATCCCAAGTGAGTCAGCTCTTCACAAGGGTTGGAGGTGTCTGAGCCGACAGGAAAGTGACAAAAAAACCCTAAAGGTGGGTTGCAGGTGAGGAAATTTGGGAGGGAAGGCAGGGATGGAAAGCCAGGGAGAAAAAGCAAAGAATCCTGGCAACCCTGCTGCTGCCCACTCAACCCACCCGAAGGAGCCAGACAGAATCCCCACCGCCGCTGAAGAAATGCCCTCCCGAAGGAGCCGGGAGGAGGAGGAGGCTGCCGCGGGGGGAGATGGCCTCCAGGATGGAGCTCGGTGCCAGGAGTTAATTGCCTGTGGAAAGGAGGGATGGTAAAGAGTGAGGGGCAGAGCCTGAAGGGCAGATCACACCCGCGGGGAAGACAAATGAGCTGCTCGCCCAAGATGAACTACGGCAGCTCCTCAAGGGCATCAGCGGGAAGAGGATGGGGCAGGAGACTGCAGCGGAGATGAAAGGGTTAACCTAACGACCCGCTTATCTCATCAGCAGCAAAAACTTGGGGTTTCCACTCCTCTGCATTTCTCTCCTGGCAGTGGTTAGGTGCAATAAACCCTCATGTGTGTACACACGCACCATGTTGTCCTTCCCTTGAGGGCTTCCTTGGGAAATAACCTCTTCCATCTGCGGGGTCTTTGTGTGGCTCGTGGCCAGGAGGCACCTGGGGCCTCATTAGCTCCAGGGATGGGTGATTATCCACAGGTGTCGATGGGGAAATGGAGATGTAAAGCTGGAGAAGGGCCTGGAAATAAATTGTATGAAGAGCAATTGAAGGAGCTGGGACTGTTTAGTTTGAGGAAGAGGAGGCAGAGGGGAGACCTCATCACTCTCTGCAACTACTTGAAAGGACACTGTAGAGAGGTTGGTGTTGGTGTCTTCTTACAGGTAATTAGTGACAGAATGAGAGGGAATGGCTTCAAGCTACAACAGGGTAGGGTTAGACTGGACATTGGGAAAAAATTCTTCACAGAAAGAGTGGTCAGAGACTGGAAGAGGCTGCCCAGGGAGGCGGTGGAGTCACCATCCCTGGACGTGTTTAAGAGTGGTTTAGATGTGGTGTTGGGGGATACGGTGTAGGGGAGAACTTTGTAGAGTATGGTTGATGGTTGGACTCAATGAGCCCAAGGGTCTTTTCCAACTGAATGATTCTATGAAATGGCTTGGCCTGGGGCAGGAAGTAAATTAGGTTTGGGGGGCTCTGGATGGACCCGCAGTTTCCTTGCAGAAGCTGAGCAGGGTGGGGATGTGGCTCTACTTCTGAGCAGGGACCAAAGACCAGCCCAGAGCATCAGGACCGTGAGCAGATCTTGTCCTGACCATGTAGGTTTAATCAAATTTAAGATTATAGAGGGGCTAAAAGCCCTGTTGGGTGCCCGGACAGGGCTGCAGAAGAGAAGGTTTCACCCTGGTTGCTCTCAGCTGGTGGTTAGCAGCACCCTGGAGCAGGAGGGGGGATGGACTTCGCCATGCTCTACCTGGGGTGATCTCTGGCTGCTCTTCTTGCTCAGCCCTGTCTGCTCTTTTTTTGGACTGTTTTTTTTGTCGCCAGCCAGCCAGGCACCCCATCTCCCAGACAGAAGAAATGAAAATGAGCCCTTGTCCTCTGCAGAGGAGAAGATCGGGGAGAGACATGGAGGAAAAGTGAGGGAAATTAAGCAGAAATAGCTTCAGGGGTCATTTAAAAATATCCCCACGTCTCCCTTAAATATATATTTAGCAAGAATTCATAGTCCATGGCTGATGGAGCTCCAGGCACCAAATGTACGGAGCGGTTTTTGATAAAAACCCATGGGATCTAACACAGCTTAGAGGGGAAAGAGTTTCATGGGGTGGAAATGGGGGAGATCCTACACCGTGCCTGGGGCAGGAGGTTGCAGGGTTCCTCTAAGCCACCTTCCCGTGCCCATGAACTGCCCCCACACTGCACAAAGCCACGTGTTGAGCCTTTTGGGCCTCATCAGGCCAAATCCAGGGCTCCTCCTGATGGGATAGGGTTGGCAACACAATCCTTGGAGACCCCATGGGCTGCCAAGCCTGTGTGCAGCAGGTTGTGGTGCCACCACCTTGTCCATCATGGTTTTCTTCTCTCAGGAGTATCCTGCTCTGGTCCCTCTGCCTGAGTGAGGAGCCCAGCTTGGATCCTTGTCTCCAGGAAAGCTGGGAGCAGATGAAGAGGTGTTCGGCTGAGTCCAGCCCTTCTGGAGAAGGGAAGAGAATTGCTGACGGACCAGCTAGAGGGATGGGAAGTCATGGCACCAAATCTATAACGCAACGCCCACGAGGAGAAATGAGTAGCAGGTGTGGTTCTATGGGAGGAAGAGTATGAAGCCACCACGAGGAAGATGCTCAGAGGGCATGAAGCACTGGGATGTCCAGGAGCAGCACTAGACCCTTCCACCATTGGCATTGAGTGTTTTCCATCTCCCAGTCCTTTAGGAGTAAGAAGATCCCCTCATTCCTTGGAGAATGACCCCATCCCAGAGCAGCCCTTGTTTCCCAGCTCTGCTCCAGGAGCTGTGTGACCAGCCAGAGTCCATGAATTATTCATGGCTCCTCCGTGGAGCTCAGGATCCCCTTACGCCCTGGAGAACGGTCTCCTTGAGCAACCAAGCTCTGCCCAGGGCTGTCGGCTCAGAAAACCAAAAACTCCAGAGAATTCAACTCGCACCTTCCTTCCTTGAGCCCAGAGTCGCTCCGATGACAAAGTCGGGGCGAGGGGGTGACTTTGGGGTCCCCACTGAAGGTTGGTGGGTGTCTCCTTACAGACCTGTGGGCTTTATTGATTGTCTCCTGCCCCAGTTCCCACCCCCTCCAGATTATAACTGCTCCCAAACGGAGACAAACGGACCTGCCAACCTCTGCTTTGTTTTAATTGCCGTCTTTCCCTCCCCACTAATGACATGAAGACAAAACAAATGTGTGATGGAGCACCTGGGCTGGGAGATGCTGGGGGGCATTTGGTGCTTGGTGGGGGCATCGTCCATCCCCACCTGCCTGGCACAGAAAAACCCCTCTCTGAAAACCCCCAGCGTGGGGAAACTGAGGCACTGGAACTGTTGGGAGGAGGTGGGAATTTGTCTATGGGTGACAGGGAAACCAGTGTGGGGCAGCCCAGGCAGGTGGTAGAGTGGGGAAGAGGGATAAATAGGGAAAAAACCCACAGAGCAGAGGGGTCCCTGGGACCTTCTGGGCTCCTCATCTGTCTGCGTTTCAGCTGAGGCCCTTTTCGCTTGGGAAGGTGTCAGAAGGGAGGGAAGACGTTGGGAAGACTTGGTCTTTTCACCTCTAGGGCTGCCGGCAAAGATGCCCTGACGGGACCGGCGAGGACGTGCCACTCGGCATGATGCTCCCCGCTCCCACCACGGCTGGAGCGCGTCACGGGGAAGAGCTGCGAGACATGACACACGCCACCCTGAAGACCAAAGGGAGACAGGGGACTTCTGCGTTTCTGCAACAGCGTTTGGCACAGCAGGAGAGAGGTAGCCATCCCTAGAGGGGTGGAGGAGAGGCAAAAGGTGCCCTGGAGGTGGCTGGCACGGTGGGATCCATCCCCTTGGTCCCTCCAGTGTGGGTGCTGGGCTCCCTGCAGGCTCCTGCCCAGCTTCTCCTGTCCCCTTCCGCTTGTGCAAATTGCTTGTGCAAATGGTTGAGAATCATCTTTTGCCTCAGGCCACGTCCTTGCTTTCCTCCCCATCAGGACACGGGGAATGGGGCAGGTCTCAGCTGCTGGGAGGTGGGGACGGGTGACACTGGGTGGCTTGTCACAGCATCCCTTATCGCTGCCCTTCCCTCCCGGAGCAAGTGCCACTCAGCCTGCAAAGATGTCACACGTGGCGGTGACGTTATAGCTCAGAGCAGGGATGGGGGGGGGGGGTGTCTCCTCTCTCTCCCTGTCCAAGGAGAATCCTCCTCCACTAAAGGTCTCCAGGAGCCCTGGTGGAAACCAAGCCACATCTCAGCTGTCGGGGTCATTTTGGGACCCCGTGGTGGTGTGAAGTCTCTCCTCCTCCAGACCCACTACCTGTTTGCTCTCTGCCCAGCAAGATCCAGTTCATGGGAGGCTGCGGTGGCAGCTCTTGCTTGTCACCTCCTGGCCCGTGTCCCCCTGCGGTGACACAGCAATGGCTGGAGCAGAGGCTCTGGCGTTTCAAGGTGCCTTCCCGCGGGGGTCGTGGCAAATCTCAGATGGGCTGAGTCCCCATGGGCTGTGATGCTCCTCCCCAGGAGAACGGCTTCGTTTTCCTCCCTCTCCTCAGAGAGAGGGATTGAGGCACAGAAGGGATGATGGACCACCTTGCTGCCTCTCGGTGGAAGGGTCTTGGGATCCAGGAGGATGTAAAATTGGGTTCCACAGGTAGTGATTGGAAGGCAAGGCGCCAGCTTGTGGGGGGCAGATGGACCGGAGACGGGCAGGAGCCAACCCACCTGAAGCCTATGAATGGACCCAGCTTCCCAGGGCACTGCTTGGCTTCCTCGGAGGAGCCAGGGGTGGCCACCCAAAACCACCATCCTGTCTGGACATCGCTGTCCTGAGCGATGTGTCCCCTCGACCTGTCCCAGGGAGAGCATCCGGGGGCTGGAAAGGGCAGGAGGCCAAGAGCACGGAGGGTCCCTGGGTGCTCAAATCTTTGGCATTAGCGATTTATGTCCATCCACCAGGACACAGGGCTTGGGTGAAGGATGCTGTCCTGGATCCCCCATCCTGCCCGAATCCTCGCTGTACTTTGGGGGTTGATTTTTTCCCCTCTCCATTAATCTCTGAATATTAGGTGGAAAACGGACAATTACTGTGCTAATGGCTCCATAAATTCCTTCATTACTTATTAAACTCCAGCACTCCGGGTGCAGCGGAGGAAAGAGATGAAATGGAGAAGAAAAGGGAGGGGATGGGGGTTTGGGGGGGGGACTGCGCTAAGGGCAGAGGGTCCGGCTCCTGCCCCGGGCAGGGCTGCGGCAACGGGGCCGGCTCGGGCCCCCGGTAATTCACGGGCTCTCGCTGCCCTCTGCCGGTAGCGGGACTGGCAGGGGAGGGCAGAGCCCCCCCCGAATACGGGGCTGGGGTCCCCGGAGCGGGGAGAAGAGGCTGGGGAGCAGCAGGATGCCGGGGGCTCCAGGGATGCTCCCAGGAGGTCGATGGGTGGGATGCGGCGCAGGGACCACCCTGCCTGGGGAGCCTGAGTTGAGCCACCCAGGACTGATTTCTCTTCTAATGCTGGGGGGAAAAAAACCGCACCTTTTAGAAGACCCCAGTGTCTGAAGTTGTGAAAATATTTACTTTCTCACCAGCTCCGGGGTGTGGGATTCAAGGGCTCAGGGGTTTTGAGAAGGAGGGATGAGGAGGAGCGAGAGCCGGGCGCTTGATCCGAGCTGCCAGCAGGGTTATTTCATACCATGAATGGCACATTCCATAGAAATTAGAAAATTTGCTGAGGAATCCTCTCTCTCCCTTGATGGGTGGGATCCAGAGAACCCCTTGCTCCAGTGCCGGAGCCCTGAGCCCTTCTTTTCCTCCCAAAGTCCCACATTGGCTGTCCCTGCTGGGACGGAATGGGCTGGGGATAGCCCTGATATATCTTTTATTAGTATCGGGATTCATTATGGTTCTTTATTATTATTGTTAATTATTTACTCTCATCCTATTAAATTTATTTATATTCCAACCCTCGAGTTTCCTTGTTTTCCCCGATTCCCCTTTCCCGGGCGGGGAGGGCTCCATTGGGTGAGAGAATAATTGCCTAAACGACAATAAATTGTTAACGGGTTTTCTCAAACCATAACACCGTGGCACGAGCTGTCCCCAAGGCCCTCGGGGATGGTGCAGAGGGGAGCAGAACCTGGGCAAAAAGGGTGGAGGGGGAGCACCTTGAACTTGAACTTGACCCCCTCACCCCCCCATCAGCCTCCCGAGCCCCGCTTTCCCGGTGGGGAGAAATCCCGCTCTCTCCCGGCTTTCCTCAAGGTACCTTGCAGGGTGGATGTTCTCCAGTTTTGGGGTTGTTTTTTTTTTTAATTCCTGCTGGCAGAGGGCAAGGCTGGGCCGCGGCGGAGATTGTCACCGGAGTCACAGCGAGGGGTCAGGGGACCCTTCGACCCCTGCTCCGGGTCAGAGAACATCGGAGCTCACTTCTGGGCCGGCATCTCCCATCCCGGGGGGGCTCTTGTGGCCTCGCCTAAGTGAAGCTAATGTATTCCGACATCTCTAATGGCCAGCTGGGATGCAAGAGCGTCTCCGAGAAGGAAAGCAGCTTGTCTGAATGCAGAAACCAGCAAAGGTCTCCTCCGTGGAGATGCCCGGTGAGCCTTCCGCCCGTGTCCATCAGCCAGGCTCAGGCTTTAGGATCCTGCCAGGGAGCTCTCCCGGCTTCTCCTCCTCCTCCCTCGGACCGACCTGCTCCTCCGCCACCGTCCCCAGCCAGGGGCTGAAAAGAAGACGCACAGCTAAAGACCTAGAAAAAGTGGTTTTACAGGAAAACGACAAGTTGGTTTTGGGGGGTTGGTTTTTTTTGGTTCTCCAACACCCAAGTATCTCCCAACACCCAAATTTCCTCCAGGATGAGCCCAGCTCCGCAGAGGGACCTGGATACCCAACTTCCACGGACATCAAATGTAATTAGCCAATTGTATCTAGGCCAGGGGCTCAGGGGCCATCTGGCACCTTAATTATTCATACACATATATATATAAGCGCAGACAGAGCCCTCTTTATCTAGCCCAGGCCTGGGGGGAGATTCCTGCTTACGCTGGAGCGTTTCTCATGGCCTGACAAAGCGTGTTCTTCTCCAGGGCTGGTTCCAGGTGCCACATCTCCTTTTCCCAGTGCCAAAACCCGCTCCAAGCCCCACCAGTGCTGCTGAACTGGGAGCCGCGGAGATCCAGAGGGGGGAAAATCCCAGAGGAGAAGAGTTCCCCCTTGGAAAGGGAGGTCTTGCTGGTCTTGTTTAATATCTGCCAGTCTTCTTTAATATCTTTATTGATGATCTGGATGAGGGGATTGAGTGCACCCTCGGTACGTTCGCAGATGACACCAAACCAGGTGCGAGTGTTGGATCTGCTTGAGGGTTGGAAGATTCTACGGAGGGACCTGGACAGGCTGGATGGATGGGTCAAGGCCAATGGGATGAGGTTCAACAAGGCCAAGTGCCGGGTCCTGCCCTTGGGTGACACCAACCCCATGGAGGCTCCAGGCTGGGGGCAGAGTGGCTGGAGCTGCCTGGTGGAAAAGGAACTGGAGTGTTGGTCAACCCCCAGCTGAACATGAGCCAGCAGTGTGCCCAGGTGGCCAAGAAGGCCACCACCATCCTGATCTGTATCAGGAACAGCGTGGCCAGCAGGAGGAGGGAAGCGGTGGTCTCCCTGGACTGGGCACTAGTGAGGTCTCACCTCGAGGGCTGTGTTCAGTTCTGGGCACCTTGCCACAAGGACACTGAAGTGCTGGAGCCACCAAGAGGTGAGGGGTCTGGAGAACGTGTCACACAAGGAGAGGCTGAGGGAACTGGGCACACTGAGTTTGGAGAAGAGGAGGCTGAGGGGAGACCTCATTGCCCTCTACAACTCCCTGAAAGGAGGGTGTAGAGAGGTGGGGGTTGGCCTCTTCTCCCAAGGGAATAATGACAGGACTAGAGGAAATGGTCTGAAGCTGGGGCAGGGGAGGTTTAGATTAGATATTAGGAAGAATTACTTTACTGAGAGGGTGGTCAGGCACTGGAACAGCCTGCACAGGAGGTGGTGGAGTCACGTGTAGATGTGACACTTCAGGGCATGCTCTAGTCCCCGAAATTGTGGGGGTCCTTTGCGTGTGTGTGTGGTTGGACTCGGTGACCTCAGGCGTCCTTTCCAACCATGAAGATTCTGTGATTCTCTGAAAGAAGTGGGTCAGGGGGGCTGGAATCCGATCAAACGTCCCTCAGGAGGCCCCATCCCTGGGGTGATGTGACCCAGCACTCCCCCAAGGTGTCTTTTATTTTGTCTTAATTCCTTCAACCAAGGAATTTTAATTTCTGGTTTGTTTTTTTTTTTTTTTTTTTTGTCTCCCGAGCCCAGGCAGCACAAGGAAGTGGTTAGAACCTCAGCAGTCTCTATCTCTAGCTGTTGAAAGTGAAGGGTCTCCTCTTGAAGGTGGTGGAGCTGCACCGTGTTTCACCAGATGTAACCTCAAAGACGAAGCTGAAATATGGCAAAAAAAGGGTTTTTTTCCCCACTCTTTTCTCTCATCTAGCCAAGCAGCGACTCCTCAGCTCCTCTGGGATGCTCTGACAGATGCTACAGGACATGGAGGAGAAGAGCTTGTGGGAAGGGCTGTCTGCACGGGCTGTGGGAGCATCTGATCCAGACTAAAATGATGGGGGTTTATTGGGATAAACTGGGAATTTATTGGGAAACTGGGATATTCTGCTCTCTGGAGCCTGCTCTGGGCTGGGCCTCCTTCTTCAAGCAACCCCATCCCAGCCTCCAGAAACCTTTCTAGCAATTTTGGTGCTAGAAGTGAGATATTTCTGTAAAATGGGAACAGCTTGACAAAACAGCACATTTTTTTCAGGGGAGACAACGATGCCTGAGCTTTTTCCATCAGCGGTGTCTCCCTGGAAAGCAGCTTGACCCCGAGGAGAGCAGAGGTTGTGATGAGCCCTGGATGAGCCTCCACATCTGGCTCAGCTGAGGTTCCTCCGCGCCTCCCTCACGTCCCTCCGTATCACTTGGTCTGGATCACAGAATCACACAGAATCACAGAATGACATGGGGTTGGAACGGACCTCTGAAGATCATACAGTCCAACCCCCTGCCAGAGCAGGGCCACCCAGAGCAGGTCCCACAGGAACTTGTCCAGGTGGGTTTTGAATGTCTCCAGAGGAGACTCCACCACTTCCCTGGGCAGCCTCTGCCAGGGCTCTGCCATCCTCAAAGGGAAGAAGTTGCTTCCTCATGTTAAGATGGAACTTCTTATACTCAAGTTTGTGCCCATTTCCTCTTGTCCTGTCCCTGGGCACCACTGAGAAAAGACCAGC
>JAOQGH010000013.1:1914731-1928978 GCA_025769975.1 Gallinago jamesoni
GCAACCCTGCTTTGGCAGGGGAGTTGGACTGGGTGATCTCTAGAAGGTCCCTTCCAACTCCAACAATTCTGTGATTCCATGAACCTCATGAAGTTCAACCAGGCTATGTGCAAGGTCCCGCATGTGGGTCAGGGCAATCCCAAGTCCAGATCCAGGCTGGGTGGAGAATGGCTGGAGAGCAGCCCTGAGCAGAAGGACCTCGGGGTGTCAGTGAGTGAGAAGCTCCACACCCCCCAATACCACTTGCTGGCAGCCCCGAAAGCCCCCCCACACCCTGGGCTGCATCCCCAGCTCCGTGGCCAGCAGGGTGAGGGGGGGATTCTGCCCCTCTGCTCCGCTCTGGGGACAACCCCCCCGGGCTGCCTCCAGCTCTGGGGCCACCAACAGCAGAAGGACATGGAGCTGTTGGAGCGGGGCCAGAGGAGGCCACAGAGATGCTCCACCTCTTGAGCTCCAGCCACTGAGTGAAAGACAAGATTGCTGGCCAAAGCAAAAGCCTATGAGCGTAACTAACGTTTTCCGTGATGCTTCAAATAGAGAATATTGCAAGCGGAGAGAGGCGGTGCCAGGCCGAGGTGACCCTGTGCCAGGCAGGCAGTTCCCAGCTGCTGCTCCCTGCTGCTGACCGACCCTCCAGCTCCGACCCCCGGGCCTGACTCCACTGCGCTGCCGGCCCGGAGACCTGCAGGATTCCCACCGCCGCACCGGGAGGTGTTTCACTGTATTTCTCGGGGCGGACGGACACAAGGACAGGCAGAAGGGCGCAGGGCCCAACAGGCACCGATTGGAGGCCGAGCTACCGCAACCCGCTTCAACGCTCTCTCCTTTTCCCCCTCCGCTGAAGCTGAGCCCCAGCCCACCCCGGTGGCGTTTATTCGCGCGTCCCTGCGTACTGCGCTGAGGAGACGAGCGGAAATAACAAACACCCAAACACCCGCTCCACGCCGCAGCCCGGAACGCTCTGAGCCCTCAGCCGCGGCCGCACGGCGAACTCTGCCGGGGAACCGCCCTCTTCGTCCTTGCGACCAATCAGAGCCATAGCAAGTATGACTGATCTCCATTTTATCCTATCCGCAAGCTACTTTGCGGCACCCAATCAGATCCCGGGGGAGATTTTTCTCGCCCAATGACGAATGAAGAGGGGAGCTCGGGCAGCAGCCCGCGCTACTTCGAGAGTGGCGTAGGTTTCAGCCAATCAGTGTAGCTCTGGGAAGGTTACCAGGTACCAATGAGGAAAGGGGGCGGGGAAAGAGCAGCTCGCGAGAGGTTGAGAGGGACGATGGGAACCCGCGTCTAAGTGAGTGGCCAATGGGGAAGGGCGGGGCGGGGCCGAGGCAGGACCATAATAACTGTCAGGTAATCGAGCCAATCAGAAGGAGGAGATACGTTACTCCAACGGCCAATGAGCCGGGATAGTCCACCCATGGTTGAACGACCACGATTGACAGGGAAGCATCACCAGTCAGAAGGCGGCGCCCTTTCTAACTGTCCAATGAGAGAGCGGGGCGGGGAGTAGCGGGGGGGCGGCTCTTCCCGCCGCCTCCCCTAAGGCGCGCGAGGCCGGCGAGCGGAAGGACAGGCGGCTGAACCAATGGAAAAGGGCAGCGAGGGGGGAGTGGGCGGGACTTCCTCCCGGCGGGGGTGAGGGGGCGGGGGGCGAGGCGCCCGGCGGCCAACGAGGGCGGCGGGCCGGCGGCCGGCGGCCAATGGGCGCCGAGGGGGTGGGGCCGGTGGCCGCCGCGGCTTCCAAGATGGCGGCGGGTGCGTGAGCGCGGCGGTCAGTCAGTCGGTGAGGCCGCCGGCGGGAATAGGGCCCCGGGGCGGGAGGGGGCCCCGCCGCCCGCCGCCATGAAGGGCAAGGAGCGTTCGCCGGCCAAAGCCAAGCGTTCGCGGGGCGGCGGGGTCGGCGGCGGCGAGGACTCGGCGTCCTCCTCCTCCTCGGCGCGGGGCGAGCGGAGCAGCAAGAAGCCGAGCGGCTCCGGCGGCTCCAACGGCAGCGGCGGGAAAGCGGCGGCGGCCTCCAACGAGAGTAACAGCGGGAGCAGCCGGCGGGCCCCGCACCCGGACAAGGCCGGCCGCGCCGGTAGCCGGGAGTACGAGGCCGGGGCGGCGGTGGCGGCGGCGGGCGGCGGGGGTAGCCGACACGGCTACGGCAGCGGTAAAACGGCGGAGGCGTCGCGGAGCGGCAGCAGCCGGGGCGGCGGGGGTGAGTCCCGGGCGGCGACGGCGGCCCCGTCCTCCTCCTCCTCCTCGGAGTCGGGCGGCGGGGAGTACAAGACGCTGAAGATCAGCGAGCTGGGCTCGGCGCTGAGCGATGAGGCGGTGGAGGACGGGCTTTTCCACGAGTTCAAACGCTTCGGAGACGTGAGTGTCAAAATCAGCCGCCTCCCGCCCGGCACCGGGGCCGCCGACGAGCGGGTGGCCTTTGTCAACTTCCGCCGGCCCGAGGACGCCCGCGCCGCCAAGCACGCCCGCGGCCGCCTGGTCCTCTACGACCGCCCGCTGAAAATCGAGGCCGTCTACGTCGGGGGCGGCGGAGGAGGGAGCAGCCGGCGACGGAGCAGCCGTTCCCCGGCGTTGCTGGACAAGGAGTCGCCCTACGGCACGGCGGCCGTCGGCGTGGCAGCCGCGGCAGCGGCGGCCGTCCGGCACCCGCCGGCTGGGGCCACCCAGCGGGCTTTGTCACCCGCTGGTAGCGGCGGGGCCCTGGGTTATCGAGACTACCGGCTGCAGCAGCTCGCTCTGGGCCGCTTGCCGCCTCCCCCGCCTCTGCCCAGGGAGTTGGAGAGGGAGAGGGACTACGGGGGTTTCTACGAAGCGCGAGTGCGGCCGGCTTACGGGCTGGAGCGGGTGGCCGGTGTGGCGGCCGCTGGGGGTTTTCGTGGGGGAGGAGGGGGCACCGGAGCCGCCAGCGAGGAGGAGATCAGCCCGGAGGATGACCAGAGAGCCAACCGCACGTTGTTCCTGGGCAACCTGGACATCACCGTGAGCGAGTCAGATTTACGCCGAGCTTTTGACCGTTTTGGGGTCATCACCGAGGTGGACATCAAAAGGCCAGGGCGCGGGCAGACCAGCACCTATGGTTTTCTTAAATTTGAAAATCTGGACATGGCGCACCGAGCCAAGCTGGCCATGTCGGGAAAGGTGCTGCTGCGTAACCCCATCAAGATCGGGTATGGGAAAGCCACTCCGACTACCCGGCTCTGGGTGGGTGGCCTTGGGCCCTGGGTGCCCCTGGCTGCCCTGGCCAGGGAGTTTGATCGGTTTGGCACCATTCGCACTATCGATTACCGCAAAGGTGATTCGTGGGCTTATATCCAGTACGAGAGCTTGGACGCGGCGCAGGCAGCCTGCACCCACATGCGTGGGTTTCCCTTGGGGGGGCCGGATCGCCGCCTCCGCGTAGACTTTGCCGACACCGAGCATCGGTACCAGCAGCCCTACCTGCAACCTCTGCCCTTGCCACCCCCGGCTCATTATGAGCTGGTGGCGGAGGCGGCTGCTTTTGGGGCTCACCGGGGAGCCCCACCTGATCCTCTTCGGGGGGCCCGGGACAGGACGCCACCGTTACTCTATAGAGACCGCGACAGAGACCTTTATCCTGAGACAGAGTGGGTGCCCCCCCCACCCCCTGTGCGGGATCGGAGTAACCGGGCAGCTGCCTATGACCCACTGGAAAGCCTGGAACGCCGCCGGGATGGTTGGTCCTTGGAGCGGGACCGAGGGGAGAGGGAATTGGGGAGTAGTAGTAGGGATCAGCCTAGGAAACGGAGACTGGCGGAGGATGGAGGCCGCCATTTGGACCGCTCTCCCGACAGCGAGCGCTCCTCTTCCTCCCGTAAGCGTCACTGTTTAACCACAACCTCTCCCCCGGACCGCAGCCCCGAGCTCCTCGGAGGGAGGGAGCGTTACAGTAGTGACCCCGAGCGTTCTTCCTCCCGCTTGCTCCTTTTGGAGCGACCCTCGCCCGTCCGGGAATCGCGCAGGGGTAGCCTGGAGCGGGGGCAAAACGAAAAGCGCGACCGCAAGAATTCCGCCGAAAGGGAGCGGAAACATCGCGCTTCCGTGGCGGCCGCCGCCCAGGAGTGCAAAAGTCCAGCCAAAAAGGAGGAACGGGCTACGGAAGGAGGCGGAGGCGGCTCCCGCCTCAAACCCCCTCCTCAAAAACAGCAGCAGGACGGAGCGTCGCAGGCCGGGGGAGCCCCCAAGCTGTGCTTGGCTTGGCAGGGGATGCTCCTGCTGAAGAACAGCAACTTCCCCTCCAACATGCACCTGCTTCAGGGGGACCTGGGTGTCGCCAGCAGCCTCCTGGTGGAGGGAGCGACTGGTGGGAAAGTAGCTCAGCTCAAGATCACCCAACGTCTTCGCCTGGACCAGCCCAAGCTGGACGAGGTCAATCGACGCATCAAAGTGGCGGGTCCCAACGGTTACGCCATCCTTTTGGCTGTGCCCGGCGCATCAGACAACCGCTCCCCAACCGGAGCTGCCGAGGCGGCCACCACCTCCACCCAGAGGCCACTCAGGAATCTGGTGTCCTACCTAAAGCAAAAGCAGGCTGCTGGGGTGATCAGCCTCCCCGTTGGGGGGAACAAAGACAAGGAGAACAGCGGGGTCCTGCACGCTTTTCCGCCCTGCGATTTCTCCCAGCAATTCCTGGACTCCACGGCCAAGGCGCTGGCCAAATCAGAGGACGACTATCTGGTCATGGTCATTGTCAGGGGGGCGTCCTAAAGCCCCTCGTGTTCCCTGTACCCAACCCTGCCTACTCCTCCACACAGCCCCTCCAGCGTGTGCCAGGTGCTATGGGATACAGCCTTAGCCAGCCCCGTCGTTATTTTAAATTAGATCTTTGTTTCTAGGTGACTTTTCCTGCCCTTTTTTTTTTTTTCTGTTACTACATATTTTATTTTATTTTTTTTTCTATAAATTTAGAAGCCAGAGAGGTTGGTTAGCCATTAGTGTGAATAGGAGATTTTGAGGATCCCCCCATTGGGGATGGGGGATAGTGGGGAGGCTAGGCCTGCTTTGATTTACAGAAAAAAGAAAAGAAAAAAAAGAGAGAAAAAAAAAAAACGAAAATGGGGGTTGGGGGTGGGAAAAAACGGGGGGGAGGGGGGAAAGAGCAAACTCCCATCTTCTTGATTTCGATTTGTGTCCTTTTTTCATTTCATGTATTTTTAAAGCGAATTCAGTGGCTCATCCTTGGTCAGAGTTACAAACCTGAAAGACCAGATTTAAAGCACTCAGTAGTTAAAATGGAAAACCACATACTTACTAGCGGACTGGTGTCAACTCTCTTATTGTTATGATTATTATTATTACTATTATTTTGTTTTGGAGTCCTTGAAATTCCGTGCCAGCCTGAGGCCAGTGGCCCTTTGGCCAGTGCGATCCCTTCTCCTCGGGAGCCTCAGTGGTTTCCCTCGGAGTTGACGTGGCTTGAGGTCGATGGCTTTTCAGGTGACCAGCACCTGCTCTCGGGTACTGCAGAACCTTGAATTCCTTTAGTTGGGTGGTTGAGCGTTTCCATCCAGCCCCTCTCAAAATGCATGCACTGAAAGTATGCTTTTTTTTTTTTTTATATATTTTTAACAGGTGTAGTATTTTTTTTTCCTATTTCTCCGAGTTCTGTTGTATCCCATAAATGCACTTTGGGTTTGTAGCAGTGACGATGGTTGGTAAAGAGCTGAAGACTTTGTTACAAACCATGAATGTCTTGTGCTTACTCTGGTATGTGAGAAACAAGGAGGTGCTTTGAGAAGAACTTGAGTTTGTTGTGGTTTTTTATTTTTACTGCCTTTTCTTTAATTATTTTTATTTTTTTTTTCAAAGAGTTGCAGGTACAGTGGGGTCTGGTTCCACAGTGCAAACTCTGAGCAAAGTGTGCTTCTCTCCAGAGATGGTTTTAATTCTGTGATAATTTAATTACATGGAAGTTCTCATTAATGTTTTTACCTCTTTGTTAATAGCAAGAAACTGCTGTCTGCTCAGGACTCTTCAGGTACAGTACAGTGGGCATTACATGAGGTTTCTCGTTTTATAGGCAGCTGGAGTCAAGTGTTTTTAACTTCTTGAAGAAGTATTAAAAGTCCTCTGAGATGCTGAGCTTGGAGCTCTTGTTCCTGTGATTCTAGGAGGAAACAGGTTGCTTTTTTTTTTTTTTTTTTCCAAAGAACTCGCTTG
Source organism: Gallinago jamesoni (assembly GCA_025769975.1). Lineage (NCBI taxonomy): Eukaryota > Metazoa > Chordata > Aves > Charadriiformes > Scolopacidae > Gallinago > Gallinago jamesoni. The sequence goes on from JAOQGH010000013.1 coordinate 1,920,915, forward strand.
ATTTTTCTCATGGTTCCCCCCCCCCCCCAACATTTGTTGGACACTTTTCTCCAGCTTGCATTTAGGAGGGAAGAAGGGATTTAAATCCCTGTCGTTTTTGGTTTAACAACCCATGGGATGTTGCAGCCAGCTTCAGAACTGAAGTGTAAATCTGACCCGTAGCCATTTATGGGCCCCGGAATTATAATCTTGCACTTAAACCCCTGAATGTAGTCGTGCACTTAGCCCCGTGTGCGGAGATTTGGGCAACGGGAGAGCCATGCTGCTCCCCTCGGTCGCTCCTCCACCATAGTCCTTGGGCCACTGGTCCAGGAATGAGTTGAGTTTTTGACAAAAATCGAATTCAAAACAGTAGCAAGTAGTCGATGAAGGAGAAAACGTCTTGAATGTATTTTATGGGCACAACAGTTCTGAAGCGTGACTGCGCTCTCTTGAGATTCCCTGTCGCAAAAATATGAATTTCTATTTTCTGACCCATTCGTCAGAGAGTGCTTTGGTTTAAGTGGGTTTTGATTTCCTTGATCTGACGGGGATGAGTAGCCGTAGAATCCCGAGCGTCGCCGGGAAGGGAGAACTTGAATGTGGCAGCATTATCTTGAAAAACGGAGATTTGGTTCTAGAGCTCCTGTTTGTTTGGGTGTTTTTTTCTTTCTAAATGGAAAGGAACAAGCCTCATTTAATGCTCTTTAAATGTTCGAGGGGGAAATCCAGGATTTCTGGGTTGTCGTCCTTCAGCGTGAATGTAATAACGGCAGAATTCAGCTGGTCCTCTTACTATTAACAATGAGACTATTTCGAACCGACACCGATAAAGGCAAATAACTGTCATGTTTTAGAAGATACGGCCTATTTACCACTTTACTGGGAAGAATGTCTTGTTTTAATTCTGGCGGGTGCCTGTTGGGTGTCAACAGTAACCGGCGCCGCTGCCGCCTCCCTCCTCGCGTTTTGAGTGAGGTTTCTTGGTGCCTCTGACCCGAGTCACTCGGGAAGCGCGGGGTTTTGAAGAAAAGAAGCTTGAAGCGCTGGGAATTCCCATCTAAACCCAAAAAAAACCCAAAGAAAAAAAAAAAGACAAGGAAGCACTCAACATTGTTTGCGTTCAAGGCTTCAACTTGCCGAGAGCGGCGTTCGTTAACGCTGAGACGCAGCAGGCACCTGTTTTTTAAAACCCATAAAACTTGGAGTCAACGGAGCTTGTCAAAAGCAAAACTCAGTGGGGGAACCCTTTGGGAAAGAGCATCCTGGTGTACTTCCATATTATTCTTTTTTTTTTTTTTTTTCCCCTTGTAAAATAGCGGTGGTTATTCCTGCCACGGGCTTTAATGAGTCTAAATCACCCCACGCCGTGGGGTAACGAGGAACAGGCGAGGCTGCCTTTGACTCCAGGTTTTCTGGTTCCTTTATTGAATGGAGAACCTGCTTCTTTAAATCTGGTTTATTTGTGGTTGCTGCTCTGGTATTTGTAAGCGAGGATTTTTAACAACCCTTTGAGGTTTCTTAATGTCAAAACACAGTTGACTGGCAACGGTTTCCTCCTCTTTTTTTTTTTTTTTTTTTTTTTAAATAATTTTGCCGGTGCTTAAGTCGGGATGCTGCCATGGAGGCTGGGAGAGCCGGGCGGGCTGGGCTTTTCTCTTCTCCTGGGAATCGGGCACCATTGGAGTCACTGGTCCCCTAAGAAATGGGCTGAAGGCGAGTAGAAATGCGGGTGCGAGACCACTTGTGTGTAGAGCGAAGCAGATGTAGCAGATTTTAGCTCTCTCGTCGCGTTCGGCATTACCTCGGGGGGAGACAGAAACTCAACGTGGTGATTCTCCCCACGTTGCGTGCAGCTGCTCTTCCCTTATTTCAGGATTTTGTTGGATTTAGCCAGGGGGTGGGGGTGGGATGGAACAAAAGGATGTCCTTTTCCTCAATCATTTCATAATTGTGCATTTTATGCTTTGGGGGGAAAGAACCTCAAATGACTCATACTTTTGTTTAAGATTTTTTAGTTGTTTGGTTGTTGGTTTTTTTTTTGTTTTTCTTTTTTTTTAATTGGAAACTTTACGCAACTTCCTTGGCTGCCGGCCAGTGGCTTTGTTTGCTCCCGTCTGCGCTTAACTGGGATTGCGGCTCCAACACTGGGATTACTCCAGAGGTTTCAGCCTCCCGGGCAGACAAATCTTCCCCTCTCTTTTTTTATTTTTCCTTATTTTTTTTTTTTTTTAAAGCTTTTAAAGGATCGAAATGATTTGGTGAGAACTTGCTCAGCCCCCTGTGGAGGGCGGAGAAGAATTTTCCACCTCTCGCCTGGGTTGGGGGAACCATCTGTTCCATGGTGACTGAGGTGAAAGGCCTTAAAGTATTACTGGGGAAGGAGAAGCCACTCAAAATTGTGAAGACAGGTTCAAAAACCTCTGAGGACTCAGGGAAAAAAAACAAAAACGGCTTGGAAAATTGTAATTCCTGGCTTTTAAGAAAAAAAACAGTGTTGAGGGCAGTTCTCCCGGGGAGGCTGCCGTGCGCCGGTCCGATGGACACGAGAGGGGATGGAATTATCACCTAGAGCTTTTGGGGTTCTTTCCCCCTCTTCCCACCCTCCCACCCCCCTTTTTTTTTTTTATAATTCCTTTCTGCAGAGAGCACCCAAGGACAGATATTCCAGTGATTTCTAAGAAAAATGATGAGATGATTTTTGTATGAGGCTTAAAGCAGAGCGGATGGTTAATTGACTGTTCAACTTCGTGCAGTTTTCATTGTGTGAAAATGATGGCTGAGAAACATCACTTGAATAGTAACAGTTTTAAATGATATTAGACCTTTTTCTTTAATATTGGAGTTGTCTCCTGGTCAGATTCCGCAGCAAATAGGAGAAGATAAACTGTGTAACACTAAGTTTCATTACTTTGTTGCTGAGTTCCCTTTGAAGGGGAGGGGGGGGGGAATAACTCTTTGAGGAAAGTCAACCGAATTATCCGTAATCCGGTTGGTTTTTCTCAGGCTGAATTCTTTTCTGTGCGTCCCCTGAACTGTTACTGAAAGTTGAATAATCACCAGTACTGTAAGCCTTGGTCCAAAACGAAGCCTGGCACTACTTTGTTACGCGTCGATACACGGAAGGTGACTTCATTTCAAGGTTTCGTGCCCGTGGGTGACATTGGTGCTGTTTTGTTTTGATTTTGGTATGATTTTTTTTTTTTTTTTGGAAATCCACGTAGAATATTCAGAAAAGCCCTTGTAGCCTTGTAGCTCTTTTATGTTCATCTGTGTAACGTAGAGGGGGGTGGGGAAAAACCCACCAAAACCAACCTGTTGTACACCCTGTTTGTATGGAAATAACATTTTTCTTTCCTCCTGCAAAGCAAAGCTGGTGGACTGCAGAAGACAAAAACCGCATGGGATACCAAGCTCTAATGGACCTTGGGGAAGAGAAAGCTGGGGCTTCCCTGGAATTTCCCATGGGCCTCTTGACGGAAGAAAAAAAGCTTATCTGTTTAGTATTTGTGCATTTTACTAAAATGGCAGCTTTAAAAAAAAAAAAAAAAATTGTGTATCTGCTATTGTGATGCCGATGCCCGTGTTTTAAGTGGAAAAAAAAAAAAATGACCTCTTTGCTTTGTGCTGTGTACACAAGATTGCTGGAAAAGTAAAAGGAAATACCCTTTTTATGGCTCACACAGCTTAAAAGTAGCTGTCACTCAAACATGGCGCTCACAGTTGAGCTGATTTTGTTTCATTCTAAATAAATTGTTTCTTTTGAGGAAAACTTGGGTTTTCTGCCTGGAAGTGAATTGACGACAAACATTTGACACCCCCCCCGTTATTTTTGGTTGCGGCGAAGGGGGTTGCTTCGCTGCCGCCGCTCGATGGTTGAGCTGATAGTTGTGGGTCTTGAGCAAGAAACGGGGAGAAACCGACACTTGTTCGCGTTGACCGGCCTGGTTTTTACCGAATCGGAAGGAATCTGGTTGCTTGTCTTTGCTGTGGCACCCCCTTGGTTTGCCGGGAATGACCAAAAAAAAAAAAAAAAAAAAGGGGGTCGTTGGCTGCTTTTCTCCTCGTCGGGACGGGGACGCGGTGCCGGGACAAGAAGCAGGGAATCATCACCCCCCTGTGGCTCAGAACGGTGTCCAAGGCTGGGGCTTCGCTGGTTTGGAAGAGCTGGAGTTCCTGAATTTTATGTTCTTTCCTGATTTATTTTGATTCACCCGCCACCGGTTTGCCTTTAGTTTTGATTCTTTTTTTTATTATTATTATTTTTTTAAGTTTGAAGAAAAAAAAAAAGAGAGTTTGAAATTGCTTTGAATCTTGCACGTAAACCTTTGCACCAAAATTGCCAAAAGAAAAAAAAAAAGAGAGAAATGAGTCCTTAAAAAGTATTTAAATGATGTTAATAAAGCCTTTCCTGCCCTACGTGAGGCGCTCCTCCATCTCCAAGGGCCTTTTCCAGCCGTTACGGGTTTAGTTGCTGAATGGATGAAGAATTCCCGAGCGCTAGAGTCGGTAATTTAAAAAAAACCAAAACATCAAAACCCACAAAAAACCACCCCAAACCTTTGTGTTGATTGTCTCAGTGCCTTATTTTGACCGGTTTCTGAAGCAGACGGTCCCGCACCGCCTCGGATGTGCATGCACCCTGATCGCGTCCCAGGGCCCGCGGTGGCTTCGCTTGCAGTCGCCTCCCTGGGTAGTACAGATGGTGAGAGGAGGAAAAAAAAAAAAAGATAATATATGTATTTTTAAAAAAAAAAAAAAAAAGAGGCGGCCTGGAAATGTTGTGTGCCGGAGTCGCCGTTTTCTCCTGTACTGGGGGCTCCTGAGCTGTTGGAATGCTGGTCCAGTGCAGGAGTTACCTCTCCGGAGACTTCGGGGCGCGTTTGACAACTGCAGGCGTCGAGGAGAAGCTGCTGCATCTTCTGGCTTTGGAACCCTGGTGTGTTTGTGGTCGTTAGAATTAATGTGACGCGCAGAGGAGGACGCCTTGAAGCCCAAAGCTTGTCCTTGGTTGCCTTGTTGACATCCTTTACCCTCCCGTGGATAACGAAGGTAGCCCTGCGGGAGCATCATTAGGTGCCTTCTACCCCAAGGATGCCGTGGTTGCGTTCCACCAGGTTCTGCTCCCGGGGCAGAGAGAGCTCTCTAAATCCCTACATCAGGTAAGGGGAGTGGGGAGGGGTGTTGTGTTTGATGAGGTTGAACTGAATTGTCATGTAAAAGAAGATGGTTTTGTTGTTTGCCTTGTAATTAACTTTGACTAATGGGTTTTGCCGGGACGGGAGCGAAGGAACCAACTTTTAGATGTTTGCTTTGGGGGGGTCCTGGAAACCAATGGGTGGTTCCTCTGTCCACCCAGAAAAAAAACCAAAAACTGAAGGTTTTCAGCTTTGACTTTGTGAACTGCTTGAATTAACGCTGCTCTAACCCAAGAATACTATTTAGCGTCGGTGTATGTTGGTATGGAAAGCCAAGGCGATGTTCAGGCGAAGCTCTGTGTGTTGATGGGATGCTGGTGGAAGCATTTCAATGTTTGTCTAAATGGGAGCAATTGTAGATATTGCTGGGAACGAGGGGGGGGAACTGGGGAGGGGAGGCTCGTGAGATGCCTTTTCTTCCAAAAGTTGCTGTTTGTCGTTAAAATTCCTATTTTTGCAATGTATTCCATGTTCTGTTGAGCGCTGGCCTCTGACTCTGGTGTACTTTGAAGAGTTGTACAGAAGGTTTGGGGCTGGGCATAAATAACAGGAGGCACGTTTCAGCCCCTTGAACTGGGCTGGGTGTTGATGCCAATGGGAGATGAGTGATCTCTCAGCGTAACCCAAATAAAAGCGGTGTTTTTGACAAGCTGGGTAGCCACTTGGGCAATCAGACACGTGTTTGGGGGGCTTGGGCACTCTCCTGCTCCTTGGGTCCGCGTTGACTCGTTGTCTTCTGGCCAAGGGTGGCCAACGGTGGCCGTTCTCAGCTCTGACTCAGGTTTCACTCTGGGTATTTAACCAGGAGGTCGTTCCCTGTCTCCTTTACGTTACGTATTTATTCCGGAGGCTTGGAGGTGTTCTGGGATGTGGGACTTGGAGGTGTCCTGGGATGTGGTGGGAGTTGCTTCTCCTCCAGTGGCTTTGTAATAACGAATTGTTTCTCCGGTGCTGGGTCTGCCCTTCGCCTTCTGTATTGGTTAGAGGGACGCTTCGCTGCCAGGTAAAGCCGGGCTTTTGTTAAAACCAGTCTCTTTGAAGGCTTAAGTGCTCTATATGCATCATATTAATTTGGCTAATGAGACTTCTGGGGAAAGCAGATTTATAAAGAGAACCATTTAATTAACTGCACTGCGGTAGGAAGGGTTGGGAGTGGATTAGACGGAGAATTGGTTATTTGAATTCACATGTTGGTTTGTGTTTTTTTTTTTTGAGTTGTGCTTTTACCAGCCGCGGCTGAATTAATAAGCGAAGTTTAAAACATCAGATGGCCCAGATTCTGCTCTTGGCTAATAACGAGCTTCTGTTTGCCTCGTGCTGCTGGTTTATTCTCAAATGGCAAATGCTCTCTGAGGATACGCTCTCACCACGTGTTCCTGGGTTTGGGTGTGAGTCCATCAGGGAAGGCGCCTGTAGAAAGGAGAGGAGTTGGGAAGTGTTTTGGGCCGATGGCTTTGTGGTTCCTGTTGTGTCTCCTTGGGTTGTTGTCTAGGAGCTGCGTGTCATTATAGCTGGCTTGAGAATGGAGTGAGGGAAGCTCTTAGGGCAGAGGAAGCTACTGGAGGACTTGGTAGGATGGGTTCCTCCGGGTCCTTCAACAAGAGCCTGCTGGTGTTCATCTTTGTCCTTGTGCTGGTGGGGTTGAAGTGCCTCTAGAAGGTGCTGAGAACGTGTACATGGTGGCACAAAGGTCTACAATCTTGTTAATCCTTTGTATCCCGCTCCAGGGATATATTAATTAAATGTGGTTGAAGAATTGAGGCGCGGATACTGTCAAACATGATGGTGTTGTGGTGGGTTGTCACCTCCCAGCCCAGCTCCTGTGCCCGTGCTTTTGGATTTGAGCTCCTGTGTATTGTCCCAGGATGAGGTTGGGTTGTGTGTGCACGTTGTTGGCTTCCATTGATGAGTTGTAGGTTAATTGTGGGTAACAGCTATTTCATCTGCTTATCTCCCAGCCTTGACCTTCATACCTAGTTCTGCAACCGGATCTGGAGATTGGTCTGTAGATTTTTAGCTATCTCCAGTATTTCCTGTCCCCAGATCCGGTGATAGGTCAGGCTGTCTGTTAGTGACGGGTACAGCAACTTAATCCGGTGTCCTGGCCCCAACTGGCAATTTTCCCCGTAATTTCTGTCTCTTGTAGCCAGCGAGCACTGAGACCCTTCAGTCTGTGTCTCCTGTCGCGTGCGAGTGCTTTTCAAGCCTGTAAAATTAGACATTTTAGGTATGGCTAAGGACATATGTAGGGTGCAGAAGGGTTTCTTGTTAAGGGAAGCCAACGAGGTCTCAGGAGGGTGGTTGTGAAGTTCTGGCTGTCGAGGGAGAGGAGGTGCCCTTTGGACCATGAGGGTGTTTCCAGCCCATCTGGCCAAGGGATTGCTTTCGGTCGTCGCCCGTGGTGTTGACAGGGTGACCTCGGGTGCTCCAGCCCCGAACCCAGTGCCATCCTGGGGCAGAGGCTGGGTGCAGGAGGAACTTCTGGACCACCCATGGTGCTTGTCGAGGCTCACAGGGAGGGCATGGTGAAGGAAGAGACTTTGTTGTCTTTTGTGTTGCTCTTCTTGAGTGGGTGAATACAAGGCTTCATGTTTCCCATCTGCCAGCCCAGGTTTCTTCTCTTGCACCAAGGCATGTTGGAGCGGGGCCAGAAGAGACCATGGAGATGCTGGGAGGGCTGGAGCCCCTCTGCTGGGAGGACAGGCTGAGAGAGTTGGTGTTGTCCAGCCTGGAGAAGAGAAGGCTCCTGGAAGACCTTGGAGCCCCTTCCAGTCCCTCAAGGGGCTCCAGAAAAGCTGGGGAGGGACTCTGGATGAGGGAGGGGAGCCCTAGGAGGAGGGGGAAGGGTTTGACCCTGGAAGAGGGGAGATGGAGCTGAGATGTGGGG
>JAOQGH010000013.1:1966392-1976638 GCA_025769975.1 Gallinago jamesoni
GTATCTGCCTGGTGGCAAAAAGGATGCTCCAGGGTTTGCTTGGAAACTTCAGCTCAGAGGAGGAGGGAGATCCTTTTTCCTGACAGATATTTCACCTGTGGCCACAAGTTCCAACTTGCTCCAGGGATAGTCATCCAGGACAGCTTTCCGATGAAGCAAAGAGGTTTCTTGTCTTCTTTTTTCTGTGGTGGCACAAAAATCACAAGTGGGAATTCAGCCTGTGTGCTAAAGGACATGACAGATTGGCTCATTAAGGCTTGAGTCAGGAATAGTACAGTTAATAAGAGCCTTTTATGGATTTCAATTGAGCTTTGAGCTTTGGGCCTGTATTTGGGAAGGTACTAAGCTGCAAATTGCGGGGGAAAATGGGTTTTCTGGCAGGTTTTTATCAAGCACCAGCTGAGTGTTGACACTGGAAATTCATAGCCTGGTTTTCCTTCTCTTCATTTCATGATAAATCAGAAATGAGCTAATGTGTCTGGGAAAGTTTGATGCCTCTGACCTCGTCCTCACAGCATAAATAAGGGAATCCCCTTGGACCTGGCTTCTCACAGTGTTGGGGACACCCCTGCGGAACTTCTCCTCAGCTCCTCTGGAGCCTTCAGGTCTATAATGTCCCATGTCTCATCTCCCACACACGATTCCCAGCTGGGGACCAGCTCCTGTGGAGCAGCACAAAGCCAAGAATAAAAAAATTGAGTCCAAATAAACAGCATTTTCTGCATGCCAGACTTTGAAGCATCTATTCTTTTATTTGAGAATAAAGTTTACAAGTTAATAAGAATCAGGTTGTTCATCCTTCCTTCCTTCCACCCATCCATCAATCCATCCACCCACCCACTCATCCATCCATCCATCCATCCATCCATCCATCCATCCATCCATCCATCCATCCATCCCAGCACCATTTTGGTCCCTGTTTGCTAAGGGAGCAGGAACAGTGAAGATGTGCTCATAGTGAGCAGGCTGAATATTTCCCAACCCAAACCTTCACCAGGGCTTCTCGTAGTGACTTCCCAAGCGATAAACACCAAAAGTGGGAGTGAAATCTGGGGAGGGGAGTGCTAAAAAAAATAAAAGAATGTAAAAAGTTCAAGCATTCTAGAGCAAAATGAGAAAGAACCTGCTAGGAAATGAAGATAGTGACATGGCAGAGCTGCTGGAGAAACTTGAGGGGGGAATGGAGAGGAGCTGGGGATGTCTCAGGGTGCTGGTCTCCAGCTGTGCCTCCCCCAGCCATCCCTGATGATGATGAGAACTCGGACATGGTGGGAAGCAGATTAAAAAGCCCACACAGCTGCTCCTCCTATCCGGGATGATGATCTGGGGGTTACAAGGGATGGGGTGAGGAAGAAGATAGGGGAGGGATGCGAAAAAAACAGGGAAGGCAGGTGAAAAGGGGGGATTTGTCCCAGAGGGAAAAACCTGTCCTGAAGGAGCTGTGCTGGTCACATCCCACATCCACCCCCCTGGGGTGCTAAAGACCTCATTGCAGAAAGATAGTCCACAAAAACACCCCCAAACCCCGAAATAACAACCTCTCCAACCAGAGCCAGCACAAACTCAGCAGCAGAGCTGGCAGGATGCAAGATTTCTGCCACTGGGAAAAATCCCAGCTTGCCCAAACTCGCATTTTCCATCAGGCCAGGAATTCAAAATAAATAAATAAAATTTTAAAAAAAATCCATCTTTCACGGCTCCTTTCTGAATGAAATCACAAAGCAGAGATGCTGGCACATCGCGTAATGGTCGTGTCGAACCTTTAGGAGATGAGACATCATCGAGTATAGCAGATGTGGGACATAAAAGCGGATGTGTAGACACTGCATGAGAAACTGTGATTTTAATGTAGGCAGAAACATCAAAAAAGAAAAAAAAAAAAGCCAAGTGAAGTAGCGAATTTGGAACAAAATATTTCTGTCGGGAGAAAACCTGCTGGCATTAGAGAGAGCGGCAAAATGATCTGTTGCTGGCTTCTCCCATCAAAAGTGCCGATGGAAATTTGCATGTTTTAAAAAACCAGAAGTGCCTTTTTCCAAGGGGAAGCCGAGCTGTCGGGAAACGCCAGCCCTCATTAGTCTCTGCCCCGTTTGCAGCAACATAAGTGACAATAAAAGCTACAAGGTCACGGTGGCTCATCCCCAAAGGCATTTGTATGCCAGATAACCCCCAAATCGGGCATTTGTTGCTGGAGAAACCCCCATCCCTCTCTCAGAGCTCGGTTTTCCAGCAGAAACCCCAGTGGGTGTTGAGTCACGGTGCCCTGGACCTTCCTTGGTGGCTGTACCACCGTGACCCATCGCTGTCCCTCTCATCCTAATCTCCCCTCCCAGTGGCTTAGTCCCATCCATCACTGTCCGCCCTGGTGTGCCAATTAATCAGGCAGGCAGATGAGGGAAATCATTAAGCTAAAAATATAACTTTTAATATTTTTCTTTATTTTCGGCCAGCTTATTTTTCATCCAGAACAGTCCCAGGTCTGGGAATTGGTCAGACCCCCCAGATCCTGAGAGGTGGGTTCAGAGGAACTGTTTAAAATGGAGATGGAGAAAAGCAGGGAGCTGGACTCACCTTCATCCCTGGACAGCTGGATGCCACCAAGCAAAGCATTTCATGTCATTTTGTCCCTTTTTTCCCCCTCTGGAAAATGGGGAAAATCTCTGTATAAGGGAAACTCCGCTCTGACGCCATGGACAGAGAAGCGAAATGTCAAGCAGATGAGCATCAAATAATAAAAACCAGACTGATGGGCAGGGAAGAGAGATAAGAAAGATGGTATTTATTTGAATAGCCACAGGAAACCAGAGATTGAAAAATATCTAGAAAAAAAAAACCAAAAAAAACCCAAACCAAAATAGAAACAAAACCAAAAAAAAAAAAAAAAGCAGCAGCAGATTTGGTTTTTAAAAAAAATTAAATCATAACGTGCGGATGTTTTATACCTTCTCCAGCCAATCCCACCTGACAGCGCCTAGTCCCATCACGGCCTCAACCATCATTTTTTGGCCTTGTCTCGAGGGTAACCCCCATTGGTCTTATTGAGCGACTCCATGCTGCCGGTGCCTGTCACCACGCTGGTGAGTATTCGTTCCACCTCCCCGGGCAGAATTTGCTTCTCTTCATTCTCTGTCTCCCTGTGGTAGAAATAGTTGAAGTTCGAGACGATGACGGGGACGGGCAGCGCAATGGTCAATACCCCTGCAATGGCGCACAGAGTCCCCACGATCTTCCCACCCAAGGTGGTGGGACACATATCTCCGTAGCCAACGGTCGTCATGGTGACCACAGCCCACCAGAAGCCATCGGGGATGCTGGAGAAATGGGACTGCGGCTCGTCCACTTCTGCGAAGTAGACGGCGCTGGAGAAGAGGATGACGCCGATGAAAAGGAAGAAGATGAGCAAGCCCAGCTCCCGCATGCTGGCCTTGAGGGTCTGCCCCAGGATCTGCAGCCCCTTGGAGTGCCGGGAGAGCTTGAAGATGCGGAAGACCCTGACCAGCCTGATGATCCGCAGGATGGCCAAGGACATGTTCTGCTGCCCGTTGAGTTCGCTCTGCTGGATCAGCTCAGTGGTGAGCGTCACGAAGTAGGGGATGATGGACACAATGTCGATAATGTTCATGATGTTCCTGAAGAACTCGGTCTTGCTGGGGCACACGATGAACCGGACGAACAGCTCGAAGGAGAACCAGATGATGCAGGCAGTCTCTATGACGAAGAAAGGGTCTGTGAAGGTGCTGTGGGCCAGAAAGTTGTCTGTCAGATTCTTAGAAAGCTCCTGGGTTGACTTAAATTCCCTTTCCTCCCTGAACTCCGGCAAGGTCTCCATGCAGAAGATGATGATAGAGATGACAATGACCAGGACAGAGACCAAAGCTACACCTCTGGCTGCACTGGAGCTTTCGGGGTACTCGAAGAGCAGCCAGAATTGCCTATGAAAGTCATTGGTTGGTAAGAGGGTCTCAGGGTCCTTGATGAACCCTTCATCCTCCCTGAACTGGTCCATGGCTTCATCACCCAGCTCGTAGAAAGAGATTTCATCAGCAAAGACGTCGATGGGGACGTTGGCCGGGCGCCGTATTTTCCCACCGGACTGGTAATAGTACAGGATCCCATCAAAACTGGGCCTGTTCCTATCAAAGAAATATTCATTCCTCATGGAGTCAAAGTAACGCATCCTCTTTTCCGGGTCCCCAAGCAAGGTCTCAGGGAACTGGTTGAGGGTCTTGAGCCGTGTCTCAAACCTCAGCCCAGCGATGTTGATGATGACTCGTTGGTCCCCCTCATCCATGCCCACCCTCTCCCCCACCAGGTGCTCACTGAACTCGGCAGAGAACCTGGAGAAAATGGTCTCATTGTTGGCGTTTTCGCTGTTGATGAGGATTCTCAAGTTGGAGAGGAGATTGGCGCAGCTGGGGTGGCCTTTCCGCGACTGGCCGGCGGGGCTGAGGTCGTTTGAATAACAGGGATCCTCCACGATCTGATCAGCGTTGTCAAAACTGACTAGTGCCACCTCCATCTCCTTCCAACTGGACACGTCCATCATACACTAATCAGATTAACAGCATAAATCCCCGGGTCGGATGCCGGCAGCTTGCGTCTTTCCCACGCTATGAGGATCTGCAAGGGAAGGGACAGGGAGACAGGGCTGAATTGTACATACGGATCCCTTGGCTCAACTGAAAAGAGTAAAAGAAATCAGAAAAAGGTCAGAAAACCTTTTTTAATGGGAACGTTAATATAATTGACTGGAAAAAGCCTTATACTTCAGGAAGTCATTCATCTCTGGAGTTTGCAAGCCCTTTTCGTGTGGCTTCATTACCATCCTTGAACCTCCCAATACCGTTTGCAGCACCCAAGGATAAAAAAGGTCAGGCAGAAGTAGAGAAAGGGGGTGAGCCCAGCCTTTCCCCAGAAACCCAGCCCTGCAGAGTAAGGGGTCATTTCAGATATTTCCAGGTGCGGGTCCAGAGTTTTGAGCAGGATTTGGAGATATTAAATGTATTTGGAGATATTAAATGTATTTGGAGATATTAAACAAGGACAGCAGCCCTTGCTCCAGCTGGGAAAGACATTGAGTCAAACCCCAGGAGGTCATCAGCACATTGAAGCTGGGTCAATCAGCATTGGGAAAGCAATTCTCAAACTGGGGGCCACACTGGGATTTGGGGAGTGCAGTCCCTGAGGAAGGCAGGAGAGGAGAAGGACATGTCCATCAGCCTTGGAGAAGCCCTTTTCTCTATGTGAAGAGGGGTATGAACTGGGACCCCTTGTATTAATCCAGACATTGGGACAGGTAGTGGATGAGGTGACATCCTCCAGAGCTCTCCTCGGCCTCCTGCATGGTAGACCTGATATTCCCAACCACAGGAAGAAGACAGCACTAAACACTCAGATCATTTGGAGAAGCTGGAGACCATCTTTCAAGCCACGGGGTGGATTTTTTCCCAGAGCAGCTTTGTCAGGTGCTCAGCAACAGACACCATGTCCCCAAAAATACTCCCGGGTACACCTTTCCCCGACACACCGCTGTTGTTGTACTGAACTCAAAGGCAAAGTCAAAGAGGAGCCCAGGGACCAGGCCAAATTACGGAGCTGGGAAATTACCTGTCCTGCCTCAGGGAGAAGCACAAATAGAAATTAGAGGTTAATGGGGAATGGTTCTAGGGAGATTTGCCCCAAAATGCACTTTTCAAGCAAATTCAACCCCCTGATTTATTTGCCCTTCAGCTCTTTCCCCCCCCAGAAATATTTTCCAAACATGAGAAACAGAAGGATTTATTTGCCCCTCAGCTCTTTCCCCCCCCAGAAATATTTTCCAAACATGAGAAACAGAAGGACACGCCACAGCTGCTCCGTGTGACCGCTAGTCACCAAGGGCACACTGGTTTTCTTACCCAGCAAAGTTCAGAGAGAGGGAGTGAAAAAGCCCAAATGCCCTCGACTGCCAAGAATAGCAACGCAATTGAGGCCACGTCTGCTCGGAGCAGCAGCGGTGCTGGGGCTGGTCCTACCATGGGAGTGTTCTCCACTCTCCACCACAGGCTTTGATTTGTGAAACTGGGCGCTGGGAAGGGACTCATCCTGTCCATGGGGACCCATCTGTCCCCTGCGCTCCAACCTCCCTATTTAGCTCAAGCCCCTTGGGGCTCCAAAGTTTTTCCTTTCCCATTCCCTAGAAGGGGACTCATCCATCCATGCCCATGCAGTGCTGGTGAAGTTGGGTAGGACAAGCTGGAAACCCAAATCCATTGTGGTAGATGTTAACATCCTGGCTTGCTACAAATCCTCCCTCTTCTGCTCTCAGCGTCACAACCCCCAAATCAAACCTTTGTACAGGACCAGCATCTATATCCCTCAACCTCAGCAGCACCATGAGATTCTGGATTTAGGGACAAATCCCACAATTTAACACGTTACAAAAAGATCATGTTTCTCCACTTAAAAAAAAAAGTAGAAGGTCAAGGAGCACAGTTGTTCTTAGGCATCCGCCTCTGTAGAGCTGCTTCTGGCTGGTTTTGTGCCAGATTTCCCACATGGGGATGTATATTATTTGGGGAAAAGTGGCGGAAATGATGCCTGGAGGAAGCAGCAGCCCAGTTTTTCCCCCCAGAGCAACCTTCTGCAAAGCTGAGGAGCCCCAATAACTCCAAACCCAAGTCCTCCAGCCCCAGCGATGGACACATATCCTGCTTGGCCATGCCCGAGGCACGGTGGCTCTCTGTGAGGCCAGAGTCATCTCCCGCTTGGGTTTTTGGTGGCTCTGCTGAAACGCTGTTGAGGGCAGGGTGAGATGGATCATCAGAGCAGTGAGAAAGTGAAACACAACCTCAGTGGGGAGACAGCAACCAAGAGCTGCCAATAACCCACACTTCCCACACTTCAGTGCATCAGGAGCCAGGCAAAGAGATACCAGGATCAGCCCAGCCCCAACAAAGCTCTTGTGAACCTTTCGAGGGAAAAACAAGCAGTAAAGATAAAATGAAGGCAGCAGATCTTTCCCCTCTGGTATATTCTCATTTTTCTTTCTTAGTATAAACAGCCAAAAATTATTTTTAAATCAGAAAAAACAAAACAAAGCCAATCAGTTTGAATCAGGATAGTGTTTAGTGTTGGATGGATGGACGAACTGACCTGTCCCACCATATCTCCACCTTGATGGGAGAACCCCAAGGGGACCGCGTGCCCAGGAACCTCTCTTGACAGTGGAGCATAGTTAGAGCAGCTAAAGCTGACCATGAAATTGCATCCTAAGGCAGCACCGTGAGATGATCCTGGTATTTTAAGCCTTAAGTGTGCTTAACTCTTAATACTGCAACGCTGGCACCACGGGCAAGAGAATCCCCCAAGCCCTTGCTTGGTAGGAAGGCTTCAAGCCAAGACTTCTGGTCAGAGAAGTAATCAAGATATCTTGAAATCTGACTTCGCTCCAGAGTCCCCAGGAACATTGAACTGAAACCCCCTTGGCATCGTCCCTCAGGGGGAAAATGAGGCACAGAGCCATGAAGGGACATTTGCATGTCATGGTCATGGTCGAGGGTGGAAAGTTGTTCTTGTTCTCCCCATTGGGACACAGAGAGGTGCTTTTTAGCCCCATTTCAAGCCCTCAGGGTTGCTGTCCAAGGGATGCAGGGCTCTGACTTTCCTTCTCTTGCCTTCAAAGCTCCAAAACGTGCTGATGACTCCCTGTCCCCATCCCCAGAGATAGGTGCCCACCAGTCCCCAAGCCCCCAAGCCCACCCTATGTTTGTCTCATTTTTCATTTAGACCAAAATGAATGGTGGTGCCCGAAGCCACAAAACCTCCTCCCAAAGCTTTGCCTCGCTCGCTCCGGGCTCCAGCGGAGACTTGAACTAGAAAGTTGTCTCGTTTTTTTTTTTTTCCTCCTAAATCACCTAACATCTGCTTCTCCGAATCTGATTAACTAATACCCTTCAGCCAAAATCCCTGGCCGGGGAAAAGAAATAAATAAAAAAAAAAAAATCAAGCGAGGGAGAGAGACGGCGAAAGAGAAAGGTCATTTTTGAGAGAGGGAGTTTGTGTTTTGCCCATCACATCCCAGTAAATGGGAGTTGTGGTTTCCACTGGCCCCTCTGCAACCATCGAAACCTCCCCATCTGCTTCCCACCCATCATCCTTGCCCCCTCCCCCCCCACCCATGACCCCTCACGCTCCTGGGTGAGTAATAGCTGTTTCCAAGGTTTTTCCAGAAAGCTAGTGATGCTGAGCCTCTCTCCCCCACCCCGCCTCCTCCCCACCACCCCTGTGCTGGGATGAGAAAGGTAATTCCTTCCATAACCCCCTCCCCAGTGCCATCACCTACAGGGACTTACCCACGCAGGGCATGGAAGTGCCAACGCTCCCCGCATCTGGGAAGAGAGTTATTAAACACACATAGGGATGCGTAGGGAAAGCGGAGGGGGGAGAAAAAAAAAATAGAAAGAAAAAAAAAAACAAACCAGTCCAGCCATACCCTTGAAAGGTCCCTTTGGGATAAGGCAGGCAATGTCATTTAAAAGGCTCGTCTCTATTTGGTTCACTGTATAATTGGCAGCCCCGTGCGCCGGGGACGGGCTTTGGCAGGCACAGAGGCAGGATCCGGCAGAGCCTCAGCCCCACCATCGCCCTGGGAGCCCTAAAAAGAGCCAGGGGGTCCATGGGGAAATTTGGGGTGGTGGGTGTGCAGGGGATACCCTATCCCCGTGACCCGCTCGCCCAGGGAGGGAGGGGGGGACCCGGCCACCCATCTCCCACCCCCACCCGCTCGTCGGCGAGTGAGACGGGGGAGGACGTGCCCTTCTGGCGGATGCCACCTTTAATCCCCAGTAAAGCTCCGGATGGTCCAGCGGGGACAGGTCTTGTCCATGATGTGGTGAGGTCTGAGCTGGTCCCCGGGGAGGGAGGCGGAGAGGGGGGACGGGGACCCGCTGGCACCAGGAGAGAGAGAGATTTATAGGGCCCTTTTTATAATGAACATGGAATAATTCTATTAAAAAGAGGAGGGGAGGGGAAAGCCCGAGGGTTGGAGCATCCCCCGTTGCCCACCTACCTCGTGCCTGTGGCCGTGGGTGCAGCGGGCTCCTGTCCAGGAGGGGATGGCCACGGTGCCACCGCCACGTGGGACATCTCCGTCCCTCCTGGGGGTGGCCGGGATGGGTGGCAGCAGCAGGTACGGCCGGCATAACCCTGGGGAGGGCATCGGTGGGGGACAAGGGAGAGAGGGGACGGGCCCTTTCTTCACGCCTGGCTGCTGGCCGGCCTCTGGCTCAGACCCCGGCACCACCGGGCTTATAACCTCCAGTAATAAATAAATAAATGCCCCGGGTGGATGGGACCAGCCAGGTCGACACCATTCACTGAAATAACTGGCATTTATGTCTATGTCTATAATTATTTTTTTTATTTCCCCTTTTTTTTCTTTCTTTCTTTCCTTTCCAGAGCTTGCTAAATTCATGGGTATCCTTGATGGGGGTGGTCCATGGTGGTTTCACCCCTGTTGGGTGGCCTCACCTGGGTCCCACCTCCACCTTCCCCCAGGTGACCTCCCCACCCTCCTCCTCCTCCTCTTCCTCCTCCATCTCCTCCCAGGCCTCTGCATTTGGGGAAAGCAGAGGAGGGGGTGGCACGTTTCTCCCCACGTGCTTCAGCCTGAATTCCTCCACAGTGACGCTCCTTTGCTCTTGAGGGACCCGGTCACCTTGATTTTCCTCCCTCCAGCATCCTTTTCTGTCCTCTGAGCTATTTCTCTCCGCCCCCTCTCCATGATGTTAATGAGCACATTTAATTGCCCCATCCCGGAGGGGAGCCTGGGACTCGCTGGCTTGGAGCATCTTAGACTCATTTCTGTCCATCTGTGATGGAAAGGGGACACAATATCAACCAGATGTTTTAAGAGGCCCTTCAGGGTTGGGTTATCATCTTATATACCCTCTTCTGCACCCCTATAGACTAAAGTGCTTACATTTACCCACACCAGGGAGGCAGCTGAAGATCTACTAATAAAAAGGCATTAAAACAATAGTCCCAGCACCTAAATTCAGCCTCTGCCTGTGCCCAGATCCCCTCCAAACCCAGCTTCAAGGAGGGCTTTGACCACAGGATGATGGTGTTTGTGGGGAAAACGTGACCACTTTAGGGGGACTTTTTTTTCCTCCCAAAATCTCCTTGGCACCAACCAGGGGCACATCCTGCGCCTGGGCAAAGAACTTCTGCGGCAGAGGGAAACCTGGAGGGTGAAAACCATCCA
>JAOQGH010000013.1:1984030-1999285 GCA_025769975.1 Gallinago jamesoni
TCCTCTTCCTCCTCCTCCTTCAGCTGGGCTGGCCGGGGGCTGCCCGGTGGAGCTGCCCCTTTGCCTCTCACTGGCGCATGGCCCCGGCAGCGTGGGGATGCTCGTACCTCTCCTGCGCGGGGCGGAAAGGTGATGCCGGTACCCACGTGAGCCCGGTGGGACTCCTTGCCCTCATTCTCCTTGTGCCTGAAATGGGTTGGGTTTTTTTTGTTTTCTTTTTTTTCTTTTTTTTTTTTTTTTTTCCTGCTCCCTCGCTGGGTCCTGCCCACCACCACCAGCATCATCATCATCATCATCATCATCATCCAGGATCCCAACTCACCACCTTCACCTCCGCAAACTAGCTGCCTTCCCTTCCCAAGCGAGGGTGAAGGACTGGAGGAAGCGGAGGGGATGCTCAGATGTGGTCCTTTTTGCTCCCCCCCTGCCACGTTCAGCCGTGATGGTGACGACTTTACGGGGACCCCAGGTTTGTTTGGACCCGCTTGAAAGAAAGGAAGGAGAAGGCAGAGATTTGGGACCCTCCCTTGGTCCCTCCGACAGGGCTCACCCCGAGGTACCAGCTGGGTGGAGGCACCCAAGGCCCCTCCAGCCACATGTCCCCTTGGCTGGGCACTTCCTCAGCTGCTGCCAACATCTGGGCCTGATTTCATCCCAGAAAAATCCTTCATGCCTGGGAGCTTCATTGCTGTTATCCACAGACGGGATCTCCCAAACTGCCAAAGCTTCGGGGGTGGGAATGGCACCCCTGGGGGGCTTTTTCCCTCCTGTTTTCCTATCGCTGTGGCCAGGGGTGCCCTTTCCTCCCTGAACATCTGCTGGGGGTGGGGAGGGGGGGTCACAAATTGCCCGTACAACTCCAAATCCTGGCTGTACCCTGAAGGGAGCCCAAGAGCAGCCCAAGCCAGGGGCAGAGCAGAGGTTGTTGGATGTGACCCCCTCAGAGTCACCAAAGAGCCATCGGGGGGGCTGTGAGCATCCCCTGAGCTGCCATTTCAAGCCCCTGCCCACTTTGCCAGCAGGATTTGATGAAACCGTAGCTATTTCCCTTTCCATTTCTTCCCCCATTCCTTTCCTTCCCTGTGCCCAAACTTCCTAAAGTCAAAAATGAGAGCATCACCCTGGAAAGGGACCCAGCACAGAAACAGGGTGAGCACCAGGCAGGGCATCTCCCGCCTGACCTCCAAAACCAGCACTCTCCCTGCATCCCAAATCCTCCTGCCAGCAGCTTGGGATGCTCAGCCTTTCCCTCAAGCTTCCTTCCAGCCGCTGTAACTGGGGCAGGTTTCCATGCTGTGCCATTGAACTGGGAAAGGGAAAAATACGGAGATCAGCCTGCACTGAGCCCTTTCAGCAGCATCTCGGCAGCGCGGTGCGCAAAGTCAGGGTCTCCCAGAGGTGGTGCTCAAAAAACCCCAAAAAACCAATAAATCAACTCCAGGGAAATAAAATTTAAAAATAAAAAAAATTAAAAGAACCCTCTGTTCACATCCTGGAAAACCATTCCTGGAAAATCTTCCCCTCAGCTGTGGGGAAAAGGAGATCTCAAAGCTCAGAGAAAGCAAAATGCTGCCCCTTGGGGTCATCTTCTCCCACCAGCCCCAGGCTCCTCATGAGAAGCTGGAGCTCATTTTGCCTTGGAGCCATTTCCCAGTCTCCTTCCTGTGACCTTTGAAAATGGACACGGCCGATCCCGGAGGGGCCACCCCGAGATGGGGTGTCCTGGTCCCCGTCCCCCCCCCTCACCCAGGGCAGCTCTTCAATGATCATGGCAAAGCCATGGTTTTCCCAGCTGTGTGCCACGAGCTGAATTTCATCTCAGGATGCAACGGGAAATCATTCAGGGAGACACAGACACATGATTTTGGTTATAAAAGCTGCAGCTTTAAGCCACTTTGGGGTTGGGGGAAATGTAAAGGGAACGGCTCAACTGAGGGAGCAATACAATCATTTTTTCCCCATTAAAAATGAGGTTTTATTGGGTCAAAGCTTTGCTTGTATGGAAATTTCTACAATTTCTGCAGGGATTGCCTCACTCTGAAACTGTGCAACTCATCACACATCAGACAGGGAACAACCCTGAAGGTGCTCATTCAGTAACTCTGGGGTGATGCTTGAACTTGACCCCACTACTAACTCAGGGAAATCTCTTTTGGCCCCTTCTGAGTCCTTTCACCCAACCCTTTACCCTCAGTCCCTGGTTTTCCATGGCTTTTTTCATTAGTGTTTAGAGGATGGAAGGGTTCATTAGTGCGAGAGCCGCAGTGAGCACTGGGCCAGCGCCAGGACCAGCTCCATCTGCGCTCCTGCACCAACCCACGAGACCAGAGAAGATGACCTGAACCAGACTCATTATTCTTCACCATTAAATGCAAATTCCATTGGAATTTGAAACAGTTTTGGCCCAATATTCCCACTATCCCTCCCCACACCCTGCTCTGCATCACTGGGATAAGCCCTGCGCAGCTTCATGCAGTGGAGATTCCCACGCTCGGTCCCCCGGGATCACCCCAAACATCCCTAATATTTCCAGGCGAGACCCAGGCAACCTAAAAGGATCCCATTAACTCTTACAACCACAGCCTGCATCTGCTGTCGGCTGCTGCCGCATCCTCATTTAATTCACCCCGATAGAACGGATGCTCCCACCGCTGTTTCAGGATTTAAGTGACTACTTGGCAGCCACAGATTTCAGCCTGTCAGAAATCCTGATGAATTAATTCCATCCCCCCCAAAAAAGGTCCTTACGGTTTAATTCGAGCAGGCTAAAGGCAACTAATACTTCCTCGCGCACGTTTCAACGTCTTCAAGGCTTCTTGCATCCGCTCCAATAAAGCAGATTGCAACGGCTGATGATTTTCTAATGGAAGACTTGCAAAGCATTCAAGCCCATTAAAAAGATCACAGCCAAGAGTAACTACTTTATTTAAGTCTTGGAAGAGAAACAGAGGCTGTAAATGCTCAAAGCACGGAGCGTATCTGCCTGGGTTCAGGCACAAACCCAAGAGCATCCGAAAATCCTGGATCAGCACAACTTGGTACAAAACCATGAGCCCGGCACCATTTTAGCTGGAGATAAATGGAAAGATTTTCAACCAGATGACCCTTCCACATCTTAGCGACAATAAAGTAAAATAAAAGGAGTGCCTTAGTACAGGTGGGAACCTTCCACGGCTGTTGGGCTCAGTTACGTCTCCATTATATCATCGATGCCATAACAGACTCTTATAAGCACAATAAATAAAATTAAAGCCAGTCACTCACCTGCAGCCCCGTTCAACCAGCCTAAATCCGGCCCTTCCTCAGGCAATAGGAGTATCTTGGGTGGTTACGGACATGGCCGGTGCCCGCGCGTCTCTGAACACGCAGCTAAGGATCAGAAAGAGTTTGTCTCAGGAAAGACTCAGATTCAGAAACCCTATACCCTCGTGAAACCCTACCTCGCCTTGCTGTCCTTGGTTTAAAGGAAACACGGGGAAGAGACACGGTGCTGCAAGCAAGGCTGTGGGGGGGTAGCATCTTCACACGTTGGGGGGTAACAACAGCCCCCAACAAACCCAAACTCTTTGGCAACCAGCCCCAAGAGAGGACTTGTACCCCTCAAGAGCTCAGCTGCTGAGCTGAAGCCCCCCAAGTGCTTTATTACCCGGGAGCAGATTTGTCCCCATGGGCATGGTTGCTCCATGGGCAACATACGCATGTGGTGAGGGAAACCCCTTGACATTAAGAGCTTCCCACTGGGCAGCAAGACCTGTTTTAAGAAGCAACATTCACATTTTAAGATTAAAAGGCATCAAAGGGTCCAACAGTTCTTACCTGCCCAGGTGGGGGTTGTAGTCCAGTATCTTGGTTCCACCAAGGCATGTTTGTACCTCAACGGGAGCTGCACGGCTTCAGGTTTGGGTCCTGGTCTCTCCACTCTTCTCTGGGCAATGTCTAAGAGACACAAGGCCAGTACTTTGGGGGCCAGATGGCTTGTGGCCCTTCTGTGTCCCAGGGAGGCCCTGGGGACCTTTCAAAGGGTTTTCTGGGAGACCCTGATGATCCCACACTGTGGGCAAACTCATAAAGTGGCCCCACATTCAGCTCTCAGCAGCATCAGGCAGTGCCAGGGAAGAGGCAATGTATCCCAAGGTATCAGAAGGGTCTTCCCTCTAGCAAAGAAGACCCCCCTCATTGCCTGAGCTATGAAGAACCAGCTGCAGGAGACTTTGGATTCTCTGATGGGTTCTTCCAAACCTATGGTGTCCTGGTCATTTTTATTCCAAAAATACGTGGATAGGTTTAGCCCATCTGTCTTCTGGTTGGTGGGTAGGATGAGAAGGTACACACTGGAGGCTGTAGAGTAGCCATGAGTTTCTTGACCAGGATGGTCCACCTCTCCCTGTTCACCGGGATGGTCAACAATCCACTCTCCTTGCTGCACTGAACTGATCTGCATCTTGGTATCAGATACCATATCTGATCTTGCAGCAGTCACGAACAGCAGGTGGTGAAAGGAAATGTCCATGGTTTGCCCAAGTCATCAGCTTGGCCATTCTGCTTTAAGCCAACCCACAAGGAAGCCCCAAAGACTTACCTCATCCTTCAAGCACCACCCAAAGCCATGCATGCCCAGTATCTCTAGGAGGTGGTACTACCTCACGAGTATTTCCCAGAGGTTCCTGTTACACTGCAGTAACTGGGAATCTCATTAATTACTCGTTCAGCTGAATGGTGGTAACGAAGGCACGGGACATATCAAGAATCATGTTAGCATGGCAAGTGGCACGGGAACACCCAGAAGGGGTGATGCTCCACAGAAAGGCCTGAAGTTGTTACAAGGACGTCGGGAGACTTGATACAAAA
Source organism: Gallinago jamesoni (assembly GCA_025769975.1). NCBI lineage: Eukaryota > Metazoa > Chordata > Aves > Charadriiformes > Scolopacidae > Gallinago > Gallinago jamesoni. The sequence goes on from JAOQGH010000013.1 coordinate 1,988,879, forward strand.
GGCCGGCTTATTAATAGCTAATGGACAAATAAATTATGTACCCACTTGGGTAGATAGTATTTCTCCCTCCTCACTTCACCCTGCCATCTCCATCACCTCCTTTCTCCCTGGTTTCTGTCCCACTTGGTTCTTTCTCCTCCTTTAATTTCCTGCTTTGTGGGACATCGGTGTGTTTTGCTCATCAATGAAAGCTTCAAAGCTGTAGTGGTGGATCCAGCCTCCCCCCAGGGTCTCGGCTGCCCACATCCATCCAGAGGCAGGACAGGAGACCACTGGCCACCCCAAGGAGAGTTGGACACCTCCCCCCATCACACCAGGGGCTGCTCCTTCTCCCATTCATGACCTGGAAACACTGAACCTGAAAGAGAAGCTCCGGGCAACAAAACAAAGGCTTTCTCCGGTGGCTTTGCGGGATGTGACCTGCCCTGCCTGCCATCTGCCCAAGGAGCAGCCCAAGCTGGTGATGGAGGCAGCCAAGCGGCAGCAGCTCCGCTCCGGCCACGCTCCAGCAGGTCCCTGGCAGGCAGAGAGGGAAGGGGAAGGTTGGAAAACAACACAGGGGTGGGGAGAAAAAGGAGAGGTTGCGCCATGCACCTGGGAGTTGGGGTCCCCAGCACCCCAAAAAGCCAGACCAGGAGAAGGGGAAACTGAGACTAACTTAATAAAAGGAGGTTTGGGGCATCTCCCTGTTCCCTGCACCACTGGGTGCTCTGAGAAGCCCAGGGAGGGCAGGGATCTGCTGTGTCAGAGCATCCCCACCCAGGATAACGTGGCAGCGGGTTTGAGCAGCCGCTTGGGTGTTGTGGGCACGGCAGGGCTCCCACCCGCTCCTGTTTCATCAGGGGCAGCAGTTTTCCCCTCTCGCCTTCCCGGAGCTCCGTTTCCCATCTGGTTTGTGGGCAGCGCCCCGGTACCCACCTGATCCCGTGACCAGCAGGGTCCTTCCCACCAGACGCTTCCTCCCTGAGCTCTAAACGCCGTTCCTGAGCTCCCACGCAACAGTTTGAGAGGAAGCCAAAGTCTGCTGGAGTGTGGGGTTTTTTTCAAGCATCTCAGAGCCGACCACGTCACCCCTGGGCTTTGGGGCTGTCTCCCAGCAGCAGGAAGAGCACAGAAAAGAAGGGATGCTCAGACAGGTTAACCCTCTGCTATTGCATTGAGTCGGGGACCTCCGGCAGGTCTGTGGTACAACCCCATCCCCAACACACCGAGGAGGTGAAGAGCATTTAAGGAAAAGCCAAGAGCAGCATCCCAGTCCCTAGATGTTAAAGATCTTAAACATCTTAAACAAAGATGTTAAAGAGCAGCATCCAGTCCCTGGAGTTAAAGATCTTCCAGCTCTTTAACTGGAAGATGGTGGCCCCACCATCCCCATCCCTGTGCCCCAGGGCCCCATTTTCCCAGCGCTGGCCCCCTTCTCTAATCTTTGGTGATCACTTTCTCTGCCCACTCTGATTTCACGGGCTGTGCTATGTTATCCCTCGTGCCAGGGCAATCTGATCCCCACCCCCTCATCGAGCTGTCTATTAACACTGTCACTAATCACCCTGGACCCTACGCTGACCCTGATGAAGTTCCACCCTGTGAGTCTTCATTGCCCAACTTGATGCTGTCCCATCAGCGGGCAGGCTCCTGTTCCAGGCCCCTCACCTTCTCGGAGGGTTTGCATGACCCCAACCCACGTCACAGCAGCTCCTGGTCACCAAAATCAGGCTATTCTATATCAGTAATAAGAAACTCTCACCACGACCTCTGACCAGAGCACGTATCTGCTCACACTATTGCTTCCTCCCTCGGGAGAGCAGCATCTCACCCCAACATCCATGATGACATCAAAGCATCTATTTCCAGCCCTTATTTAAACCCCACAACAGCTTCCTTCATGAAGGGGCCATTTTGTCCATTTTCTATCAGCCAAAGGATAGAAATCACAAAAATCATAGAAACATAGAATACTTCGGGTTGGAAGGGACCTTTAAAAGTCATCTAGTCCAATCCCCCTGCCATGAGCAGGGACATCTTCAAATAGATCAGGTTGCTCCAAGCTCCCTCCAACCTGGCCTTGAATGGTTCCAGGGAAGGGGCATCTCCCACTTCTCTGGGCAACCTGGGCCAGGCTCTCACCACCCTCAAAAGAAAGTTCTTCCCAACACTTCATCTCAATCTCCCATTTTTCAGGTTAAAGCCCTTCCCCTTCCTCCTAGGGCTCCCCTCCCTGATCCAGAGTCCCTCCCCAGCTTTCCTGGACCCCTTGAGGGACTGGAAGGGGCTCCAAGGTCTCCCCGGAGCCTTCTCTTCTCCAGGCTGAACCCCCCCAACTCTCTCAGCCCCCCCTCCCAGCAGAGGGGCTCCAGCCCTCCCAGCATCTCCACGGCCTCCTCTGGTCCTGCTCCAACAGCTCCATGTCCTTCTGCTGTTGGTGGCCCCAGATCTGGAGGCACCACTGGGAGGGGGAAGAGGGGTAGAATCCTGCCCCCTCAAACCAGAAAAGGGAGGAGGAATGTGCTTACCTGCCTTGTCTCCGCCGCTGGATCGGTGCAGGGATGTAGATGTGGCCGTGTCACATTTTGGGGTGAGCAGTGAGGCAAAGGAGAGGGAGATGGTTACTTTTGAGACCACCAGGGAAGAAGAGAGACACAGATGGAAAATAAAAGGCTGCAGCAGGGAAGAGAGGGTGGTAACACCCCTCCTCTGGTGCCCTTGCAAACTGGGGAAGGAAAAAAGGAGGAGCGAGGGCGAAATTGAAATTTGGCTCTCTTCTAGGTCCTTTCTTCTCCCTACACATGATGGGGACAGCCAAGAAGAAGGCAAGAAGGTGGCTCTGCTGCCCTGGTTGTAACCAGCCTCGTTGGAGGGCAAGGCTCCCTCCTGGGTGATGCAGGAGACAAGCATGAGGTAACATCCATCCCGAGCTCTACAGAGATCTAAAGCCAAGCATGGTGGGGGGGTTGGAACTTGATGATCTTTAAGGTCCCTCTCCAACCCAAATGATTCTATGATTCTATGGCATCCCTTCACTGCCTCAAAACCCTGCCCATGGCGAGGTTACAGATGGGGAAACTGAGGCACGGAGGACACACAAGGGCTGAGCTGCCACAACATCCCTTCACACAGGGTGAGGGAGGTGCAGGTCTCCTCCCTCCTTTCCTCCTTTGATCCACGGGCAGCGGCTCCAGGGAGAAGCTCTGCCTGGTCAGGTTACTCCATCTCAGCCTCCAAATCTTGTCCCTGCAGCAGTTAAAGCCTGGTAACATCAGAAAGTGCTTGCTGGTGTCTCCAAAAGCAGCAGTTTCTGTCTGCTCTGTGGTCACCGGGTCTTGCTGGCTAAGGGTGCCTCTGAAAAAATGCCCAAGAAAATTAAAGTTACTGTCAGTAATCTTAAATTCACCTCGCAGGGGAGTTCGGGCCCCTCCCAGAGAAGCTTTAGTGGACTGTAACCAAAAATAAAAAATCAAAATACCTTGTACGAGGATTTAAATCCAACAGTGCCCCTGTCTGGAGGATGGAAATATAACAGCTCAGTCCAAGACAAGGTATTTTTACAGCGTGTCACAGCATTTATTGAAATCTCACAGGGATGGAGGGCAACCCACCGCAGCATCCCATGGTCCCCAGGTTCTGATGGCTGCATCCCTCCCTGCCCAACCCCAGGGCTGAGCTGCTGATGAAGTCGGGCCCCCAGATGCCATCCTCTGCGGCGGCAAAGGGTGGCACAGAGCAGATTTATCCAAAAAACACCCCAAAAAAGGGTTCTGCATGTCCCAGCGAGTGGCTGCAATATAACAGCTCCAGCCAGAAGAGGCCAGTGGTGCGTGGGTTTTATTTCAGGATGCGCTACCTCCGGGTACACAAGCACGGAGGAGGATTTTGAGGGCTCTAGGTCCCCTTTTCACTATCAAAATAACCCATTTTGACACACACAGCAGGGTATGATGGGGGTCAAGGCTATTCCCAGTGACAAAACCCCCATCCACTGCGTTAAGAGATGCTGGATAGGACATTGGGCACAGCAGGTCTCAGCCTGGTGGGATGCTGGCAGGGAGCAGGGATGCGCTGCAATGGAGGCAGAGCCTGGGGCCAAATAGAATCATCCTTTTGGGGGAAAATTTCACCTCAACTGAAAAGAGGGACTTACTGGGCTGATTAGAAAAGTGTAGGGGAACCTGCTGCAGCTGGTGCCATTACTCTCTACGGAAGGAGATAAAGTGTGTGCAGGTACGTGTATATATATATATGTATATATCTTTATCTCCCTCTACCTGCACAGCTGTAGAAAGACAAGTCTCTATAAATTCCTCTAAAAAACATACACCCCTGGGATGAAAAGCCAGGCTTGTCCCACAACAAGTGTTTTCTCAGTCTCACTCCCCCAGGGCAAGGGGAAGAGGGGGCTCTTGGTGATGGGTACCAACATTTGTATCAGCCAGGATGCTGCAGGCACTGGAAAGGTCCCATTTCCCCTCTCCCAGCCCCCTCAGCTTGCTCACCTGAAGCAAAAAAAGCTCGCTTTTTTGGTGGTTTAGAGCTCAAACAAGCTCTTGCTAGAGCTGGGGGAAAGGCAGGCACTTTGCTTGGTGTCAGATCCTAAAGCTTCACTCCTGTGACGGCGGCAGAGAATGCAAAGGGCAACGTGATGGTTCAGGACTGGTCTTGGTGGAGATGAGGCTTTCCAGGGTTCTCCCTAAATGCTGTTTTCTTTCCCCAAGTTCAGCTCCTGCCATCCAAAATCTGGTTTCCAGGGAACTCCCAAAGCCTGGCAAGTCAGCGTGAGGGCCTGTCACATCCCTCTCCATCAGTCCCCTCCACCGCCATGCGTGACCGAGCAGAAGTGATGGCAAAAAGACCTGACAGATGGAAGCCCTTCTCCCTTCCTCTCCCTTTGTCACCCCTAATGTGATGATTTAAAAAAGCTCCTGTGGGTCCTGAGCTGGTGTAAACCTGCCTGGAAGAAGTGATGCTCCTGAAGTTAAAGGGGTACCAATGCCCTCTGCAAAATGTTCCCTCTTTGGGGTAAAAAAAGGGAAAAAACCCACCCGCTCAACACCTTCACACAGTCCCTTGGGCAGGGAGAGGTTACATATAGACCCTCTTAAACACTGATATATTCACCTTGGGGCTCTTAAATCTTGATACATCCATCACCCTAATTGCCATCGCACCCCACAGCCTTCCTGGGGTGAAATATTAAAAAGAGACTTTGAAAAAAAAAAAAAAAAAAAAGAGGTTTTTGCTCCTAACTCCGGGTAGCTCCTGGGGGGCTGTTTTTTCATTGTTGCCCCAAAAAGGTCCCCCCCCTCCATCCCTGCTCCTGCCAGCTCAGCAGGCAGCGCCTCACCCCCTTCATACACTTCAGCAGCGTGTGCCCTGAAGCAAATCAGCCAAATTCACTGCTATAAAACAAAACAGCCCACAGAAACCCACCTCTCCTCATCCTTTCCATTAACAAACCCTCTTCCCCCTCCCTGGATCCCGCAGGGGAGGACGATGCAGACAGGAGCTGCCAGAAAGCTGTCACAACATCCCCAGCGCTGCTGCACGGGAAATACGGATCCACATCCTCAAATTCTCAGATTTTTGGCTTTTATCGCTGCCTGATGAGCTCAAACCCAACCCTTCCTCCTGCCTGAGCTCTGCCTGCCCTCGCTCACCTGCTTTAACCCAAGAGCAGAGCCTATTCCACAGCCCCAGTAAGACCAGCAGTCCCAGGGACGGTCCCAGCCTGGTTTGTCTTTGCAGAGGTCCTTTTCTAACCTCAGGCAGGTGGAGCCACTCACCAGATTATCAGCTTCATTCCTCAGGAGCCCAACTTGCTCCCAGCTTCGGAAGGCTAATGAGCTGGTTTTCTTGCTGGTTAGAACCAGATGTGCTGGTTGGGCTGAAAATCTGGGTGAAAAAAAACAGGAATTGGGGAAGGAATTTGAAGGCAAAGGGTTTTGGTGGTCACCAACACCCTGTTTGACCCCATCTCTAGTGCTGGTTCCTGGATCCTCCCTCCCCACTAAGAGGGTAAGAAGGAGTGATGAAGATGCCAGATCATCGCTGGAAGATGCTGGACCACACCTGGGGGTTGGCCCATCTTCTCTGTCCCCCAGATCACACGAAGGGACAAATTCCTGCAGAACCAGGCAGGGCTCTGCAGCACAGTCCCCAAGACACATATCCCTGGAGATGTGATGCGGGAAAGATTTGGAGATGGTGTCCCCATTGCTATCCTCTTCCCTGGGCAGCTGATGGTGATCACTCCTGGAGGATCCTGTGGTGGATGAGTCTCTGTTTGCACCCGTAAACTGCAAGACATGCTGCACTCCTCGGAGAGCTGAACCTTGGGAAGCCTCCAGAGACAATTCCCAAATGGAAAATAGCTCCATGGGGGTGTCTCCTCTCCAGCACTGACTTTCTTTGCCAGGATTAAGGAGAAATGCTCTTTTTCATCTGAACTTTACCTGCCCCACTGGCAGCCCATGAGCTGGCTCAACCCTGTCACCACCACCACCCCCCCAGCTCCAGAGGGCTTCTTGGAAAAGACTTTTAAGAAAAAATTAGAGCTATTCCCCAGCAAATCCCAGCTGAGAGAAAGCTTTGCTGCAGCACACTGAAAGCCCAAGGAGAGGCTGAAATTTGGGTAGCCAGAGTCCGGGTTTTGGTGGGGAAGGGGGGGGTTTGGATTGGGGGACCCCCTTGAAATCCCACATCAAACTGGAGCTGGCCCTGGTTTGGGCGCAGGGACAGGGACAGGGACAGCCCTCGGTCCTGGGCACCCTCTGTCCTCACTGGCAATGAGAAGGACAAAATAAAGAATATTTTTGGGGGGCGGCGGGGGGGGCAGCAATGAGTAATTCTCTTCCAGGAGCAAGGAATTAATTACGGGTCTTTCCCAGGGAAGGGATAGCCCTTAATTAAGAGGCTGGGTAAACCCTGGGTGCAACCTTCTGAATTTCTCTCCTCCTCCGATGAGCTCCTCACACCTCATTTCTCCATCCGCTAAGTTGGAACGATCCCTCTCTCCCACCCCACCGGCACGACACAGCCCTCGCTGGGATATCTCCGTGGGATTAATTACGCAGAATGATTTAATTCTTTTTTATTATTATTTTTTTTAATTATTATGGCTGAAAAACCTCTTAGGGAAGCCCCGGTGATGGTACGTGCCCACTCACCCACAAAATAAGGAACTGCAGCTTTTCCCTCCTGCAAAAACCCAGGGCACCCTCCCTTCGCAGGTTCTTGAAGCTGAGTCTCTCGGTGCTGCTCCCCAAGAGCACCCAGGATTCGGGGTGCGGGCACCCAAATGCTCCCTTCTTTAACCTTTAACTCCCCCAGGGTGGGGGGGAAGGTAAGGAAAGACCCTCCCAGGAAAAGCTAAAATATCCCATGTTGCCACCGGTTACGCACCAACACTGTGCAGGTGTCACAGCATCTCCTGCACCATGAGACCTCCAGTGTGGTCAGGAGGGTACCAGCGCGTCCTCCTCACGCACCAGCCCCGTGCCACGCAGAAAGAGGTGCAAGGAGGAAAAAAACACAATCTTCCATCAGTGCCAGGTTCATCTCACCCTTCCCCCTAAGTCCCTGCTTGGTTTCCCCTCAGCCACCCTGAGACCCTCCCTCCCTCCCCACTTTCTCCACCACTTTTTCTCCACCAGGGCCCATCCTCCCTGCTAAATACAACAGCCCCTGCCAAGATAAAAGCGAAGCTGTGAATAATTCATGTTTCAATCTTTTTTACCACCGTCTGCTGTAAATATTTAAATAGCACCAAGATGTCTAGAGCCGAACTCGGGGAGGATGAACCTGAGCGGAGCCTCCAGCTTGGGGAGCAGCCCCACGGAGGGGGACGGTGCAGGGGGAAGGTGGCAGATGCTGTGGGGACAGGGTGGGACGTTTCTTTGGCTGTGTGTGTGCTGGGGCAGGGACAAGGGAAGTCCTAGGGGAACAAAACTGATTTATATCTCAGTAAGGAGCAAATGTCCAAGCTTTTCTGACCTTCCCCAAAAAGGGCCCTTTTCAGAAAGGGATTCATTTCCACTGCAGGAAGGTGGTGAACATTTTATTGAACGGATATTTGGATACAAATAACACAGTTCAACTTCCAGCACTCTCCTCCTCTCTCATTCGCTGCCTTCCCCCAGCTCGAAACCTCAGAGAAATTTTACCTGTATTTATGATGGCCACAAAACTGATCTGCAAGTCCCCTCTGCTCCGGTCTGCAGCTCCCTGAGCTCTGCTCTCCACCTGAAAAACAAAAAAAACCCCACCCCAATATCTGACATTAAAATAACGTGCAGTCCTGTGCTGTCTCCCAGCTCCAGCTGCAGCATCCAGCCAGGACACAAGGGGCAGCTACTGGGGATATTTACCTAATCCCAATGGATTGGGAACATCTGGGAGCTCGTTGCAGGAACCAGAGATCCCCTCCAGGGACCAACCCCATCCCGACACTGGTTTTATTTTATTTTGATATGCAGCACATGGAACAGCACGTCCCTGGGAAGCCGCCACGTGCTCGAGCATCTCCTCCTGCCTCAGCATCACGTTGGCATTTTGCAACCCTTCCCGTAGGTAATGGTTTGGAGCAATTATTGTCACCGTGTCCCCAGAGATGCGCTGCTCCTGGGTCCTCTGCTGACGTGTCCCTCGCCGGCCACCTCATCCTCCCCGTGCTCAGCGAGCCTGCATCTCCCCAAGGCTCTGCTTGGAGTCTCCTCTGGGGATGCACTTAGCTTCTGAAACTCTGGGCATTTTCCTCCTGGAGATTTAAGTGGGTTTCACCAGAACTGGGGAGTTTCCAGCTTCGCAAAAGTGGCACCAACCTGCATGTAGGGGGACATGCCCAAGGTGCTGTCGGTTCTCCTCCCGGACAGACTCTGGTTGCAAATCCCTCCATCTTCCTCCAGCAAAAGGGGAAAAAAAAATCCAAAAACCCAGGAGGGTTTGCAGCCCCAGCGCGATGTCCCAGCCACTGAGCTGTCACCCAGGGAGAGGGGACCAGTCAGCACCATCAGCTCCCACTCGTGCCATGGCTTAGATCTACAGCTCCATCACCACACTGGCTTTGGGGTCATCCTTGGGTGAAAAATAGGTCCAAGGTATCTCCGCAGAGCCTGACCTTATAAATCTTTCTTTTAAAGACAATTTTTGGGCTGGAAAGAGCTTTCCCACCTCTGGAGGCTCTTTCTGGGGTTTGGTTGGTTTTCTTCCCTAGAACTCAAGTGAATGAAGAGTTTGTGACCCTAAAAAGTTTTGCAATTTGAATATTCGAATGAGTGTTGCTCTTAAGCCAAGCATTTCACTCAGTTTTAACCTGTTAAAAGCCTTTTCCCAACCAACTTAACATTTGAAACAAAAGAGATTTTGTTTTCCCAATGGGATGCTTGGAAAAGTTCAAATCTTTTTCCTCATCTGCATCCCCAAGCCAAGATATTAATCAAAACAATATGTTTCCCACAACAACAACAAAAGGCATTCAGTCAATGAGTCATCATTTTTCTGTGAAAAAAAGCTAAAAAACAACATTTCCCCAGCTCCCTGCTCAGGAATGACTCTAATTTCTGCACCAGCCCCTGGGGCCAAAGCAATGGTGGTGGCTCCCAGTCAGAAATGGGGGTTTTCTGGGTGTAGGTGCAGGTTCTGGTGGTCTGGGCAGGGTTTACTCCTTCCTCTGAGGTTGGTGGCAAGATCTACAACCTCTTTGGCATCATGGGCTTTGCCTGGTTGGTTTGTTCCACCCATCCCCAGAGAATCAGGAGCCTGGAAAGGGGAAGGAGAGCGTGCAAATGAACTAAGCATCAATGTGCAGATCAGCTGGCGATGGTTTCACAGCTCTTGGTTGCTCTTCCCACCTCCAGAAATGAAGACTGAAGGAAATGTCTGTGCACCGAGAAGATTTTACCAACATATATGGATTGAAGCATCCCACGGGGGTGACATCACCCCATTTCAGCCCAGGGACTGCACTGATTGCAGCAAAGCCCAGAGCCCAAAGGCGGCTCAGATATACCCACTCCATGGGACCTTGGGACTGAATGGATTCAAACTATCCCCAGAACCCCAGACCTGATGGAGGGGAGCCCACTGGGCATGGGGGGCATCAGCCATGGGGCTTCACACCACTGCGTGAGATGTGGTAGCAGGATGGAGCCTGTCAGGTGCTGCCACTGAAGGTGGCTCAGGTGGCTTCAGAAAAAAAAAAAAAAAGAAATGAGAGAAAGGGGGGCAAAAAAAAGAAAAAGCCAAGATGAAACCGTTGGCTGATCAATTTTCCGCAGAAGGTCACTGGAAGGCTGGCGGGTTCGCTCTGTACTAAGTGGTTTATAGATTTCCTCTAAATAGGAAGACGCAGCTGCTGGTGTGCCACACGGAGGAGGGCACAAACTTGGTGTGGGGGGACAGGGACAGGGACAGGGACAG
>JAOQGH010000013.1:1999385-2028022 GCA_025769975.1 Gallinago jamesoni
AAGACGCAGCTGCTGGTGTGCCACACGGAGGAGGGCACAAACTTGGTGTGGGGGGACAGGGACAGGGACAGGGACAGAGGTGGGGGCTGCTGGCTGGGGCCCTCCCTCCTTTCTCTCCCATCGAGCTCATTTAACAGCAGGTGAGGTGTTAATGGGGGGACACACCCCAGTACACGTTCCTTCCTGCCCAGGGTAAAGCCACCTTGTGCGTGACCATGGGGGACCAGGTTTTTAAAGCACCCACAGGGCACCAAGCCCTTTTTTTGGGGTGGGGTGGGGGTATTCAAGGGATTTGCCCAAGGCTTTGTAGGAAGGAGAAAAGAGGCAGAGCATCCTTCCCTGCAATGCACAGGGCCAGGTGGGGCTTGTGGGAATGATACCACCTTAATGAACAACCAACCTTGGCCAAGTGCCCTCAGGGAGGACCCCAGAGTGGGTGCAACCACCCCACTAACACCTCCTCTTCCTCCCACCCCCAGGATCTGCACCCATCACCCAGGGGTAAGCAGCTGAGCAAGGGCAAACTATGTCTAAGTTGGGGGGAAAGGTGAAGGAGAGATTTTCCTGATGCCTAAACACCCCCCACCTCATCCCAAGGTGAGGTGCACATTCAGTTGCAAAATTGAAGTTGGCACAAACTGTAGAAGAGTTTGGAGAAGTTTCCATTTAAGCCGACAAGCGGTCGGGGGTGAGAGGCCTGGAGTCGGAGGGAAGTGACTAATCAATCCACTCATCATTTATTTATAAAAACGGCAGATGCGAGCATGAGCTGAACCGCTGAAGGCAGCAGCCAGCAGCCAGCCATCGCAGGAGGATTTTGGAGGAAAAATGGACAACCGAGGCCATAGTTTTGAGGGGAAGGTCTTATCTGGAGGGTCCCATCAATAGGGAGAAGAACCTTATGAGACTTCTTGTCTCTCCCAAGGCCACTGAAAGTCATCCCATCCTTCCCAATGCTTTTATGAACAAAGCATGAAGTCACTAAAGAGGAGTGACTTTGCCCTAGGGTGGAAACATCACCAGGACATGCTGAGAACGATGTTCTTCTTTCCTGAGACACTTGGATTCAGCCTGAGCTCCCTGCGGATGCCTCGTCAGGTCCCTTGCAGCCTCTTTTGCTCGTCTGTTGGGCATGGAAATCATCTTATAGACAAAACCAGTGGAGAGGACTCATCTGCTTGGCTTGGGAAAGTGTAGCCATGAGGCAGTTCCCATGGGCATGGCCTTCCCCCAATATTAAGAGAGAAGGGAATGGAGGATTCTCTTAGAAAGAACGTCTTGTAGCTCCTATTGCATGGGGTTACAAGACATAGTCATGGACACACACACAAAATATTCACCTCCAGGCAGAGTCTGGGCTCTCCCATGGGGCCCAAGGAGATGAGCCTCCCTGCTCCCATGGGACTTGGGCACCTACACCTTCACCATCACCCTCCCTAAGCAAAACTTCACCCTTGATGAAGCCAAGGAAGCAGGACCAGGATCTCCAGGCATTTTAAGGTCCATTAACTGGCAACGTAAGGCCTGAGCCTCATCAGGCATAAAATTGGAGTAAATCCAGGGACATGTGCAGGGTTAGGGCACCGGAACGGTGGCAGAGAGGTGCTTGGAGCTCCGGCAGCACTGGTAGCTGTAGGCACTCTGAGTTGTGCAGCTGGGGATGAACAAGCTCAGAAGCAAAGAGAAGACAGCGCTGAGCTGCCACAAAGCCCTGTCAACCCTTGGAACGTTGGTGCTCCTCTGGGTTCCTCTTGCAGCTCCAGAAACTGCTGCTAGAAGCAGTGATGACTTGAGAATAAGAGATTACTTGTCTTCAATGTGCGGAAAAATGCACCTACGGGAACCTGGAGCCCCGTTGATTCATCTCCTCTTCTCTCACACACATGGAGGCATCCTCAGGAGGAATTCATGGGGTCATGGTCAGCAGAGAGAAAGAAGCCCTCCTCCACATCAGTCATCCAGCTTAATGTAGACATCTGCCTTCAGGCCAGAAGAGGAATGTCTTAGAATAACCCAATTCTCTGCATTTATGGTGAAAGGAGTCAAGGAAACAAGCTCAGATGGGCCGTAGATGCTCACTGTTGGTGCAAGGGATGTCACTCAGCAGAGCCACATGAGGACCCTACTGTCCTCTGCTGCTGCCCAGAACCCCTTCTCCCATGCCGTCGCCAAGGCTCGTGGCACTGGTGGCGTTGTGCTGGCTGGCCATTCAACCCCTCTTCACTTGGCAAGAGCTTGCCTTGGGAAACCATCCGGCCAAGGCAGGAGCGGGCATCGTGCCACCGCAGCAGATGGCAGGAGCACGGGCAATCGGGAAAGCACATCCTCAGCACGCCAAAGGCACGAGGCCCAGAAAAGAGCATCCAGAGGGGTCTTCTCTCTTCTCTGTGGGCATGAAAAGCACCAGCTGAGAGAGCAGGGGGCACGTCCTTATGGCTTCGCTGAGAAAATACGGATCCAGGCATGGGGGCTGGTGATGGGAAGCAGCCGTGCGAATCCCAGGTCTCTCTACTCTGCCTGGGCACATCTCAAAGCCATCCCGTCCCACGCAGCTCCTGATGGGTAGGTCTCAACGAGGGTCTTCCGGGCATCCGTGCCCTAGAAATCCGAGTGGCATCCCTTGCACCAACAGCAGGCATCCGAGCTTGTTTCCCTGACTCCTTTCACCACGAATGCAGAAAAATGGTTTCTTTTAAGGCATGCCTCTTCTAGCCCCAGGGCAAATGGCTAAATTAAGCCGGATGAATCATGCGGAGGAGTTTTTCTCTGCTGACCGTGATGGGGCTTCCAACACCGAGACCCGAATGGAGAGGTCCTCCTGGAGATGCCTCCACAGGCATGAGACATCCCCCAGGGGACCAGCCCGTCTCTAGGGCTCTTCACTCCCAAAGACCACCGCCACGGTGACAAATCCTCAGCTCCTGGCCACAAGGTCAGGCCCTGGGGTCAACACAGGACAAGAGGGTCATCCATTCCCACAGGGAGGTGGGGAGGAGGATGAGGACAGGGATCGATAGGACAGTCATCTTCCTGCTCATCAGCAGCCTCTCGGAATATCTTTAATACACTAAAACACATTCCCCCAATTTTCTATTTATGGCAAATGAATGTCTAATCCTCGAGCCGCGGTGTCGCAGCGTTGTGCTGAGCCGGCGGTTCTGCGGATGCTGGTGGGGAGGGAGAGGACAAGGACAAGCTCGTGGGAGCCACTGAGCGCAGCAGAACCCAGTTCAAGCTGCCCCCGAGTCCCCCCAGGAAGAAGCCACCGGAGCAAACCCTCTCACCCCAGCACAGCATCCCAGTGCCATCCCATTTATCCCGCACAGCACCAGAGCGTTGCCATCAGAGGTGCCTTTGCTGCTTCTTCTGGAGCTCTCAGGGGTTGTTTTCTCATGGTGGTGGCTCCCATGATGGCCAAGGTGCCACCATCCCACCTGGGAACCGCTTGAGCTAAACCCGTGGGCTGTTTTCCCCTACAGCCTCATCGCTAAGGCTGAATAGGGCACGGAGGGATCTGAAACTGGTGCTCACTGGGATTTAATGGGTGTATTTCCACGTCCATACGTAGCAACAGGGCATCCACACACATGTCCCATGGTCTTTGGCCGGTCTGGGCGCTCACACCCCTCCTGCCCACCAACCCAGAGGAGATTTTCCAACGCTAAAGGAGCCAAATGACAAAGGCAACTGAAGCCCTGAGTCCCACACATTGGGAGGGGGGGGGCTACATGCAGTGGGGACCCCTTCGCTCCCAGGCCAAGGCTGAGCTCATTGCAAACCCCCCCAGACACTCGGCAGCACCTGACATCAAACCTGGGTTCCTTCCAACGCGGGTTGGATGTCAGCAGCACCCAGGAGCACCCATGGTGAGTTCAGAGGGCACCCGGGGGAGAGCCCTAAAAATGAGGCACCAGCCCCAGCTGCCTTTGGGCTGGGCTCTTAACTTTTAACAAAGCTGTATTTCCACCGTGAGACCAGCTCAACCTTCGGGCACTCCTCCCAGCCCATGGATGCTGCAGGGAACACGGAGGCGAGGATGGACCTTCTCGGGGGAGGCTGCTCTGCCTGACGCTGCGAGGATGGAGCTACTGCTGCTTCAGGGATGGTCCCAGGTGCCTGGGACCCACACCCGCATCCGCAGGGATATGGTGGAGGGTGGCTAACGTTACCTGCCTGGCCCCTGGCCAGAGAGGGGACGGAGACCGGAGGAGAAATCGTTCCAGGGAGCCCTTGCAATGCCCTTTCTCTCTGTCCTTCCATGGCCCACGCAGACCAAAACCCTGCGGGGAGGGGGCAGGCAGAAATGACAGGGGTTTCCCCCCCGCTCCCAGGGACCTTGTATCCCTTCCAACTGTGGGAAGCTTAGCGCTGACATAACTGTGCAAACGGGCAAAAACCCTGAGATTTTTCAAAATCCCTTAATGAGATTTTGGCACCACTCTGCTGCATTTATTGCAGGTGGAATGGGAATGTCGGGGGGGGGAGGGGGGAGTGATGGGGAGGGGGTTGTTCATGGGAAAAGAGGTGTCCCTCCCCATCCCCTGGGCCATGCAGCTCAGGGAGACTTTGAGAAGCTGAAGAACAACTGAAAGGCCATCGGGGTGGCCAGGACCTGCCCTCGTCCTTGCCACCGGGGAGGCTGCAGCGAGAGCTTCTGCGTAGGGGCCATCGCCCGGGCTCCTCAGATCACTGCAGATGGGTGAGACGTCTGAAACTCCTCTTTCCTAAAGCACTTTAGAGCCACTAATGAAAAGCACCGTGTAAGAGCCACATAACGTCATCAGCACTATAATAATAGTTACTATCAATGCCTGCCTGCCTCTTGCCAGCCTTTTTGGATGCCACAACCTTTTTCTTGTGTGCGTGTCTGTCTGTCTTCACGAAATGATGCCCTGCTATACCAAATGCTCCGCTGGTTTTGGGGCTTTTTTTTTATATATATATATATCCTTAAGCGTTTCAGGGCATTACAATAACCCAAAACCTTTAAAAACATTTGTGACTAAAGTGCTTTAGGCTGCCTGGCTGGGAGACGTTCCACAAGTGCAGAGCATTCTTCTTATCTGACGGCGGTCCTGCAGGGTTAAATTCTCCTTCTGCCTTTTAAAGAGTGGAAATAACCAGCATGTGGATGCTTAAGAGCAGGGATTGGACTAGTCTGGAAGTGGAAGAAGCTGCAACCATCTGGACCCCCTGTGCAGTTGCTGGAGGGAGGCCAACAGCCAAGGGGAGCTTCATCCTTCCATCCCTTGGAGGTGCCAGTCTCTGCGTTGGGCACAGACGGAGCCCCAGGTACCCCAGCAGACCAGGCTGCTTGGTTTGAGACAGCCAAAGTTGGAGAAACAGCTTCCAGCCCCATTCCTTTTCCCCTGGGGCTGCTCAGCCCCTCCCATGGGGATAAAACACGAGGTTTGGAGCAAAGCCCTTCCACCTTGCAGTGCTGGCAGGGGGCAAAGAGCTGCCGCAGCAAAATGGGAAGGCAAACACCATGGTCCATCTTCCCTCTGCCCTTTCCACTTTTCCAGCCTGGTTTTGGGCTCCCCAGGACCCATCTCAAAGACCTCACCCAACCTCAGGGACCTAGGACCTCCCTCACCTTCCTCTCCAGCAGCTACAGCGGGGTGATGCCCTTTCCAGATGCCCTTTCCAGATGTAATTCAACTGCCTGTAGGCATCTCCTTGGGGATGAGAAGAATTGGGTGCCCAGAGATCAGTGAACGCCTTTGTTTGCTCAGTTGGGGCTCACCCAAACTGGTCCCCATGGCATCCCGGGGGACCCAGGCAGGACCTCACCATGGCCACACCATCTCCGAGGTCCTCCCCAGGGATGACTGGGGAGTTTACTCGGTCCATCCAGCTGATCCTTTTGTAAACTCAGACAACACGGGGCTGTACCTGCTGTTGCCTCCTTCTACAAGGTGGAAATTTATTATCCCCGGAGCCGAGGCTGGTGAGCGGCCAGATAAAAACATTCTTTCTGCCCAGGATTTCTGCAACTGCCTCCGAGCATTCGCGACCATTTTCTAGTTATTAAGGCTCACGCCATGAAGAACTGTGTTCCTTCGGCAGAGATTTGCCTTTAATTAGCCAAGGATAAAAGGACAGTGGAAGACAACCCCGCGCCGAAGCGGGAAAGGCTACGCTCTCAAACGATGCGCCGTCGGCGGTTTTTTGCAAGGCAGGGAGCAGGTGCCTGGCAGAAGAGATTTGTTCTGCTTCCCTGGGCTGTCCCCCACCTTCACCTCTCGCTGGGGAAAAAAAAAAACCCAAAACATGTCCTTGGGGTCGGATCCTGCCCGGTGGCTGCGGAGGGGAGAGGCAGGAGGGAGATTTGGGGCAGACACGGGGGCAGCTGGTGGATCGTGCCCGGCTGATCTCCGTGAGGATGCAAGGAGCAGGATGACCTTGGCATCTCCAGCTCCCTGGACCCTGGTCCTGTTCTTCCCAGGAGCTGATTTTGGCTGCATTAAAGCAGCAGTGAAACAAGCTCCCTGGGTTCTCGTCAGCCCTGGGGTTTCTCTGCTTACCCTGAGCCTGCAAAGCCAGCTCCCCTTGGGTCCCCGCACACTCAGCAAACCATCCTTCAGACCAATAATCTCTCCAAGACTCATCCATGGAGCATCTCACAGTTCAGGCTTGGATCAATGCCCCCATCTCCTGTGCCCACCCGGGGCGCCGGGTAAGCTTTGCTCCGATGACAGCAAGGGACAGAGAGCAAGAGGGGGACAAACCTTCTGCTGAGCCTCGGGGAAATGTCCCGGGAACCCCAGATCCAGCTTCTCCCACCATTTTTAAGGGTTAAAAGCTGAAGCAGTCTCACCATGGCTTGTTCTGCATCTCCCCAGCACAGAGAGGCACAAGCCATGTCCAGAAAGGACTGAGAAAGGCAGCCGGGTACCTCCTTTCCCATTGGAATTGGGGTAACATTGGAGCAAGGGGCTTAAATACTGGGGTAGCTCTAAATATTGGGGTAGAGCTGGTTTTAATCCTTGGATCACACCTCATTATTTTGTCTGCCCCAATGCTTCAGAGCTCCTCAGCAGATCCTGCCCTCGCAGGCAGGACTCAATTCTGCATCCGTAGAAGCTGAGATTGATGTTTCTTTAATACCCTGATGCTGCTCTCCTTCTCCTAAAGCCCCCCTTCTCCTGCCCCACACACCGCACCGGGATGCAGATGAGAGCGCTGCGCCCAGGAATAGGTTTTTCAACACCCAGCACAAATGCAAAGGAGGGAGAAGCAGGAGCAGAGAGAAAGTGGGAAGGAGAAAGAGGGACCTGGCCTGATTTTCCAGAGCTGCAGGATAAATGTGCATCTCGGCGAGAGCTGTGCAAGCACCGAACCTTTGCCTAGAGGTTACCTAAAGATAGGCTGCGGGGGCCCCACTTCACACCCCCACACTTGCAATTTTTATATTTTTTTTTCTTTTTTTCTTTTTCCACTCAGATGCTTGGCTAAGGCTACTCTGACTCGACGGCGTTGCAGCAGTGATGGTTTAACTCTGCATCAGCTCCTGCCCGAGCCCCACTGCCCCGGGCACCCACGGAGCATCCCTGGGAGGGCGGCAGCATCCCAAGTGCAGGATCATTTTCCCCTTCCCCGCTCTCAGCATCTCACTTAATGGCCTCTTCCCAGCTCTTCTCCGGGAGGTGCTTTCAGGATCTGAGTGCCCACTTTGCCAAATGGAAGCGGACTCTCTTACTTAGCCGGGAGGGCTAAAAATTCCCGCTTGTCCCTGGGGCACACGCCATGGGCTGTGATGGGGGTTTGAGCATCCTGAGCTTTTCAGCACCAGTAACGGAGGTAGTGCTTTCTTGGCACTTGAATCTTTTCCTTCTTTGACGTAAACGAGCAGGATTTTCGAGGGCTTGAGCCCCTCAGCAGAGAGAGGAGCTTTTGCAAAGGTGTGCGGGGTGGTCCTCCCTGTAGGGCATCACTGTGCCACCTTGGAGGTCTTTAATTTATGAGCTGGAGAGGATCCGTGAGGGATTTTTGGGGGTTTCACCTGGTAGGGAGGCGATGCTCAGCAAAGAAAGTGGAGGAAAATAGGTCATTTAGCACAGGCATAACCAGCCCAGGCTCTGCTCAGCGGGGATCAGCTGCTCCCCACAGTCGGGATCACGGGCTGGGAGATGCCGAAAGGGCTGCCCGAGCACGGGGAGGTCTCCGTGTTGGATGGTGTGATCCTTCCATCCCTCTCCTTGTCTCTCCGAAGGGTGGAAAAGCACAAGCACCTCGGCTGGCAGGAGGATGGGACACCCCTGATGGCATCTCCCGCATCCTCCGAGCGCTGCCGGGATGGTGAGCACGCCGATAGACCGGCAATTTAAAATAATTACTGTATCTGCCTCACAGCCTCCTCCTGCCATCTCTTCGGAGAGCCTGGGCAGAGCAGACTCTATTCTGCAAACTCCTCGTACCACTTTGTGTTTAGATATTTATGAACCCACAAGCCGAGGGGACACGGATAAGGGGAGGGGTTTTGCATCTGCTGCAGCCGGCTGGAGCTTCTCCTGGGCTTGGAAATGGGGCTGAGGAACACAAACTGGCCCAGTTCAGGGACTGCTTCCACTCTGCTTTAGAGCAAACACTGTGACATTTCGCTCAGGATGCGCTGCACATAAATACTCATGTTACTTTTTATGCACACAAATGGTTTGCCATACTCAAGGTTCAGAATTGGCTGCTCTGAAATACCTCCTCTCCTCCTAACAACATCCATCCATGGGTTCAGCCACCCATCTAAGCGTTTTTGCTGTCCCAATATTTAGCTGAGCTTTGCAAGTTGCTGGTTCCTTGGAGAAAGCTCAGCAAGCTGTGTAAGAGACGGGGAAACTGAGGCACAGAATGGAACACCATGTCCCCTGGGTCACACCCTGGCACAAGCGACACCCCAACCCAAGGACCCTGACGCCAGGTCCATGTCAGGAGCTCCTCCACAACCAATACGAGGGGATCTGGGATGGCTGAGGTGGAGGTTTAGCACTACTAACCTCCAGTGCTTGGGATACAAGGTGGTGCCACTTCCCAGAGCTGGGCAGGACCGCCCCATGCCATGGGAGAAGAAGGATCTCTCCTCCTTCTGTTTTACTCTTCACTCCATGAGCACAGAGTAGGTGGGCTACCTCAGCTCTACCCTGGAAGAAGGGGAGCCCAGAACAGCCCCATGGCCTGTAAAAGCCACCAAGCAAATAAGCAGACCTCAAAACACAAGTATCAAGCCCCTCCAAAACCTTCCCTCCCCTTTGCTGCCCCAAGACACTCATGGAAGAGGAGACAAAACAGCAGGAGAAAATATTGCTCTGGGGATGGAACAAACAAACCATTGCTCTGCAAGAGGAGCCAAAGCCATCCTGGGATGTCCATCCCCATTCCCTGCTGGAAATTCTACTAGGAGATGTCTCTGGGGACATGAGGTTTATAACCCCCCAGAGGATGTGCTATCATCACCATCCTTGCCTGTTTGTTTCTCCTTCTTCCAGCTTAAAAAATACCCATTGGGTGCCCTGAAGGTTTCCCAACAGCAGGTTTCCTCCCAGCACCACCCATTCCCCATTACCTGCATGGATGTGGTTGATATCCCAGTCAGTAGAGTGGGGATCATGGGCTTGACCCCGTCTCCAGCCCCTTCTTCTCCACCTGTGTGGCTGCTTGAGCTTCTTTGGAGCAAATCCCTTGGGGGATCCCATCCAGACCACGCAGTGTGTCCGTCCTTGCTGGTGCCCAACACCGAGAGAACCATCAGCTTCTCCCAGGGGTTTCCCACTCCAAAAGCCCCCTCAGAGCAGTGGACAGCGGAGCACAAACTGGTTTTTCCATGGCTCAAGGCTGTTTCTTTCCTTTCTTAGACCTACAGGAAAAAAAAAACACCCCACCTACCAAAATTACAATTTCTTGTCTTTTTCTTCCCCACCCTCCACAGAACTGATATCGAAATAACTCCTCAATAATATACATATTTATTTTCTCTTAATTAGTGCCGATATTTACAAAAATTGTGATACTCTGTGAAGAATAAATTATATACACTCATGATAAACCAGACAGCAAATGCTCATTTGGAATATGTATGTACACAGATCTGTATACCTATATACAATGGTCAGCCTTATTGACCCGGGTGCCTCGCAGCCCGTAGATCCACCCGACCCCCAGGACACCCCCCGCGGCGTCAATAAGAGCAGTAACGTCTATACACACTGTGCAATTCGGGTACAGCTGGTGTCTAAGTTTTTGTCTAGCAAACGCATGGTTAAATGACTTGAAATTCCCACGAGTCCTCCTTTAACAGTTTATAGGCCTCTCTCCATTCCTGGTCCCATTTCTCCCGTAACCATGGAAACAAAAGGTTCAGCTCCAGCATCCTTAGGATGAGTCCTTCTTGGATTTCCTCTTCCTATCGATTCGCTCAAATTAGGCACCGCAGGCGGGGTTGATCCAATGCCCATATTTTCCCCTTGCGCTTCAGCGTGTGACATTGGAGGACAAGAGCGCAGTCTCAAGCAATGAGGGAGCAAGTGCAAACGGATAATTACAGTCTTATAGGCAGCAGAAAAATTTAAATAAATAAATAAATAAAATCAATAATAATAAAACCAGCACCCAAAAGACCAACCTCAAGCTCAGGACAGCCAGGTAGGGCTGGGGAGGGGACCCATGAGGGTCCACGTGGATGGACTTTGCATGGTTATGTGACATCCAGCAGCTCCTACAAGCCAAACCGTCCCTCCCGGAGGAAAAACAGAGATAAGGAATTTATCTTTCATCACACGCGACTGGGCTGGGAGATCTCGTCCCCGGGTGTGAACCAGTGCTGTGCTCTCCAGGATGATCTGCACCACCAGTGGCTTGTCCCTCTCCCCCGCGATGGGATGCGGCAGGATTGGAGCACCCCTGTCTGAGAAGAGGGGGGATGAAATTTGGACGGCCAAATGCCATAAGATCATGGGGAGAAGGAGGCCGTGGGGTGTCCTTCACACGGGGCTGAGGGTAGGACAGGGGGGACCGTATCTCCCCTTGGGGCCCCCAGTGGGACACAGAAGCTGATCCTCGATGGGAGGGACCAAGGGATGCAGTGGTCATGGAGGAGGCTGAATGCTGCCAGGGGTGCAAGGAGGGAGCCCTAGCCTTTTTTTGGGTGCAAAACGAAATTGTTTGGGGCTGACGACTCCTCTCCTCAGCCCCTTTCTCCCTAGCAGCACGTTGAGCAGCTCTCTCTGACAGAAGAAATCCCTGGGACTCCTCCATGGATGTAGACCTTGAGATAAACCCACCCTGGCTCCAAACACAGGGAGAGGCTTCTTGCCACTGCCCTGGGACCAAAAACCAGCATGATTCGAGGGACTTGAAACCCAGCCATTTCAAAAAAGAACCCAAACCCCCAGTAGGTGCAACACAGTCCTTGCATCGCCAACAAATCCCAACTTCTGCTTGGCTTTGCCTGCACAGCCACGGAAACGGTCCTGATGGGCCCAAGCCAGGGATTCGGGATCCGGATGCTGCAAAGCTGTGGGTTTGCAGAGGGATGAGGAGCCAGATGCCACCAGCCCCTCAGGATGTTCCCACTCCCAAGGCCAGATCCCAATCTCCTTTGCTCGGACCCATCCCTAAGCGTTACGGCAAGCTCTGGAAGAGCTTCAAGACTTTGGCAGCAATTTCAAGGGCTGACCCAGGAATTATCTGATAACAAAGCAAGGCCCTTCCTGAAATACCTCCTCCTCCTCTGTCTTTTTTCTCTCCTTCTGTGTATTTATGCACAAATATGCCCATATTTATACACCCACGTGCTACACTCCCATAACACCAACTAGAGATCCTTTTCTTCGTATCGCTCAGGATGCAGATCTGTAGGACTTTGACACAAAACATCACCGCAGAGATTAGTTTTCATGATGAAACATATCACCCCCTACAAAGAATTTTTTCCTCACAGCCCTAAGCACATAAGGGCTCGTACATAAGCCTCAACCCATTGCCCTTAGCACAGATTTTGGAAGATATTAAAGAGCTGATGGGCTTCTCACAGATTTAGGCACGTGGTTGGGTGTTAGAAGACACCCCGTGCCGTAACCACCACTTTCCACCTCTCCAAAACCATGGCACAAAGGATTAAACTAGGATATAGGTGCTGTCTCCTCTGGGTGCCAATCCAGGAGCACCTTCTCACATCAGAGAGCTTCAGTTCTCCATCCCAGCCCTGCAGAGCAGCAAATATCTCCACGGGAGGAGGAGAGGTAACCACACCACCTACGCTAGGTGGCCCAGTACACTCTAACACAGACAGTGGGACTCTCCCCCTCCCCGGTCCCTAATTTAGCATCCTCAGTCTGAGCCACTTTGCGGCTCGTTTTTGCACAGTTGCAGAGTCAAGGGGAGCATCTCTGCAGAAAAGGGCCCAGAGTCTCTCAAACCAAATTCCTCAAGAAAGAAAAAAAAAAGGAAAAAAAAAGAGAAAAAAATTCACAGTCTCCTCCTGAAAAACTGGTTCAAGATCACATCAGTGAGTCAGAAGCAAAGCTAGAAATAGCACTAGAGCTCCGACCTGCAGGCACAAATCCCATTAAAAGCTATAGGGGAACCATTTCTCTGCGCGGGGGAGAAACCTGGACCCTTCTGCTTTGCTCAGCCTGACACATCGCTCCCAGCCACAGCCCCCACAGGCCTGTTTTGCCCTGAACCAAACATCCAAGTGCTTATCCGGGTCCATTCCCTATTTCTCAAACATGGTGCCGAGGGCAGCAGAGACGGTCTCCCACCAGGACTCGATTTCCCCAGCAACATCTGCCCGGGTCAGTGCAAGAGGTGCAAAATCCATCCTAAGGAAGGGACTGGCCATGCTGGCCCTGCAATGGGGACAAATGGCAGCTCACATCGGTGGCAAGAAGAAGAACATGGCCTCTTGCTCTTCGGCCCCGTTCATCCCTGCAATGTGGTTCTGGGGCTTCCCAAGGCAGCTGGGACCCCCCAACTTGACACATGGGTTTGAATGTGCCTGATCATAGAATGGTCAGAGTTGGAAGGAACCTCAAAAGACCATTGAGTTCCAACCCACCTGCCATGGGCAGGGACACTTCCCACTAGACCAGGTTACCAATCCTGCCCATGAAACCCCCTCTCCCCTCCTGCCCAGCCTTGGAAAGCCGACAGGGACACCGTGCTCAAACCAACACCTCTTTCAGAAAACTCACAATCCCTACCAAACCACAACAGTGCTCAAGCTCCCAAGAAGCACCCAGTGCTTTGGAGGACGCTCACCCCAAGCCATTGGAAGCCCGTTGGGCATGAAACAACCGGGCACTTTGCAATGTCTCTTTGAGGGCCAGCATCCTCCCCAAAAACCTGTGGAAAGCTGCCCTCGGTGCTTTCCCACCCACCAGGGATGAGACTGCTGGTGGTGGGAGCACCCACGGGTGGGCGGGCAGCATCCCGGCGCATCAGGCAGCTTCCCCATGCAAGCTCACACCTCTCCCAAGACCCCCCACGAGCGGGATGGATGGAAGCTGGCTGACCACCCCAAGAACGGTGCCCAAGCCAGCTGCTCGCTCCAGCCCCATCCAATTCCGTGGGATGAGCTTCAGAAGCAGAGATTTATTGCTTTCGGTTACATTGCTTCTTTTTTTGTGTGTGCATTTAAGTTGCTAGCAGGCTTCCGGGGCTCCCATTTCAGAGCTGGAGCAGCAGTGAGGGAGAAGAGGGCTCCTAATATAACGAGATGTAATTAAAGACAGGCTGGGGGTCCCATGCTGCATGGTGCTGAGCACCTTTATGACCCAACACATTGATGCTGCTGGTCCTCTACACCCAGCAGAAGCCAGAGCTCTCGTGCACTAATCATGGACACTTGGTATTAATTATAGCCAGGTCTGAATCAATCAGCCAATAAAGTAAAAAATGAAGAGTGATTCCACCTGGTCCAGTGGAGCCACATCAGCACGAGAGATGGATCCAGCCCTAAAGCAGCATTTGGAACCATTGCTGTAGAATACGCTAGCACCGTTGATTTTATTGTTATTAGTATGGTTTTCCTCTCTGAGCTCAGGAAGGGTTTGATTGACCTCCCTCACACACTCTCCAATGGGGTTCCCTCCTTGAGCACCCCCCCCTTCGCCTCAGCGGTACAGCACTGACTGTGCCCCAGTTCAGCCCCAATTCACCCCAACCCAACAGGCTGCTAAGCCCCATCCTGCACTCTGGGGAGGTTTTGCTCAACCACGACCTCAGAAGAGGTCTCCATCCCTCCATTCCTTGGGTTGGCAGAGGAACAGGATGCCCATCCCTGGGGATTGGCAGCAATGTGTGTGGGGGGGGAAACAGAAGGAAATCCTGATGGGAATGGGGAAAGCAGGTGAGATCCCCCCAGACCAACAGCCCCCACCTATTCCCAAATAACACCGGGATGAAGAAGAAGCAGAGACAACCTCGGGGTCTCTACACCTCGACTCACCCTTCCTAAAACCCTGGGAGGAGGCAAAGCCAAGGCTCGGAGGCACCAGCTCAGATCCAGCCCATCCTCAGCACGCATCCTCTCCACCACAACGGAATAAACCACCAGCCCTGAGGCTCTACACGGTTGAAAAGGTGTTTTTCAGCCCAAAATGCACCTTGCCCTGCTGATCCCATGGGCACCTTGGTGCAGGTCATCCTGCTCCAGCCCGTGTCCCACCATCCCACAGAACCCCATAGCTGGGAAGTCCCTGATCCTCCAAGTGCTCACATTTGCTGAGGATTTGGCCCTAAAGTCGCTCTCTAAATATCTATATACACACACACGATAATTATATAGGAAACAGCTGAAAATTGCTGAACAAACAAGGCAGGAGAGCCGGTACCTGCTATTCCACCTGCTCCTCGTGCCCTCTCTGATCCGCCGTGGGTTCTGCCCATGACACCAAGATTAATGACTAATTACTCGCCCTATAATGAGTGCAGGTGTTTAACTTTCAGCTCACCTTCCCTCGCTTGCGTTAGTCGGCTCTCGCGTCTGGATGCTCGGACACTCAGGCTTTGCCTTGTTATCTCTCAAACTGTTGTCAGCACATGCCTTCCCCATCCAGTTTTTAAATATAATGGGGATTTTTTTTTTTTTTTTAACCTCCACGAATCTCCTTCGAGCCACCGGAGAATCTATAAACACTATAAACATGAATACTGTATAGTCTACTAAGAAAATATATATTTGTGTGTGTATTAAATATTCAGATTCATGCAACAAATACCCATGCAGCTGTACTGTATTACTGGTTAAATTTCACTGCAGTATAAATATATTATAGGCCACAGCATAGTTGCTCCAGTTTTATATATAGATATAAAAAAAAAAGATGCTTTTTCCAACTCATTTTCAATGTGTCTTTGTGGAGGTGTCTTTGGTGATCCTGGAAATACCGGTGATGGAAGTGTCGTCTAAATAAATAAATAAAACCCAAGCGCTTGATTTATTTACTCATCCCTCCCGATGCCTAGCAATAGAAAATTTAAGACTTAATAAATAATGTGCCGTCATACTAATTATCCCTCCCCTGGGCCTCACACTGGCATACTGCAGTGGCTGAAACTATTGCAGCATGCAGCATTTTCCGTTATGAAACACGAGCCTGGGCGATGCGTTCGCACTTGGCGTTCCCGGGGCGGAAACCTCAGCTTTCAGGCAATTCAGCCCCACGACTGCGTCTTCCCCCTCACCGAGCTCCGCCTGACCTTTCCCAGCCCTTCCCCATGCCTGGAAGCCCGTTGTCATCCGGAGGGGGGACGGGGACCGGCGTTCCCGGTACCCCCCGGGATGGCCCCGTCAACCTCCCCAGCATCCCCATCCCATTGCTCGAAATGCCCGACTGCTCCAGATCTTCAGGGAACCCAGGTCTTTAAGGAACCCAGATCTTTGGAAACCCGGATCTTTGGAAACACACAAGCCTGGGGATGGGGAGAAGGGGAACGAAATGGTTTGGGTTTTGTTATTGTTTCTTGCACGAGCGCTTATTCGGTGCGGAAATCAAAGGTTAAAAGTCACTTACACAGCTATTGCTTCCCATGCAGAACCAAATATACACCGTAGAAAATGCTGTATTAACTACAATGCAGAGCAGCACTCAATATCTGCAATTGTTCCACTTCAGCTTTAAATACGTTACTAGATTTTAGCGACTAGACATCGGTTAGCATTTTGGTGATATTCACATAGTTTGTGTTAGCGAGGGTGCAATTGGCTGTCTTCAAGTTCTCCTCCCTAAAATCCTCATTGCTATTGTTTACGCCTTCCTGAATCTCCATATAATCAGACTTACTAATAGTAGAGGCACTTCTGCTTTTCTTTAGGTCGGGGGAAGAGGGGATCTTTGGGCAGCTGGTTACTTGCAAATATTGAGCCTGCTCCTCTCCCTCCGTCTCCCGGTGGTAGAAGTAATTGAAGTTAGACACTATGACGGGCACCGGTAAGGCAATTGTTAATACGCCAGCGATGGCACACAAGGAACCCACTATTTTCCCCCCGATGGTCGTGGGGACCATGTCTCCGTAGCCAACAGTC
This sequence comes from Gallinago jamesoni, assembly GCA_025769975.1. NCBI lineage: Eukaryota > Metazoa > Chordata > Aves > Charadriiformes > Scolopacidae > Gallinago > Gallinago jamesoni. The sequence continues at coordinate 2,015,908 of JAOQGH010000013.1, forward strand.
GTCATGGAAACCACGGCCCACCAGAAGGCATCGGGGATGCTCGGGAACTGGGACTCGCTCTCGTCGGCCTCGGCAAAGTAGACGGCGCTGGAGAAGAGGATGACGCCGATGAAGAGGAAAAATATCAAGAGGCCCAGCTCCCGCATGCTGGCCTTGAGAGTCTGGCCCAGGATCTGCAGCCCCTTGGAGTGCCGGGAGAGCTTGAAGATCCTGAAGACCCGCACCAAGCGGATGACTCGGAGGATGGCCAGGGACATGGCTTGCTGGCCTTGCTGCCCATCCTCCGGCTTCTCGGCCAGCTCCGTCCCTAAGGTGATGAAATAGGGGATGATGGCTACGATGTCTATAATGTTCATGATGTTGGTAAAAAACCCAGCCTTGCTGGGGCAGGCGAAAAACCTCACCAAGAACTCAAAGGAGAACCAGATGATGCAAAGTGTCTCCACGATGAAGAAGGGGTCTGTGAAAGAGGTGGACTGCTGGTACCCCATGCTGCTGTTGGAGTAAGGGAGGTGGCTCAGCCCGCCGCCGTGCATGTCTTCATTCTCATCCCGAAAAATGGGCAACGTTTCCAGGCAAAAGCTGACGATGGAGATTAAAATCACCATGACAGAGACAATAGCTATAATCCTGGCAGGGCCCGAGCTCTCGGGGTACTCAAAGAGCAACCACACTTGTCTCTGAAACTCATTCTCGGGCAACGGTCTTTCCTCTTCTTTGATGTAGCCTTCATCTTCCCGGAACATCTCCATCGCTTCTTCCCCCAGTTCATAGAAACGAATCTCTTCCGAGAAGATGTCTAAGGGCACGTTAACCGGCCTCCGCAACCTCCCACCGGACTGGTAATAATACAAAATCGCATCGAAGCTGGGTCTGTTCCGGTCAAAGAAATACTCGTTCCGGAGAGGGTCGAAATATCTCATTCTCTTTTTAGGATCCCCTAGTAAGGTCTCCGGAAACTGAGCCAGTGTCTTGAGCTGTGTCTCAAAGCGCAGACCCGAAATATTAATGACCACCCTCTCGCAGCATTCATGGTCGGTCTCAGGGTTATACGTGTCCTGCGGGTGACCGGGAAGAGCTGCAGCTTCATCTGCAGGATCTCCGGTAGCAACTGTCATATTGGGGTTTAAAAAGAAATCCTTACGCTAAACTCTTCCCAGTGCCCGGCGGTGGGGTCGGATTCAGGGCAGGGCTACTATCCTGCAGAAGGACAGGTACGTAGGTTTGGAAGTGTCTCATGAAAAGGCGAAGGGATGATTTAAAAAGAAAAAAAAAAAAAAAGAGAGAAAATAAAAATAAAAAAAAAGAGAGAGAAAAAAAAAAAAAGGAAAGAAAATTGCCCCTGCTGAGAAAGAGAGAGATGAAATAAAGTTGGGGGGAGGAGAGCAGCTCCCTTCACTACCGTGTCTAGCCCCTTCCTCAGAGGGGTTAATTTTGCCTCCTTCTTTGGGACTGAGTTAAAAAACTCCCGTCTAAAGCAAACCCATGAGTTGGAAGAGAGAAAACACCTGAGGAACCCTCACCTATTCAAAACCAGCGCCGGAAAAACTGGCATTGGCAAACCAGAACTTGCTGGTGGGTGGTTTTTTTTAACTAAAAATTAAAAATTCCAATTAAAAAAAAAAAGGGGGGGGAGGGGGAAAGAGGGGAAGGAAAGAGAAAGGAGGAAAAATATCCCCCCCTCCAGCCCGAAGGTGGGGAGGGGACCCCGAGGGGGTGCCAGGGGGAGGCAGAGCAGGCTCAGCTCATTTCCAGGCATGCAGCTAAGGGTTAACGTATTAACCGTGCGATCGCAGGCAATCTACCCTCCTCTCTGGGGGTTTGTTTGTTTTTTTTTTAAGTTTGCCACCTTCCCCAGCCTTTTGCCCTGGTCACCAAGCAGTGGGGGGGAGGCGACATGCTGCCCTCCCTGCCTGCAGCCCACCGGGCGAGCTCTGCGGCTACTGGAATTCCCAGCCAGCCACGGAAACTGCCCCGCCGACCACTGCAGTCCCCCTCCTCGACCGCTGGTGTCCCGGCTCCTGTCATCCTCTGCAAACCACCATGGCACACAGAAAACAAATCACATTACCTGGAGAAGCCAAATCTTAGTGTCTCTTAGTAACACCGATTATCTGACCCTTGGGGAAATCCTAGAGAGAAATACAGGCTTCCAAGATCCCCATAATTTCCTCTCTCTTCAAAGTTAAAAATAATGGTGAGTCATCGTAGAAAAAGGAGAAGGGACATAAAAGGGGTTAGATTCCCAGATGGTGGAAGTCAGGTCTTGTAATGGTTTGGACTGGAGAGAGAGAGAAAAGAGAGAGAGAGAGAGACAGAGAGACAGAGTCTTCTCGGTAGCTGTTGCAGCTCTGCACTTCAGGGCAGACGAGCGTCTGTCTGATGCCTTCGGTAGGACGGCGAGAAGATGCCAAGCTCAGCAAAACCCGATGTCCCCAGTGTCCTCGGGAGGTGTGGCATCGCCTGGAAAAAACACCGGGAAGGTAGCGAGCTGCTGGGCCCCCAGGGAAGGGGATGGGGAAGGGGAGTGGGGGGGGGTTTCAAAGATGCCTCCTCAAAGCCCCGGCTCCTTCGGGCTTTTTTTCCCTCCCCGCGAGCTGTTCGCCCGCTGCCTGGCCAACCTGCACTGCAACACGAGAGGAGGGCGAGAGCGCGCTAGCGGCGAGGCGGAAAAAAACCAGAGCCCCATCTCTCCCTCCGCTCCCTCGCTCAACGCCCCGGCGTGCAGCAGGGCCGGGCTGCCCGTGGGAGCCGGTGCCAGGCAAAGGGAAAGACTGGGGATTAGGGGGATGGAAGAGAGAGAGAAAAAAAAAAAAAAAAAAAAAGGGGGGGCTGGGGGTGGAGGAACGACGCAGCCCCCCCAACCTCCACCACCCCGGCACGCTGGAGCTCTGCAAAGCCACCATGGGTTCCCGGAGCATCCCCGGAGTCGGTGGTACCCACCGGGCGCAGCACCCACGCCATCGCGTCGCCTTCCCAGGTGATTCAGGAGGCTCCAGCTTCATCCGCGAGACTGAACCCCTCCACACCGTGTCCCTCTCTGACCCCTCTCCCCACAAACCCACCTTACCCCCCACCGAGGAGCCCCGAGCATCTTGGGATCCACGCAACCTGCATCCACCCTCCTCATCCTCCGAAAAGCCACCCCCCCATCTGACCCACCCCACCACCCATCATGGGAATTTGACTCCTGTGGGCAAAATTTCTCACAGGGATGTTGAGGGTCTGGTCCCCGATGGGTGCCGGGTCATCAGCATCCCTGCTCCTAACGAGCGCATCCTTTAGGTCATCCCACACTGCCTCTCACCGGGGAGATGCTCAACCCGGAGAGGTCCAACCAACCTCTCCTTTTTTCTTCCTGCTATTGTTTTTTTTCTCCCTCCCCAAAGAGAAAAAGAAAATAAAATTAAAAACAAACAAACAAGCAAACAAACAAAAACCCTCTAACCTCCCTTCTTCAGCTCCAACTCGACTTGTCTACTTTGGGCCAGGATTACAGAACCGGGTAGGGGAGGCAGGTGGAAAATAACCCCCCGGTCCCAATCTCCTCGGGAAAGATTTCAGCCGCTTCGGGGCCATTTGTGCCCGTGGGTTCCTCTCCTCATCGCCCCGGGTGCAGGTATCGCCGCAGATCCTTCTTTTCTGGGAAATTTCCCTTTTCCCTGCGACCCTCCTCTCCCTTCTCCTTATGCACTAGAAAAAATAGTACAACCCTGACAAGGCTTGCAGCATTCAACCGCTTCGCTTAACCCTTTTCTGCCAAGCCCGGAGCAGAGGAGGTTGTATTTGTCCCAGTTTTTCTCCTTTTTCCTGCATTTTCTCCCCACCGCTCGCTCCCCAGCGACTCGCTCAGGAGTTCGGCTGGATTTGACCTTCCCTGGCTCCTCCGAGCATCCTTCCGCAAACACCATCCTTCCGCTGCCGCAAAAAAAAAAACAACACCACAAACCCCCATTTCACCAAAAAAAAAAAAAAAAAAAAAAATCAACCAACCTTGAATTATTTTTATTTCTAAAATCCTGGGGGTTTCACCCTGCCTGGAAACTCTCTCCTCCCCTTTCTCCCTTCCCAAGCAACCCTCCGTGGCGTGTTTAACAGCGTGGAGATTCGCTTATTGTTTATTTTTTAAGGTGTTGATGTTTATTTGGCACGAGGTCCAGGCTTCTCCCTCCGAGTCCGAGCCCAAGCGGAGACGCTTGGTTACGGCATCATCGGAGTTGACATCACGCATCCCAACACTCAGTTTCCCCGACTTTCTCCCCATCCCCTGCCTTCCTCGCAGATACACCCCACCTTCCTCCCCCTCCCTCGAGCCTCTTTGGGGTTAATTCATGCAAATTCAGGGGCCAGGACAGGAGGATGGAGGAGGTGAAGATTTGAGGAGATGGCTGCAGGCAGGAGCCATGCCGGGGGGGGGGCGGATTTCGGGAAGGGGTGAGATGTCGAGGACAAGGTTGTGTCTGCCACGAAAATACAAATCCCTCCATTTGCACAGTTTATGGGCAGGCGGCGTTGAAGCAGGGCAGCGGTGGGGGGGGGGTGGGGGGGGTGATGGGGAAGGGGGGGGTGGTGGGAAGGAAAGGATGCAAAGAAGAGGGGAGGGAGAGGGGGGGGGAAGAGAAAAAAGCACCAACTTACAATTGGCTCTGCAGTCGGGCATGCGGCGAATGCACAAGCAGCTGCTCGGCTCCGCGCCGCCGCCGGCACCTCTCACCTCCAGCCCCCCAAAACTCCTACCCCAGGAGTCAACCTCCAAAGGCAGCAGAGCTTCTCCATGAATATTCATAAGATTAATATGAGCATCTTCTCCCTCCTCCCCCCCCCCCCCTGCTTTTCCCCTTCCCGCCTCCCTCCTCCCGAGCTTGAGACCTAGATTTCAACCACTGGGAAATAATCATATCCCTGGATACGTGATGCTGCTTTGCCGCGCGGCTCCCAAACACACCATAGTCTCGGTATTAGCCTGGATCTTCTCGGGGAGATCTGGGGTGGGGTGGAGAACCACCGGCTCTGCCAAGGTTTGGGGAAGGAGATGGGGCAGGATCGGACTCGCAGGGACCCCACCATCTCTTGGCTGGGGTGAGGTGGTAAAAAGGAATCATTTTTATATCACTTTGACTTACAGACCTTACAAGGAGGCATCTCCCGCCCTCAAAGGAGGGAGATGGACGAAGCTCCTCCAGACTTGGCATTATGGATCCACCCCTGCAATAGGGAGGGCATGAGGGAGATGTCTCTGCGTGGACCCCTCTGCCATCTCCCCGTGGCCCCCAAGGAGAGCATCGGGGCAGCAACAAGTCCTGGAGGGCTCCTCTCACCCACCAAACACAGGCCCTGGAGGAGATGGTGGAAATGTTTCTGTTCCCATGTGCCGCAGTCAAATTTGCAAGAGGGGACAAAGGTGTCCCTTTGGGACAAGGGACAAGGTGGGAAGGGAGGGCATGGACCACCACGAACAGCCAAGAAAATCAGTGCTATGCCTTAACCCAGCTGGGAGGGGGGGGGACGGGGGGGGGGGACAGGTAGGGCTAATCCATATTACTTTAGGTCCCCGAGGTGCCAGGAGCAGCAGGTGGCACAGAGCCAGGCACCGGGGGCAGCGAGGGGGATGCCATCACCCACCACTCCTCCCAACACCCATCTTGATCTTGCAACAAGAACCTATTTCCCCAAACCCCCAGCGAGGTTCCAATATTGAAAATGAATTTCTAGCCCTACGGCAAATTTGGGGAATCCTTCGCTCCCTGCCGCAAACAGCCCTCGGAGGTACGGGTTTTCCTGCTGCACGCAGCCAGCCGGGCAGGAGAACACTCTGGAGGAGGGGTTTTTAATGTTTTCTGCATCATTTTAGCCTTTTCTGAAGGCAGCTCTGGATCCAGCAGGGTAGGCTGAATCCAGAAAATGATTTGCCCGAGGGCTAATCCTTATGCAATATGCAGAAACTGAGGCCGGGCAGAGAACAATTCCAGCCCAGCCAAATTTCTAACTCGTTACTCCTGCTGCCGCCTTGTGAAAGGTTTTGCAAAACCCTTTGGGGGATTTTTCATATATTTTTCATAGAAACAGCAGCAGCTCCTCACCGAGAGCCAAAATCCCGCGCCTCTAATAAAACCGGGGGAATTTCTCTGAATTGAGTGACGCTCTCCTGATTTACTCTCCCTAATTGTGGAGCTATTATTCCCACCTCCCCCCACTCCCTCCACTGTGCTGACAGCTCCCGACGTAACCCAGCTTTTCGGAGCCGGAGCCGAGCGGATGCGCTGCACCCACTTGTCTGTCTCACACGGGTTTCACCAGCCCGTGTCTTCACATCGATCTTAGAGTTAAGAAATAAATCCCCTTCCGGAATATTTCTCTTATCCACATGGATTTCATAGGCAACCAAACTGGAAGTCTTGCCCCATCTGTGTGTATGGCCCCTGGGAAAGTCACCTGGTGGGAGGATGTCCCAGGGACCAGGCGATCTGGTGCCCTGGTCCCATCAGGAAGCAGATGAGCTCCCCTTGCTTTCCTGCCTTTATTTCCCGGGAGGCTCCCAAAAGCTGTTCAGACCTTGATGGGCTTGCAGCCAGCCCACACCTTATAAACAAAAAGAAAAAATATGATTTTTTTTTCCCCCCAGTATACTGGTGGAGAGTTTGGAAGATGCTCCATGATGTACTGTGGGGGCATGGATGAAACCCACAGGGTGTCCCCAGGAGTGGCCTCATCCAGAAGAGCAAAACTGAAGCCCTAGAGCCATGTTGCAAAGCACAACCCACACCCAGCCCCGTGCCACATCGATGTCCCAGGCACCCATGGGACATCCCTGAGCTGCCATAAGCCCAGCTGCTCCCTCACTCCCTCCTGGGGAGGGCCAGGAGAAGCTCTCAAGAGAGAGGATGGACCACATCCCACCACCTTCACGAGTCCTGCACAGCCTCGGATGGTGGCATCTCCCCGTAGTGTCCCTCCTGGAGACCCCATGCCACCTCCTGCAAAGCCAGAGGGACTTTGAGGGCTGCAGAGGACACCAGCAGCCGTGCTGGGTGCTTGACCTGGCTTGACCAAGGTGCTGGGCAGAGCAGGGTTGGACAAGGCGGGGTGCTGAGTCTCCATCTCCATCTGAGCCGTTGCTTTCCGGCCAAAGGGGTTGACATAACTGGGCCCCGTGTCATTTCAGGAGCTGTGAAAACTGTAAGTGGGTTTCCTGGGGCTGTGAGTCACCCTTCGGGGAAAGCATCCGACCTCCCACCGCTGCCTGCGTCAGAGGAGAGAGCTCCTGTCCCCCAGCACCCCGGCACCCACACCTCAGGGCGTAGGTGGCAAGAGGAAGGGATGCCGAGAGACATCGGTGACCCCGATGTGGTGGCACAGCATCTAAAAGGGAAGGCAGCCAGGGAACATAGTGACACGGACCCGCGGAGCAGACTTTGCTCTTCCACTGCAGGTGCTGCTGGTGGATCCCAAAATATCGTGGTGAGATGGGTCAGGGCAGCTCCTCCTGTCTGGGAAGATGGGGGAAGATCAGGGGTTGGCCCAAGGTTATGCAGGGAAGGAGAAGCAGAGGAAAAAATGACCTGGGAGGATCTCCAGGTCCCTAGGAGGATCTCCTGGTCCACGGGACAATGTCCTGGTCCATGGGAGGATCTCTTGGTCATGGGAGAATCTCCTGGTCCACAGGAGGACCTCTGGGTCTGTGGGAGAATCTCCCAGTCCCTGGGAGGATCTCCTGGACCATGGGAAGATCTCCTGGTCCATGGGAGAATCTCCTGGTTGCTGGGAAGGCAAACAAAGGAAAAACAGCAAATATGGCCTGTCTGCAAAGTTAATGTTCAACACATTCTCCCTCTGTATTTCTCCAAGGTGGTTTTCCATAATAAAATATCTGATTATTTTAAAAATAACTCCTTTGGGTACTGCTCTGAATTCTCATTTGGTCGAGATCACCGAGTTGCAACATCTTTGCCTCCAAAGGTACTCCAACAGCCTGAACTGGAGAGGAGCCGGGCACCGTTCATTGAAAATAAAAGTCATTTAGCTCCACTGAAACACAGTAAAGAACTTTAGCTCTTGAGGGCTTTGGAGCTCGTCGAGGTGATGGTGAATATTTCATGCCAGGCTGTCGCTCGCTCCAGGAGAGCTAATGGACCTGCTGCCAGTCCAGGGTGGGTGCCTCCCGCTTGGGCTCCTCCAGCCACTCCAGTTAAAAGGCTCTCAAAGCCGCTTTATTTCACTTGCACAAACGAAAAGGACAGGACAAGCCAAATTAGCAAAGGGAAAAAAGAAATCAATAGTCTCCTTCCAGCCAGGGACGGGTGCTTTCAGCTCCAGAAAGAAATCCCACTGGCTCACAAGCCTCGGCATCGCCCGTGGATAAAGCTCCCCCTTCTCTCCCCAGGGCTGGGGGGGTTATTTAAGGAGTCAGCTGAGCCCCCGTGTCACCACAGGCTGGCTGTGGGCCACTGCCACCACGCTGAGGTGACTTAACCGTGTCCCTCCAGTCCTCCTCCTTCCAGTCCTCCTGTGGAGGACATACCAAAGGGACCGAGGAAGTAGAGTCACTTTAGGGCTCCCAAAGTGTCTTCATCTGTGACACCAACCCAACGCCTGCTTTGCCCAGCCAGGGCTGTTTGTGTGACCCCGAGCCAGAGGAGAGGTGATGAACATTTCCTTTTCTTTCCGATGATTCATTTCCCCCAGGTCTGAACCAGCCCGTGCCCATCTGTGGGATGGAGAATCCCTCCTTCTCCAGCTCCGGAGGGGTGATGCTCACCAAGAAGTGAAACAGGGCCAAAAGTCAAAACCTTCTGGTTGCTGAGCTTAGGGAGGAGAAGACTAAGGGGAGATGGAAAAGTCTCTGGTGGGGATGGCCAGCACCTGGAGGCAGATTGCCTTTGCCTTGAGGGAGCAGTTAGGTGACCTCAGGGTCCTCTCTGCATTGGCATGATGGGGCACAACCTCTTCTAGCCATCACTTCTGGGTCTGGTTCCCCGTGCAGGTGACCAGGGTGACAGCATCTCCCATCACAGCACAAATGGGACAAGCAGCCCCACAGGGGCTATTTTTGGACCCTGTGGGTCTCAGCCCAAGTGTCTGCTGGTGTCAGGTGGAGGGCCAAGAGCTACTGAAGCTCAGATGGGAGCATGGAGTGAGGTGAGATGTTCTCATCACCCCGGACACTTGTCCCTCCCCAGGGAGCAGCAGGACTGCAAACCAGGTGGGAGGAAAAGTGGCTTGAGAGGATGATTTGCCTCTTCCTCCCCCACAGAGATGCTGCAGGGAGGAGATGCAGGTGGTGGGGATGTTTGGTCTGGGGAGCATCTTCCCCATGGCTTGGTGGCATGGGCATGATGGCGCTGTGGGCATGGTGGCACCGTGGCAGCTTCAGCCAGGAAGATGGCACTGCATGGCACAGCACAGAGCACCCAGTGTCCAGGAGCCAAATGCTGGGCTGGGCCAAGCGATGGGCCATGCCAGCCCCACGGCCATCCCAGATTGTGAGCCGTGCCAAGCTATGGGCCATGCCAAATCACGGGCGTTGCCAGATTGTGGGCCATGCCAAATCACAAGCTGTGCCAAACTGTGGGGCCACACCAGGTCATGGGCTTTGACGAATCGTGGCTCGTGCCAGACTGGGAGATGAACCAAATCCCCAACCTCACCGTAAGACCCTGGGTTCCCTCATCCCCTCCCATGTCTCTGCTGTGCAGAGTCTCCCTTCCCTGCAGGGTCTCCCCACACAATGGCTGTGCCAGGGTGTCACATTCCTAGCAGGAAATAATAAGATTTTGTGCATTTTCTGAAAGGTTTTGGAGGAAATTCATTATTTCATCTCTACTGCCAGCTGTCAGGAGCAGCTGGAGATGCCCCATGGTGGCGACATGGTGGTCCCTAGGAGCTCTGGTCTCACTGTTCTTACCGGTGACTCAGGCAGGTGACAGGGACAGGGCTGCAGGTGACACAGGGAGGACACGGGGTGACATGCCCAAGGCTACACAGGGCAGGCAGTGTCAGAGCCCCCTCTGCTCCCCCCGGGATCCAGGTGTGCTCAGACCCCACAGCCCCCTCCCCTCCATCCACGGGGAATGCCACCGACTCGCAGCATCCTCTTCTCCGTCATTTCTCTGCCGTATTTACTACTTCTTCATCTCCCACCTCTTTTGGGAAGAGACAGACTTCCCCGTTTCCATGGAAACCCTCCCCCTCTCCCCTCACTTCTTCAAAGAGGTTTTCATCCGTTTCTTTCAAAAATAGCTATTTTTAGCCACGGCTTCCCCTTCTCCCCCTCCCCACCTCTCGCTCTCAGCTCACATTTTCTCAGACAAGCAGCACCCACCGGGGCTGTGACCACGGTGAGCACCCATGGGAGCCACAGCACCACCCGTGTGGCTGGTGACTTGGCTGGGTCAAGAGCAGCTTCAGTTCCTGCTCGGGTGCGTGGTCCAGATCCTGGTTGCTCCAAGCCCCCTCCAACCTGCCCTTGAACCCCTCCAGGGATGGGGCAGCCACAGCTTCTTGGGAAAACCTGGGCCAGGCTCTCACCACCCTCACACCAAACAAGTTCTGCCCCACATCTCATCTCAATCTCTCCCATCCTTGCAGCATCCTCTGTGATTCCATGACTTTATGAAGCCAGGGGAATATTTCCTTTCCTGTGGTTGAAGAGGAACAAAGGCCCAGGTAGCCCCATGCAGCCCTGACCTGAAGCTCAGGAGATCTGTGCACACCAGCTCCTGTTGGGCCCCGTATTGGGATGAAGGCAGGTTGCCCAAACGGAGCCAAGTGCCACACATGATGGTGGTCACCACCTGGGACGGTGCAGTCCCCTCTGTCATTCTCCACTTTGCAAAGCCAAGCACCTGCCACCTCCATAACGATGTTCTCATTGGCTGGTGTCTTCATCCCATCTATGCTCATTGGCACATCTCATTCACACTGATGGATAAATCAAGTGTGTTGCACGCTAGGGCCTTGAAGAGCAGGAGATGGAACCTGCTTCCACCATCCACAAACAGGCAGGGCAGAAACGCTGCCTAAATCCTCAGTATTGGTGCTGCCTGTGGGCAAGCAGAGGGAGGTCCTAAAACTGAAGCTCTGGTAGAAAAAATTCAAGAGTATATCGATAAAATGATTAGTAGCAAATGGCCAGGATCGGGTGGTGTTAAGTAAAGGAGATTTCCACGAGGGAAATTATAACTTAGCCATCCCATGGGTAAACATGACGACAGAGAGATGGCCAACGACCCTTGGAGAAGGATGCCATGCCCTTCTGGTTGGAATGGAAAGGAAGATCCTTTCAGGTACCAACATCTGTTGGGAAAGGAGGAATTGAAGTGTCTAATACAAGGCCTCCTTAGCAAGGCAGGGCATGGGGAGAGAGCAAATACCCAGCAGGAGCCTGACTCTGGGCTGGAAGAGCCCGTTTGCAGCATCCAGGGGAAGTCACAGTTGGAAGAGCTGGATGCTCAGTTGGAAGAGCTGGATGCTCTGGCTTGGAAAGAGGGAGGCGACACAGGTCATTAAAACCCTGCGGGGAGGTGAGATGGTGAGTAGGGATTGATGAATCGGTATTTCTTTACAACGCAAGAAGGAAAGGGCAACCAGGGAAATTTCCAAGCAGCCAATTTCAAGGCAGCGAGTGAAGGATTTATTGCTGACATCGTGCCGGTGAGCAGAGCTGGGCTGCTGGAGAAGGCCTGAGGCCACACAGTCCCCACGTGGGGACGCTTGGGTATGGAGGTGAGCAAAACACCAGCCAGAAGAACAGCAGAAACCAGCCCTTCAGCTGCCCAGCTCCTCCAGACCCTTATTTTAAGATGAATTTGTACATCACCAACCCAGGCAGCACCAGTGCCCGCTCCCTGTGTGGCTCCAAACCCTCCCTGCTGTGTTACTGCTATGGATGCATTTACCTGCTGCCCTTCATGACCTCTGGAGATGAAGCCTGAGCCACCCAGCCTGTTGTCACACCGTGCCACCCCCAGACTGACCCACATCCCACAGCCTCTGCGCTCTTCTCAGGTCCTCCCTCCAAAAGCCAACAAGTTGGTAGACAAGGGGAGACCTTGGAGCCCCTTCCAGTCCCTCAAGGGGCTCCAGGAAAGCTGGGGAGGGACTCTGGATCAGGGAGGGG
>JAOQGH010000013.1:2029614-2043332 GCA_025769975.1 Gallinago jamesoni
ACAGCTCCATGTCCTTCTGCTGTTGGTGGCCCCAGAGCTGGAGGCAGCACTGGGGGGGTGTCTCCCCAGAGCGGAGCAGAGGGGTAGAATCCCCCCCCTCACCCTGCTGGCCACGGGGCTGGGGATGCAGCCCAGGCTTTTGGGGCTGCCAGCAAGTGTTGTTGGGGGGTGTAGGGCTTCTCACCCCCAAGTCCTTCTTCTCAGGGCTGCTCTCCATCTCTTCATCCCCCAGCCTGGATTTGTGCTTGGAGTCGCCCTGACTCATGTGCAGGACCCTGCACTTGGCCTGGTTGAACCTCATGAGGTTCAGAGGAACCCACTCCTCCAGCCTCTCCTCTGTCCCCAGTCTCGAGCCCCCCAGCTCAGCACCAGGAGCCTCCTTTGGGATTTCTCCCTGGATTTCAGTCCTAGGAATGGGATTTGCAAAAACATCCGCTCACTCCACCATCTCCAGCTGCTTTCCCCAAGCCAGGAATGTGCCTCTTGCTTTTTAAATTAAATCTGCAAATACCAGAAACAGGTGATTTAGAAGCAAAAGGAACCAGCAAAGCCTCCAGTTTTCAGCTGGTCTTGGAAATCCTCCTCGGAGGCCGTGGGGAACAGAGGGGTGAGACCGGTCACAGCTGCTGATGATTAAATGTGGCTTGTAAAATCCTAATTTCATTTTCCATTCTTGCTATTCAATATTTTTCAGACAACCAGTAAACTGAAAAAAAAAAACAAACCACCACTCTGACATGATTTGGCTGCGTTCGCTGGTTCAGCTCCAGAGCCGGCACCTCCGCTTTGCCAAGGCATCGCCAGTGACAACCCTTCTTGTGACACTTATAATTAATATTTCAAGGGTTTGCCTGGAGCTCCTTTGGTCGATAAAGATTGTGCAGCTCTCCGGACGGCTGGTCAGGATGCTGGAAATGCACAGATTTTACCCCAAGTTTTGATTTCTCTACTGGAGTGAATTTTACTCCTGAGAACAGCATTGAATTTCAGCTGATTTCATCCTGAACAATGAGAAAAGGCATCTCAAACCTCATCTTTGCACCGTCCTTCCCATCCCCAGCATCTCCCCCCGCCCCCATTTCAGCTCTGAACGCCACTCGCTGCGTGTTTCAGCCATTTTATTGAACTTTGCGTATTAAATAGCAGTTTAAAGTTCTAATGAGAAAAAAAAAAAAACAGAAAACAAAAAAAAAACAATCATTAAAAAAATAATTTCAACATCGGGTAAAAAAAAATCACACAACCCATGAAAAAAAAATCAGAAATCACTGTTTTTTTACCAGTAACTGAACACAATGCCCACACGGAGGTGGAGGTCACCAGGACGACAGGATGCAGCAGCTTGTTTGAGCATCAGACTGGTATCAAAAGAAGAAATTTAAAGAATTGCAACACAGCTCCCCGGCAAAACCGGCTCTCGAGTACCGAGAGAACCACATTTTACATCTTCAGTCCTAAATTGCACCGTTTCTGCGGCACCTCGTTAGGCAGGATTCAGCCTTCTTGCAGAGAAGGCTGTAGGTTTCCCAGTCTGATACGCTGAATTTCACAAGGCAATATTCACCAATATTTCACCGGTCAAATGGACCCGACGCCTGTTCCAGCTGAGACAGTCGTGGGAAGGTTTCGGCATCACCCGGCCGCGCGGGCGAAGGAGGGGGAAAGCAAAATCAAAATTATATCCAGCCATCCCAGTCCCAGGAAGATACCGTGAAAATAAATTGCATAGTAAAGGATGGGAAATGAAGAAACACGAGCTGCTCCTGCACTGGAGGTGGGGGGTGGATGCAATGGTTTGGGTCCCCAGGTGATGAATTAAGAGCCCGTTCTCCTGGAAGGATGCTAAATTCGGCCGTGGGAATACCCAGCCTTCAGCAATGAAGGGGATTTTCCTGCAAGACCTGAGCAATTTGAATAACCAAGTCCCAAGTCCAAAACGCTCCCGGCATCACGAGGGACGTGGCAGCAAACACATCGTTCTACATTAAAACTGCCCTATTTCAAGCACTATTTTTACGTTTTCCTGGCTACCTTTCCCCTTCCTACCATCCCACTTGCAAGACCGGCTCTATCTATGACTCGGGTATTGCCAGATAAATTGTCCTGCTCCAAAATCCTCCTTGGGACCAGGAGTGATGGGTTTGAAATGCAGCATCGGTGGCCTGGCCCGGCCAGAAAACTGATGTGTCACAGAAAACACCCGTCGGTGACAGTGGTATCTCAGAGCATCCCTTCTAAAGATGCCCAGATGGTGTTGTCTCAGAGGAGGAAGTAAAAAACATGAAAAGAAACATAATTTACCTGTATCAGAGGCTGGTGGATGAAAATAAGGGGGTGGCAGACCTGGATAATTTTATTCACCCGGGGCTGCTCCTTGGCTTTAGTCTCAGCCCAAGGGACAATGTTCCAGCTGACTCCGTGCCACAGGAAGAAAAGCCAGAGAGTGGGGAGCACACCGGCCCCCGAAGCTTTTTAGGGGACGAAAACACTCTCCCACAAATTCTTGCATTTTAAAAGGATTCAGTAGCAATAACAGCATTTGAACATCTGTCTCAGAAAACGTCCAAGTGTGTGCGTAATGGAAGCCTCCGGGGAGCTCAGAGCCTGGTTTCTGAGACGTTCCTGCTGCGGGGTTTTCGCCAGCCCCTGTGGGACGAGGCTGGAGGCCAGGACGGGACCGCAGGAATCCTGACTTCTTCCCCAAATCGAGCGGGGGCAAGCAAAGCATCCTGTTGCGCGCTGTCTCTGAAAGCCTCCTCCAGCCACGTCCCACCCCAATCTGCTCTGCCCACCTTCCTCAGTGCCCTTCAACCCTTTTCGAGATAATTCTGCTTTCAAATTTTGCCACCTTCTTAAAATTTGCTCTTAAAACGGGTGGTTTGATGTGACCCTGCACCGGTCCAGCTCCCCACATCTCATTTTCCTGCCAGGCTGGACCCACTGGCAGAGCTCTCACCCCAAAATTAAAAGGGGGAAGGGGGAGGGCATCTACACTGGGGACAGAGGAGGAACGTTGATGTGTTGGGTGTCTCGAGAGCACGGTGACCGCGCTGCATCTCGGAGATGCTCCTGGCGTCTCGGAGCACGGCTTTGAAGGGCTACGAAAAAAGATGAGCAGCCTGCGTTGGGATGATTAGGGGAATCAATGCATGCTATTTTTTGGATCTTCTCTTGATGTCAGCCATCATTAAATCGCTCCCTTTTTGTGTGTGTGTTTGTTTTTTGGTGGGTTTTTTTTTGTTTTTTTTTTTTCATTGACTGGATACATTTTGAATTTCTCTTCCCTTGCCAAATCCAGTCCTTCGCCCCGGAACGACACGGCTGTCCCGCTACGATGGTTATCTCCAAAACACACAAGGCTGGAGTCAGAGTGGTGGCAACACAGATGAATATACCGGACTGACAGTTAAAGACTATCAAACTCTCCATTATTTTGGAAAAAAAAAAAAAAAAAAGCACATTCACAATTAGCTGGCTCGGCCACCAAGCGAAAGGAACCCAACAGCGTGGAGCAACGCCGGTTATGCACAACACCGAGAAGAAGGGGAAATTTGGCAGGATTGTCACAGGTGGGAGATGGCCGGGGAGGTGGATCCGGGGGGGAATTTGGCATTTTTGCCCACCGGACCCACCGCTGGGACCCACTAGTCCCAGGGGGGGCGAAGGGATGTGGTTCTTCCCCATCCCTTGGCTTCTCAAAACACACCTTTGGAACTGTAACAGAGAGACGCTTTAACAAAGTGGCTGCTGAAAACAGAGGAGGTATAATTATGTTACGTATACACACATGCCATAAAAAAAGCTCTCTGTAACACCCGTGAAAAATAAAAATAACTTTAGTACTGATACATTCTATCCCCCATTTTAAGGGCTACTAGATCATGTTCCAAAAGAAACTAAATTTAACACCTTTGGGACCAGGGCTTCCCAAGATCCAGGTCTGTGTTGCAATCCAGAAAAATCAATTCTCCTCCTGTTAATGTGCCCGTTATCCCTGTGGGCAACTCAAGGCTGTCTGCAGGGCTGGGGTGGGGGTGCTGGATCCGACCCCCAGTGGGTGTTTTGGCTGTTTGCACCCCAAAACCACCAGCATGGTAGAAAAGTGCTTTCTGGGTCAATCCCTTGAGATTTCAGAGCCGCTAAAGCTTTTGTTCAATCTCTTTTGCAGCCTCAAGAGCACGCTACGAACCCATCACGCTGCAGGGAAGGCTGCAAAAAAACAGATTTTTCAAGCTTCTTAGTGGTTTTGGAGGTAAGATCTCCCCAAAAAGCCCAGCCCCATCTGCCCCAGGCTGATGGCAGCTCCATCCCTGGGAGGGGAAGGGTCCCACGGCTGGGTTATTTGGGGTTCCCAGTGATGGAAAAAGGCTCAGCCCTCCCTCCCCAAACACTGGGAACTTTTAATTATCTTTTTTAAGGGGTCTTTTTAAGGTCTTTTATTTTTTATGGTCTGAGCATTAATTAATTTTGGTGCCGGGGAGCTTCAGGATGGGGGGGGGGGGGACAGCTCCCCTCTGCAGGGGATGGCATGGGATGGATGCCTGGGAGGTGGGTTTTGGCTGTGCCACGTTAAGATACATTCAGCCACGACCCAAAAAAGCTCTGCCAGCCCATCCTCAGACCACTCCGGCGGTGCCACAGTTACTGCCAGATCCCCAGGGATTTGCCGGCAGAGCAATTTGCTGGAGGATCTCACAGAGGGATCCCTCCCTCTCCCTCCCCCCCCTCCACGGGCTGGCCTCAGCGATGGCCAAACACAAAGTTAATGAGAGCCACCACTCCAATTAGCTTTAATTTGCGCTGGCGGCTTTCACAGCAGATTGATTTCACACCGTGGGGTTGCTTCACCTCCATGATTCCCTGGAATCCCTGGCACCCTCAGCTCATCCCCATGGGCTTCAGGGACCTGCTCCTCGGGCTCTTCCACCACTCATGGTCCCATCCCACCCCTCCTCTGCACATCGTCCTGCAAAACCCACGATAAACTCATTAATTTCTCCACAGCTCCATGGTCACAGGGTTTCTACCATGCTGGGAATAAATGCAAACAAGCCATGTCCCACCAGCTCCAGATCCACACTTGCTCTTTGTTCCCCAAGGCTGTTTTTTTTCCACTTTTGTTTCTTTTCTCGCCATCTCAGCCCGTTCTCCCCAGCCCAGAGACTGGGGAGAACCTAAGCAGAGCCCCAGAGACTTCTGCCTTTGGGATCCTAAAGTCCTTCTCCCATCAACAAGGCCTCCATCACCAATGATGCCATGACAGGAGGAGGAATTCAAGCCAAGAAATTATCTGTATGTAAAAACCAAACAAAATAAGTGCAACCTCACCAAAGTCCTGCATTCCTTTAAGAACCACGTCATTTCCCCACTTTTAAGGGAACTTCTCCATCCCAACTTCTGCTGACGTTCGCACGTGGGGCTCAGACAGCCAGAGAGGAGGATGACTTCTTCTGCTGACCCCCAGACACTTGGTGTTTCATTCATCTTCAAAGCTCTTCATTGAGGAGAGACACATGGTGCAGGCAGCCAGTTGCTTTGCCACCAATATTCCCTTGAGCTTTCCCATTTCAGAGCCTTCCTTCCAGGTAGGGTGTTTATTTTTAAGCACATCCTCACTTGCGTTGTGCCTCGAAGCGTCCCACATTTGTCTCCTGTGGATGTTCCCCATCCTCCTGCCCGGGTTCTGCTTTGAAACGCAGGTTAAAAGCTCTGCTTGGTGAAGGATCCCAGTTTTGGTGCTGCCCTCCAGGCTGAGAGGTCCTGGCTCCACTTTTCAGGCACCCAGTGAGGACTTCCAGACTTGGACACGGACCCATAGCAATCAGGGCATGAATTCAAGAGTCTGCTTCACACACCTAACGATTTTGTCTCCCGTTACATCCTCGTGAGCATCCTGGGCTTGGGAGAGACCTCCAGCTCCCTTCGCTTGGTCCGGTCCACGTTAACGTCCCCCGAACCATCCCCAGTGAATTATTGCAATGCAGAGGCAGAAGTTCCTGTGCTCCCCTCAGTCCCACCCACGTTATTTTCCCCCAGAAATCCAACACTCGTGAGTATCGCTTGGCTCCTCCGAGGGAAGATGTCCCGGGTGGGTTTTAGTCTCCAAACTGGGATGGAGGCAGGAGGCAGAGGTGGATGAGGCTGGAGAGAGAGAGAGGGAAGCCAGAAGGAGGAGACACCATCGATACTTTGCCGTTTGCAAGACCATTTATCCTTTTGTAGACCATTTATCCCACTGCAGACCATTTATCCCATTGCACTGGGCTAATATTTACCCCCACGGTCCCAGGAAATGCAGAGAGGTTATAGAAACCCCAACTTCAACAGCTTCGTAGCCCAGCGTGGGCAACCCACAGCCACAGAAAAACCAACCAGCCTCCAAAATGCAACAGCGACGGGCAAAGGAGCGATGGAACTTCCCGTTTATTACAGTATTAGCCCCAAAATCCTCTAATATTCCCTCAGGGCTGAAGTGCCGTGGAACAGCAGAGAAGAGCACGTGGGCTCCCGTGAAATGAAGCAGGGGCACGACCCACCAGGATTGGGTTTCAAACCTTCTCCAATTGGGTTTCAAACCTTCTCCACCTCTCGGAAATTTGATTTTTTTTTCCCTTAGTTTTTCATGGAGTGATCCCGAAAGCAAGGCACAACTTGTTGACGGTCACACACCGTTTCCCTCAGCGTCGGCAGAGACGTTACTTTCTTCATAAGGACTTAAAAGAAATCACAGCCTTTGGTGCAGCACGTCCCTACTTCGAAAGAGCATTTACAGGAAAGTCAGAAAAAGGGAAACCGAAATTATTCACATCCCAACGCTGAAAACAGCCCGTGTCCTTCAACAGGGAACAGCAAGAGCAACCATATTTCCCCCATCTCCCTCCCACCCGGAGCAAAACACTTGTTTTGGATCACTTATTAGCAGCTCTGGTTAACGTTTCCTTTCCGGTTGCTTAATCTTTCAAGAGATATTTTTTTTTTTAAACACAGGAAAAGAAGAAAAAAAACCACTGAAACAATGCCCAAACGCTTTCCACCTCCCCTCCTTCTCCTTCCTGGCTTCGTTCAGTCTCGTTATATATTGCACATGGTTTGAAGATCAACCTCCACCTGCAAAGATGTCCCCTTCCACATAATGCACTTGTTAGAAAACACGGAGAACGTGGCAAATATTTCAGAGAGATATATGAAATCTGTGAAATGGGTTTAACTGGGGAGGACAGACCCTTCGTCGGACGGGTCCACGGCAGCATCAGTCCTCGTATCCATGACATTTGCCGGTTTCTTTGGAGAGGTTTGATTTCCCAACACAGTCCTGAAGGTCTTAATTTTGAAACTTCTTCCAGTATCTGTTGGGCAGAGCAAAGAATCACTTTTATGCACAGTCTGGTTTGGAAAACAAGCAACAGGTTATTATTTTATTAATTTTTTTTTTTTTTTTTTAAGCAAAAGAGAATTAATGTTGCTCGTTGGTCCCCGCAGAAAACTTCACATCCCCCCTCCCCACCAACAAAAAAAGTGAAAATTTGCTAATTAAAATTGCTTAATGGACTAAATGCAACACAGTCTGAAGCGGGCTAAAGATAGAAAAAAAGAGTCATTAAGTATATTCCGGTTATTAACTATTATCTCACAGTAATAACAAGTTCCAAATTCACAATAATTAGTGCAAAGTGGGTTTTCCTCATCATATTTTTATCTTAATCGAGCCAGGTCTGTTCCGACCCCATATGATTCACATGATATTAAGCAAATTGCTTGATTTTATAAATCTGATAGAGGGGATGGCAGGAGGATCCCACATCCAGCGCTCAGACCACGGAGTCGCTCCCGCAGAGCTCAAACCCCAGACCCCGTTTTGATGCGGGGAAGGAGATGAGTAGCAAAGGGCAAAAAAAAAATTCCCCCAAAATCTGTAGTGCTGGAGCTGCCGAGCCTCTGGAGGGCACAAATCCAGCTGGTATTGCAAGAGGTCAGCTTTGAAGCATCGAGGGACTCATCCTGACTCCGATTTTAATACAGCGAGATGCTCTGCTCTGCCTTTAAGAGACTGGAATTGTTCGAAACTTCACACAACTGATAATATCCCTCTCGTTTTCCGGGAATCATTCACTTTGCCTTTACTTTGGAGCATCCCACCTCCCGCCATCCTGCTGTGCCCACCCGCGGATGGGGCACGGCCAAATTTCCCCAAGGGTTTAAGCCCCACGCAAGTCAGTGGGATTCACACCCCCAAATTCCGGCCCCTTTCACGGTGATTTTTCAAGTGGGAATTAGTAAAGCTTCCTATAGCGAGGTTCATTAACTGTATTAAAACCAGTGTGTGGTGCACGCTAATGAGATGAGAGCTCCCACCAAATCAGATTACGTGAGCCGGATGCTTCATTAGCAGCCGGTGATGAGACAAGGGGAGGAAGGATCTGTATTCCTAAAGCACCGGGACCTGCCGGGTCCCAGCTCATCCCCCAAAATGGACTGATTTTCTCCAAAGGGAGAGGTGGGTTGGGGATAAGCAAGATGGGATAGGATCCATGCAGCCAGGAGGGTGAGACCCGCTCCCTGGATGTTGCAGGGAGGCTGTTGTAGGGAAGCTGGTACAGGGATGATGATGCAGGGAAGCTGTTGTAGGGCTGATGATGCAGGGATGCTGTTGTAGGGATGCTGTATCAGGGATGCTGATAAAGACACTGTTGCAGGGCTGATGATGCTGTTAAAGAGATGCTGTTGTGGGTCTGATATTGTAGGGAAGCTGTTGCAGGGATGATGATGCAGGGAAGCTGTTGTAGGGCTGCTGTTTTAAGGATGATGTAGGGATGCTGTTGTAGAGCTGATATAGGGATGCTGTTGCAGGGCTGATGATGCAGGGATGCTGTTGCAGGGCTGTTGTAGGGAAGCTGTTAAAGAGATGCTGTTGTAGGTCTGATATTGTAGGGGAGCTGTTGCAGGGATGGTGATGCAGGGAAGCTGCTGTAGGGATGTTGTAGGGATTCTGTATCAGGGATGCTGATGCAGGGACACTGTTGCAGGGCTGATGATGCAAGGATGCTGTCAAAGAGATGCTGTTCTAGGGCTGATATTGTAGGGATGCTGTTGTAGAGCCGATATAGGGATGCTGTTGCAGGGCTGATGATGCAGGGCTGATGATGTAGGGATGGTGTTGTAGGGCTGATATAGAGATGCTGATGCAGGGATGCTGTTAAAGAGATGCTGTTGTAGGTCTGATATTGTAAGGAAGCTGTTGTAGGGCTGATGATGCAGGGATGCTGTTGTAGGAATGCTGTTGTAGGGCTGATATAGGGATGCTGATACAGGGATGCTGACGCAGGGTTATTGTGGGGATGCTGTTAAAGAGATGCTGTTGTAGGTCTGATATTGTAGGGAAGCTGTTGCAGGGCTGATGATGCAGGGAAACTGTTGTAGGAATGCTGGTTTAGGGCTAATATAGGGATGCTGTTGCAGGGTTGATGATGCAGGGAAACTGTTGCATGGATGCTGTATCAGGGATGCTGTTAAAGAGATGCTGGTTTAAGTCTGATATTGTAGGGAAGCTGTTGCAGGGCTCATGATGCAGAGATGCTGTTGCAAGGATGCTGTTCCAGGGACGCTGTTCCAGGGACACTGTTGCAGGGATGCTGTATTAAGGATGCTGTTGCAGGGCTGACGATGCAGGGATGCTGTTACAGGGATGCTGTTGCAGGGCTGACGATGCAGGGCTGCTGATGCAGGGATGGTGTTGCAGGGGTGCTAAAAACAGGCAGAGAAAGGGCTGGGGGGGTGGGGGGGGCGGGCAGGGAGAGGAGGAGGGGAAGATTTCCCACAAGAAGCAGAGATCCCCTCACAAGCCAGTGCAGCACTCAGGGGAAAATAAGCCACCAGTGGGGCTTAGTGCTCCTCGCAAAGGTCTCAGACCAGCCAGCCATTCAAGCACCAGCTTATCCTGAAGTGCCAGAAGGGCTGTTCATAGGCTTAGAGGTAACTGGGATTTATGCTTTATTGGACTGGGCTTGCTGGGGGAGATTACACCCCCTCCCACCTGCCAGCAGGGAAGGGCTCTTTTTTTCTTTTTTTTGCAAAGCAACGGTCAAACTGCCGGCATCCTCCAGCGTCGCTGGAGTATTACACAAATAAAACCCAAATAAACACCTTCAGCCCAGCAGGGCCCAGGAAATACCAGTTTGGCTGAGAAGGGGACAGCAGAGCTGGGGCTCTGCAGATTAAGGGCTAAATAGCAATTTTCGCAAAACTGGCAAATAATCCAGTGCTTTGGGGTACCCTGGATGTCTTTTCAGGCTGTATCTTTGCCCTTGTAGAAAGAAAACCCAAATCCTCAGCCTAACGATGACGTTATTTCACCGAATTCGGCAAGAACAGCAGTGGGAGTGAGGAGTCAGGAGCACTGAGGAGATATCGCTGCTCCGGCTCCTGAAGGGATCCAGATGTATTCCCATCATATGGGGGTGATGAAATCTTCTCCACTCCAAGAGAAACAGAGGATATTAAACAGCAGCCACAAAAATTAGATGTTTTTCAATCAGCTGAGCCAACGAACTTGTATCCAAGCTTGCGGAGCTGGCGAAGCAGCTCGTGAGACTGCGAGTCGCGAGAATCTCTTGAGCCCTGGACCTGGTGAAAATCCAGAGGACTGGAAAACAGCTCCTTGTTGGGCCAATTTTTTTTACGGGATAAACAAAGTGACCTGCAAAATGATGGGTCTGGCCATCTGTCGCTGATCCCAAACAACATGCTGGAGTGGCTGAGAGTCTTAATGCAGAATTAAAGAGGAAGATATAATTGATGCCAATCAACGCAGGGGCAGGGAAAACAGATCTTATCATATTAACTTGATATCTCTTCTAACCAAGCTCCATGTTTGGCTGATAAAGGTAAATGCCTGTGTAATTCTCTCTCCACAGCAGCTTGGTTAAGGAGACGGAGCAGAAAAGCCAATTCCTGGGAAATATCACAAGATAGAAAACCAGCTGGCCCCTGGTTGTGCTCACTGGTTCCCATCTCCTTGCTCACGCTTGGCTTTCTCAGAGCGTTTTGTAACCAGGATGGGAGAGATCTCGCTGAAAGGTTTCCAGCCCCAGGAGAGATCAGCCCAGGCTTGTTTCAGATGCAGCAGAAAGCTTTCCACCTCTCATCTGGAGGTTTCTGGACTGCCCAACATGATTCAGGCACCCAAAATGTAAAGCACAGGCACTGGGTGCCAGCACCCACCGATGCCCATGAGGAGGTAGGAACCCCACACACACACCCTGCAATGCTACAGCACACTCCTTCCCGTCCCTCCTCCAAGCTCAAATTTGCAGCAGTTTGGTTCCTTTTGAGCCCAAACTTCTCATTTCTGACCTGCTGCAACAGCCTGAGGTTTGAATCGTTACCGAGCTGCGGAGGCAGCTCCAAGCAGAGACCAGCAAGGAGGGAGAAGAGGGATTTCGACTACAAATGCCCAGAGATTTCAGGAGAAAAGATGGAAAAACAAGTGTAAAGATGCAGAGTGAAGGAACTGGAGCAGAGAAGAATGGTTATGGGAAGGGGAGCTGTAGGGTAGAGCTGGCATCTCTGGGGAGCTGGGTGGAACCCTGGGCTTCCTTCCAGCTGGGGGAAATAACTGGAATTAATGGGGTACAAGGAGGAGGGTCTGGAGGCTCCACAAGTTTCAGGAAAGCTGAACTCCATAAAGCCTTTGGGGGATCCTTTACTTCTTGCTCCGTGTTTCAAAACTGCCTCTTCCTCCCACAGCGTGTTCCATTGCTGCACTTCCAAGTGCTTAATGAAGATCTCAGTGTCATCTAGAGATGGGGAAACTGAGGCCTGGAGGAGCTGACCTCCCCACAGCCCCCCAGTACACACCCCAGTGCTCCCATTCCCAGCTCCAGGATGCGGGGATGCCCGTTGTCATGGACCAACTCCAGGCCAAAATCCCCCTGAGCAGCCCAGCATCCCCCTCACCCCACACTCAGTAAATTTATCGCAACCCAGCCAAACAGCAAACATTTTTTGCCCAAAAATGCAAAAAAAAAAACCCTTTTCAAAGCACATGTTCATCCTGTCCACGCTCCACTGCAATTTTAGCTTCCTGGGAGAGCAAGACCCCGAGCACGGACCCCGAGAGGAGGCTGAGCCTCTGCTGCTTCCACCATGACACAACCCCAAAGGATTTTCCGTTATCTATCGGTGCCGGGGCTCGGGAGGAAGCGAAGGAAAGCAGCTGGTGCTGGTCAGCATCAAAATAAAACTGCCTGGTCTCGGCACCGCTCGCTAATCGAGCCGTGAGAGCCAGGCACCCAAACCCCAGCCTTCCCACCCGGCGTGCGTTCAAGATGCTAAAAAAATTAAAAAAAAAAAAAAAAAAAGATGCACAACTGTAGAAAAGAAAGCAGCAGACGTGAGAGAGCTCAACCACGCTCAGAAAAGGCTCTGAATTATGAGTCGTGAGGAAATGAATCATTCCTGAACCGGCCCGGCGGCGTGTGCTGCCCTCTGCATCGCTGAGCCGGGGGGGGTCTTAATATTAGTGTGCAGCGCTGATAGGTAAAGGTTATCCCCCTCCTGATTAAGGGGAGACCAACCATCAGGAGGTGTTTTAGCTCCTCCTCACTCCAACGAGAAGCTGAACGAGATGGGAGAGGGGTTTGAATTTACTTGAGCGTGTCCTGGTTCATAAGGGGGAGAAGACTGAGGGTGCCCTGCGGGGAGGTTCGTGCATGGAGGTTTCCCTGCCCAGCTGCTGAGCATCCTCAGCGCCGAAATTTCCGGCTCTGGGGGGTGACGAGACACAGTCGGACCCTGAAACTCAGGGGTCTCATAAGGCAGCACCTTGTTGGTGGAAGGAAAAGCTCCTAGGGGATTTTTTTTCAGGGTTTTTGTGGCTGAGTTTTGCCGGCAGCTCCAGCTACAAGGGACCCCGCAAACATCCCTCTTCCGCAGGGAGGATGGTTCTCATGAGCAAAAAATGGGATTCATCAGGTGACAAAGAGCAGGAGCCCTGACGCCTTCCCAGCACAGAGCAGCAAATACGTGTCCCATGGGGTGGGATGAATATGGCTTTGATGGAGACACCGTTACTCATTTTCCTCTTGGGGAAGCCAAGTGCGGGAGTAAAAGGTCTCGATTGTGTCCAGGGCTTGACCACGGCGGAGCCAGGAGAGCTTCAGCTGGGACAAGAGCCAGATGCTGCGGAGAAAGGGCTGGGGCTGCTCTGAGGGGCTCCCCCCAGCAGCAAAGGTGCCCCCAATGTAGGAAGGCTCTGCCCCCTGTGCCCTGAGAAAACCCCCTATCACTACCCCCCCCCCCCCCAAAATGAAGCTACAACCCTCCCACTGCCAGAGAAACGATTCCTGACCAGGATGAGACACCTTGGGGCCCCCGTCCCAAAACACAGAATCATAGAATCATATGGGGTTGGAAGGGACCTCTGGAGATCATCCAGGCCAACCCCCCTACCAGAGCGGGTCTACCTAGAGCATGTTGCACCGGAACATGTCCAGGTGGGGCTTGAATGTCTCCAGAGAAGGAGACCCCACCAACTCTCTGGGCAGCCTCTGCCAGGGCTCTACCACTCTCAAAGTAAAGAAGTTCCTCCTCATGTTTAGGTGGAACTTCTTATACTCAAGCTTGTGCCTATTTCTTCTTGTCCTGTCCCTGGGCACCACTGAAAAAAGACTGGCCCCATCCTCCTGACACCCTCCCTTTAAGTATTTATAAGCATTGATCAG
>JAOQGH010000013.1:2045822-2069047 GCA_025769975.1 Gallinago jamesoni
CTCCACCCCCCCCCTCTAAGCACATTAGAAACAGGCGAGTCCGAGGCGCTGCGAAGGCTGAGGCTCATCTTTAACTCCCCGGGGAATGTTAAAACAGCCCTAAGCCCTAATCGGAGGCACGCTGCAAGAGAGCAAAGTAAGTTAAATAGGCAGCTGGCTGCAAAGAGAGCAAAATCTTTCTGCCATCTCTCCCATTCCTGGCACAAGGCACGCGGGAGGCAGTGGAAGAGGAGCCGTCAGACCGTGGAATAACAGGAAAGATTTATCTCGCTGAAGGGTACCCGACGAGACAGTGCAGGGGGGAAGAGGGGGACAGAAATGGGGCAGAGCGGCGAGAGGATATCCCCAATTTCTCCACGTTATCTTAAAAGGCAGAGCAGCAGCCTTTGGATGTTTTTTCAGCGATACCACTCGGTCCCGGAGCAAAACTCCAGGGGTTGAAGTGGGTTCCTCGCCCCCTGTCCCCTACAGCACCTTTGACTGTCCCTAAAATCCATCTGGAATTATTCTGCCGCTACCAAAAATAAGGGAGGGAGTAGCCAGGAAAGCAAACTAACAACCTGCA
Source organism: Gallinago jamesoni (assembly GCA_025769975.1). NCBI lineage: Eukaryota > Metazoa > Chordata > Aves > Charadriiformes > Scolopacidae > Gallinago > Gallinago jamesoni. The sequence continues at coordinate 2,046,388 of JAOQGH010000013.1, forward strand.
AGGTTTCTGCTTATTTCAGACGTCAGAAAGCGAAAATTATACTGTGTCGTTTCCAGGAGAACATGTGGTTTCCGTACCCCGTGCAGCTGCCACAGAGAAAATGCAGAAACAAAACTCATCTGTAAACCCTCCCGAGTGGGACCGTTTCCCCCCTCAAATCCTCCTTTTAGGAATAGTCATGCGGGAAAGCGTTAATAACAATAAAAAGTGAGGGTTCGTAGGCAGAAATGGCATCTCATCCTGGGGGAAAAGGCCCACTGGGGTGTTCCCAGTTATGCCAGAAAAGGGATTGCTGTTATCCCAGACAAGGGGTTGCAGTTATCCCAGAAAAGGGATCTCAGTTACCCCGGATAAGGGATCCCAGTTATCCCAGACAAGGGATCCCAGGTTTGTCACCTCCCGCCATGCTCCAGAGCATCTCCCTCAGAAAGATCATTTGGAAGATCCTCAGCTGGTGAAAACTGGAGTCTCTCCAATAAAGCTGTCACATACCATTAGCTGAGAAGCTGCTCTGATGGTTTTCCTGCTTGGAAGGGTTTTATTACCTGGGGCTAAGGAGAGGCTCGGGGAGAGCATTACAAACTGGCCTGATCCTTTTAAATCTGGGCAAAATCTGAGTTAAACTCCGATTTTGGCATCTCTCAGGATAAATTTCCCTTTCCACACGCTCGGGAAAGGTGTGACTCGCTCAGGTTGGGGGCAAATCTCTCTTTCTCCTTGGAGGTATCTAAGAGCATCCCTGGGTAGGTTACTACCTGGAAGGAATCTGCGTTTATTTAACCCAAAAAGCCAGCAAACCGGAGCAGAGCTGGAGCCGAGGCGCTGGAGGCTGAGCAGCCAGGCCCTGCTTTGATGGCAGGGGTCGGCCCAAATCATGAAACCACAGCAAATACCATTTTTAGCATAGAAATGAAGAAATCCAGCTGGAAAAAAAAATTAATAAAAGCAGGGAAGGCTTCCTCCTAAGCACAGCACTAAAAATCAAAGTGAAAAGCAAATCCAAGCAGAGGAGCTATAGGGAGCTATAGGTGGCTTCACCTAAGAAAAATACCAGAGAGGACAGAATAAGCTGAAAAATAAAATTTAAGTGGTGGAAAACATGAGGTTTGTCCCCAAAAAGCAACAATACTTGATGACTAAAGTCATTAAACCCTACACCGTGCAAAGCTCACCTGATCCCATCAGATGTCCCGTGGCCCCTGGTGCACACGTAAAGATGAAGCCGGTGTGTTTTCCCCAGCGGGGTGGGGTGGTTATTTTTGGTTATTTTTCAATCCTGCTTTTTTATAGATCTGTCCCCCCTCCCTGGTTTCCAAAAGCTGCCAGGGATCCTCATCCCAGATTTCCCGCTGGGAAACCCCATTTCGCAGGGGGTTTGGGGGAAAAACGCCGGTTTGGCAGCCGTCGGCGGAGCGGGCGCTCGTGTTTTGCCAGGATGAGAGGCTCCATCCCCAAATTTCACTGCTCAAGGTGTGAGCTCCTCTGCGAGGGAGAGCTGGATTCGGGGTGTGCTTATTGCCTACGGATGCTTTATTCAGCACGGGGGAAGCCGCGGGGGGGTCGTGGCCCGGGAAGGGGGTGCCAGGATAGGGTCACATCATGGGGCAGAGCCGCCGTGTCCTGCGGGATGACGGGGCTGGAACCATCTGGAAAGGTTGGGTTGTTGGTTGTTTGGTTTGGTTTTTTTTGCAGGAAGAGCGAGGACCAAGGGGGATGGGAGAAGGGATGCCATGACAACCTTTGGGGGTTTCCCAGGAAACCAGGGTCACCATGGCAACTGCATCACTCCGGTCGGAATTAGCGACTTCCGCTGGAAGGCGTGTTCGCCACTTTAATCTTCTTGCGAGAAGCGGCTGCATCTTTCCCAAAAGCATTGCAGACACACACACACAAAAAAAAAAAAATAAGGAGGAAATATCCCTTTGTCTCCAGCCGGGAGGGCTGGAGGCTGCACGGGATCCTGCAATCCCTCGCTCCACGCCGGCATCGCTCCCTTGCCTCCTGAAACCCTTCCATTTTGCCTCTCGCCTCCCTCCTCCCCGCACACGGACCCGCTGCACGGCCACAGATTTGACGTTGGGTGAAATAATGCCGTAGGGTTGCAGGGGAAAGGAATTAAGACTAGAAAACAAGGGCTTTTTTTTTTTTTCTTGGCTTTTTTTTTTTCCCCCCCCTGTTTAAATCAGCACTGATTGCACTCCGTCTCTGACCAGATTGGAATTTCATAGAAGATCTAACGGGGAAAAAAGGGAATCTGTGCTGTGCCCATAATGCCACACCACACGTTTCGATATTAAGCATCATTTAACAATGTGGTAACGGGGACTCTCTGCAAAATTAAATGTTTGTTTCCTCCCCAGCCCCCTTCCCATCCGCTCCGCAACATGTTTACCTCATCTCCCCCCCCCCCCAATCCGGGGTTGTTAATCCAACAAGTGAGCTTATGGAAGCGATGGAAGGGAAATGGGCTCCACGCTGCCTTTAGGGAAGGGGGTGGGCAGGGGGGTGGGAGGTGGGGGGGGGAATCGGGAGCAAAGGGAGAGGTCCCCAAAAACAAGGAAAAAATACCCAAAAAACAAAGCAGCCCCGCAACACGTTGCAGAACAAACACCTGTTTCAACGGTGAGTGTGTTTTGTCTTCATCCTCCTCCTCTTTACCCTTTAGCCATCCTCTTCATCGCAGAATTTTAAATCCTTTTTTTTTAGGGGGGGGGGGAAGGATTGGTAGTTGTTTGGGGTTTTTTTTTGATCTTTAGAAAGGCAGGATCTAAAAAAATAAATGTATAAAAACGAGGGCACACACAGACCGACGATGGTGCATGTTCCACACAACACCGAGTACACAGTCACTTTGCATTATTATTGTTATATTATTATTTTTTTTTTAACCGCGTCCACAGATTTTCTTCCTGTCTGTTTGGTTTGGTTTCTGTTTTAAACATCCGTAAAGATCTTTTTGATGTTCACACAGTTGGGATTGTTTGTGGTTGTGCAGTTGCCTGTCTTAAAGGCAGCCTGTTTGAATGCACTGTGGTTGATCCCCCCTTCCTCGATCACCATGTACTCGGACTTGCTGAGGGTGGAATTGCTGCGAGCCTTCCTCATCTCCTCGCTGGACGAGAGGTGCTGGCAGCTCCCGACGTGCATGTACTGGGCTTGCTCCTCACCTTCTGTCTCCCGGTGGTAGAAATAGTTGAAATTGGAGACTATCACAGGCACGGGGAGAGCGATGGTTAGCACCCCCGCGATGGCACAGAGGGACCCCACGATCTTGCCCCCGATGGTGATGGGGTGCATGTCCCCGTAACCCACCGTGGTCATGGTCACCACCGCCCACCAGAAGGCATCGGGGATGCTACTGAAACCTGAACTGGGGTCGTCGGCTTCTGCGAAGTAGACGGCGCTGGAGAAGAGGATGACGCCGATGAAGAGGAAGAAGATGAGCAAGCCCAGCTCCCGCATGCTGGCCTTGAGGGTCTGCCCCAGGATCTGCAGCCCCTTGGAGTGCCGGGAGAGCTTGAAGATGCGGAAGACCCTGACCAGTCGGATGACTCTGAGGATGGCTAAGGACATGGCTTGCTGGCCGTTGCCTTGCCTCTCAGCCAGCTCGGTGCCCAGTGTGATGAAGTAGGGAATGATGGCCACAATGTCAATGATGTTCATGATGTTCTTGGAGAAGGTGGCCTTGCTGGGGCAGGCAAAGAAGCGGACCAGCAGCTCGAAGGAGAACCAGATGATACACAAAGTCTCCACTACAAAGAAAGGGTCGGTGAAGGACGATACCATGGAAGCAGCTGAGGACGAGGAATTGGTGAAGACATCAGGTGGGAGAGGGCCACCACCCGTCCCAAAGGTCCCCCCTGTTCCCTCATAGTCGTGGTCATCCCTGAATTCAGGCAGGGTCTCCAGACAGAAGATGACAATAGAGATGAGGATGACCAGGACAGAGACGATGGCAATGCCTCGGGCCGGCCCAGAGCTCTCGGGGTACTCGAAGAGGAGCCACACTTGGCGCTGAAACTCCTTGTCGGGAAGGGGTCGCTGCTCCTCCCGGATGAAACCCTCATCCTCCCGAAACTTCTCCATGGCCTCCTCCCCTAGCTGGTAGAAGCGGATCTCCTCGGAGAAGATGTCGATGGGGACGTTGACGGGTCGCCGGATGCGCCCACCCGACTGGTAGTAGTAGAGGATGGCGTCGAAGCTGGGACGGTTACGGTCAAAAAAATACTCATTGCGGAGGGGGTCGAAGTAACGCATCCTCTTGCGCGGGTCCCCCAGCAGCGTCTCGGGGAACTGCGCCAGGGTCTTCAGCTGGGTCTCAAACCGCAGCCCCGAGATGTTGATCACCACCCGCTCGCAGCACTCGTGCTCCCCACCGCCCGCGGGCTGGCCGGCGGGGACGGCGGCCGGAGTCGGGGGGTGATCGTAGCGGTCCCCCCCCAGCAAAGGATGAGGATGCTGCGGCTCTTCCAGCAAAGGGTCTCCGCCGCCTCCCACCACCGTCATGTTGCCTTCCTCCCCTTCTTCACCCTCTTCCTCCTCTTGCTCGGGGACCGGCTGGGGGGCGGCGGCGGGGGGCAGCTGCTCGGTGTAGCCCAGGTTGTGGTGGCTGCTGGTCGAGCCGCCCCGCGGATGCCGGCCGGTGGAGGAGGCAGCCGGAGAGTAGAGCAAGCTCCGGCGCTCGTCCATAAAGGTACGGGGCGGAAGGGGGAAAAAAGGGGAGGGGGGAGGATGGGAGAGGCGGCAGCCGAAGCCTCTTCTTCCTCTTCTTCCTCCTCCTCCTCCTTCTCCTCCTCCTCCTCCAAGCGGAGAGGGAGAAACAGCCGCCCAACTCCTCCAGCGGCTGCCGCTGCTCTGAAGAGCTGAGGCTCTTCTCAAAAAATCCGCCCCCAGCCCTGGCACCGCCTCGCTCAGTCACCGCTCCCGGAGACACCCACCAGCACCCCCCCGGCACCCTGAGGGCACCCCCTCCCCTGCCCCAACCCCTGGGAGGTGGGGGGGGGGGGGTCAATCCGTCGTGTGTCCCCCCCTTCCAGCGACACGCCGAGGGGCTTCGGTCCCCTCCCGGGGAGCATCCTTTGATGCCCAGCGGGTCGCAAACAGGGAGAGTTGTTTGGTTTGGTTTGGTTTATTTTTTCCTGGCAGCCTTAGAAAGAGGGGGGGGCTCTGCCATGCCCCCGGAAGGGAAGAGAGAAGGCGAAATGTAATTTTTTATTATGAATTTTTGGGGCTTGCCTGTTTGTTTCAAGTCAGCGTTTCAAGCGGCGGCGGGGAATGGGAAGCAGACAGCGGAGCCGCCAACAGTTGTTTTGAATCAGCGTTTCGGCTGAAGCGCTGGGGATTTTGGTGGGGGGTTTTTTTTTGGTGTGTGGTTTGTTGTTGTTTTTTTTTCCTGTAGAGGAGAGAAAGCGGGTGCCTGCGTGCACACGCGTGTGTGTTTGCACGTGTGTGTGTGTGTGTGTGTGCATCCCCACAACAATATAAATAGAGAAGAGAAGCCGAACCAGCCCTCGATCAAGGCAGTTTCAGGCTGAAATCTGCATTTCAGACTTTCCTGCAAGAAAGCCAAAATTTTATTTATTTTTTTTTCTCCCTTCAATTGATCTTCTTATGCAAATAGTTCAATTTTGGTCAAATGGGTGGGTTTTGTTTTGTTTTTTTTTAAGGCAAAAGCCTCCCCTGCAGGAGCCCAGTGCTGGGAAACGCTGCGTCCCCAGGAGACGTGCACCAGGGACAACCTCTGATCTCTGCCCCCTACTGTGCCCATCTTCTCCCCAACCTTCTCCCCTGGAGGGTCCCCATTCTGCCCCCCCTCCACACCCAACAGCAGAAGCGCTTTAATCCCCAGCCACGTGCCAAGTCGGGCTTAAGCAACTCAGGGAGTTCCCAGTTTGGGGAAAAGCCTGACCACGATGGTCGGGGAGAAGCGAGAAGGGTGACCACACTGCTGGTCCCACACCGGCCGGGTGGTCCCACCACCACGGAGGTTAAAACCCCTCCCCCAGCCATGAGCTTTAGCTCATCACCACCGTTATTTTTAACCAGCACAGCCTCCAGAAGGTAGGGAGAAAAACAGACAAAAAGATCAAACTTCTTTATATTTTAAATTAGAAACAAGCTGTCCAAAATCTACAAACCGGGGAGGGGGAAAGAACAATAAATAGCGGTTTAAGAGCTGACTCCGGTCTGAAAATGGCAGATTAACAGCGTGGACGAGGTCTGAGCGAGCCCAGCCCACCTCCTTCTTTGCTGACAGAGGGAAAAAACCCCTCTGGCACCAGAAATTAGGAGGTTTCCTGAAGGAATGAGCCTCAGCAAGGTTCTGCAGATGAAAAGGTGGACCTGGCTGTGGGACATAACCCAACGCAGCCTCGAACTGCCCGCTCTGCTTCCATCTCCACCAGCTTCCCAGTGCTGGCTTGGCCAGTGGTGGCTTTGTCAAGCAGCAGTAGGGCAGCAGCTCGGTGTGGCCATAGAAAAAGATGCACCCATAATCACACGCAGGGAGACTCTTCTCCAGGCCACGTCACCTTGCCCCAGACTCGGACACACGTCCCTTGTTGCCACCTCCATCCTTGGCTCTAAACCCCACTGTTGAGTCCCATTTTTCCTGAGGCTTCAGATCTGCTGGGATGAGGGAGTTGGGGCAATGGGTCCCCAGTCTTGCTCTCCCATCATTCCTACAGCAATTAATGGTGCTAATCAGCAACAAGAGCATCCACCCTTCCTTTCCAAGACACAGGCATCTCCCAGCCACCCCAAACCCCAGACAAAGCAGGAAGCAAAGTCCTGGAGCATCATTAACCCTTGAGCTGCCCATGTTCCTTGGAGGTTGAGCAAAATTCCTGGAAACGACAGTTCACATCCAAGTTTGAGGCTCTATTTTCCGCCAGTTTCATGATAATGAAATAACCATCATCTCCTCACTACATACATGTGTGGAGCAGTTCAAAACTTGTCTGGCTCATCTCTTTCCTCTGCCAGGATTTCTGCCAATAAATCACTGTCATCTGGTATAAGGCAAACAAACAAGGCTGCTTTAAGCCATAAACATTCATTGATGACAAAAGGCTCGAGGGAACAAGGCAGAACTTCCATAATTGCAACAGTTTCCTCTGGATCTCAGTCAGGGGCAAACTCTTTGGAAATTATTGAGAGAGCCGGCAGACCTTTGGGATGCTCCTAGGGAAAGCCCTTCCCTTAAAACCCAGAGGAGGAGGATTAAGCCCTTACTCCTCATCAGCTCCAACAGAGCAGCAGACATTAACCCTTGAGCTCCGGGAAGCCCTGGTCTGTCATCGAGTTGGCTCAAAGGATTTCTCCGGGGGCTACAGCCTGGTGGCCCCAGGCACTGTGTGGCCTCCTGGCCCTGTTTACTCCTCTGCTGCTTCCCTGAAATCCTATCAAAGCCAATTAAGCTGTGCCAGACAAGCAGGCAGCGCGGCCAGAGGGACAGATCACCTCCTCCGCAGCGAAGTCCCCTCAGCTCCTTCCTTCTGGTGAGGTCCCCAGCCAAGGTTTGGTTCAGCATCGGGGATACAGCAACAGCATCACCTCCTGCTTGGCATCAGCCACCACCAACCCCAAAGGGGTTTGCACTGCACAGAGCCCCAGATTTGTCAAGCAGCAACAGAGGTGGCCAAAGTCATGTCCCAAAACCAGGACATCCAAGCACAAGGGTCAAGGAATAAATGTCCAGGGGAAGGGACATCTCTGCAAAGTCCAACCCAGCCAGTGCTTTCCTGGCATCAACCGTTCTCCTCAAGGCTGTGGCTTTTCTGTCTAATGCAAGATGTCCCAGTCCTCCCTCTGCAAGTTTCTCTCCACTTTTTCATCAGCTCTTCTGCTGCATCTGGTCTCCACAAATTTAATTTAATTCCTAATGAGCCTTTAAGAAATCCCCCTGTGCAATGATCTACAGCCTGACCTATAACATCCGATGTGGTTTCTACAAAGAAGCAGAGCAAGCATCACTCTTCTCCTCCTTTAATGGCCTTCTCAGGGCAGAATTCCAAGCAGAGGGGACACACAGCTTCCCTCTTCCCACAGTCAGACCCAGACCACAAGGGGAACCCCCCCAGCATCCCTCCCCAGGGGTACATGGGTTGCAGGAAACATCTCAGGACCTTCACCCCAACCCTCAGCTATTCCCAGACACGGCAACACCAGACATGCACACCCATAGAAGGTGCCTTAGTACCCTGCCTCCTTCTTCCTGAACCCCATCACCTCTCAAGCAGCCTTTTGGAGTTGTCCTTCTCCCCCCAACCCTTCTCCTTTTCTCCCTCCTTAGCCCCAGGCTGTTGGGCAGAGCCATGGGGCACCCAGCCCGGCTGTTGGAGCAAGTGGGATCTCAACCGCTTCCCCCTCCCTCCCGTCTGAATGGGAACCTCCATTGATAAATCTGGGGCAAATCTGCTATTCTTCATTTCGGAGGATCAGAAACCTTTCAGCGCAGACGCTGTTACAGTAATACCTTAATGCACTGTAAATGTATTGTCTCTCCTCCCACAGCGGGGAACATGCAGAGCCCCAACTGCTCCAACCAGGCAGGGCAGAATTAACTCACTGATGAGGTTTCTCCTGTCATCTCAGAAACACGAGCTCTACCTCTGCCGCCCAGAGCCATAACGTGGACAAACCTCACAGATAAAGGCTTGAGGTTGTCACCTGGGTCACTAATCACTGCCTGAAACAGTGCCTGTAGAGGACTGTTGGCATCAGACAGTTGGGTTCAGTATCAACCCAACTTTTCAAGATTAACTTGGAGTACCCCATACGTTAGACAGCTAAAATGGATGATGAACGGATGCTCTAACCCTGCTCTGCTTCAGCCAGGTTCAGCTGCTTGCCCTCCCTGTAGCCTTCAACTGGTTCTTCTCTGCCAGATTATCCCTGATTTAATTATGATGATTTGCTTGGCATCTGAGGAGTAAGTTGAACAATGAGACCTCCAGCTCCAGACCTCCCACCCTCACCTTCTCCCTTGCAGAGACAGAAGGTGGGAGCATCCCCGTGGTCCCCGAGGCTCACACCCTTCCACAAGACCCGTGTTGTTCTCCCAACGTACCCCGAGATGGGGTCACCAACCTCATTCCCAGAAATCAGGCATCCCATCTCAGCTCCTCCTCAAGCCATAAAAGCATCCCATGAGGGTTATGCTTCCAGGGTAACATCAAGGGTAATTCTCCACCAATGCCTCCCGGGGAGGCAGTGGGAGGGAACTGAATCTCGATTTCCCAGGATGAATTTAGTGCTCTACCACAGTCCCTATTCCTGTCCTCGTCTTACTCAGACTCCGGGTGTAACTCAGTCGTGGAGTGAATCCTCCAATCTCTCCGTGCCTCAGTTTCTCATCTGTACATTAAGAGAGTATTTCTCGCCTCCCACCTCGAGTCTATTTAAATCCTACACCAGAAGCCTTTCGGTGCGCTCATCGTTGCAGAAAATGAGAAAGATGCTGAAATTTGGGAGAGGGAGGAAAATTCAACGCTTTCTGAACGCTGCAGCTTGCTGAGCCCTCAGCTCAGGTGAAGAGCATCGCCGCGAGCTCCGCAGGGATAACTGATCCCTCCCTTTAGAGGGCATTAGCACCAAGCAGGAGCCCAGACACCCCGGGATCCTCTCCGACTGCTGCAGTCCAGCCGAAAGCAGCACATCTTTAGAGAAGAGTCATTACTGTTAATAGGCTAGGGGAAATGAAAATTGAACTGCTAACCCAAAATAACTGAGTGTGGACAGGAACCATTCTTCATATTTCTTTCCACGACGCTGTGGATTTAGTAAGAACATTACTTGGCCAGCTAAGAACAAGACAGGGTGGCTAAAAAAGATCAGCCAAGTTCCCCTGCATCGCTCCGTCATTTCACTCGGTGGCTCCGTCGGCTTTAACGGAGCTAAATCCAACCCTTTGAGGATCTAGGGTTTACAACTCAGGGTAGAGTCAGATCTATTTTAATATCCTAAAAATGTGATTAACCGGGCGGGATTATGGTGGCCAAACAATGTTAATGCAAATTCCGCTGTAATGGGGATCGTGTTCCAAGGCCTTCACAATGACAGCAAAATGATACCCAGCGACTTCTTACGCAGCTCCTGTTGCACGCCATTATTTGCTCATTAAGATATATGATTACATTGACAAAGCGATTTAACCACAAATCCAGGGAGACAACGGGGTTTTCATTATGAACGCGAAAACGTCCGCGGGAGCGGATGGAAGACGACCTGGATTTTGGGGACGGGGACTCCCCGGGGACTCGAGGCAATGCCGGTGCCGAGTCAGACCCAGCTTCGGCGTAAAGACATGAAACCCCCAATTTCTGGTAGCAAAAAGCATCAGGCGGGTGAGGAGTGATGCTCAGCCCCCGAATCATTTATCCCAGGGATGTCACGTCTGGTTGGGGTTGGTGACAGTCACCCAGCGAGGTGGCACAAGGCAAGGAGCAGCCTTCGCAGCCTCTTTAAGCCGAGCAAACGGCAACGTCATCCCACGGCAGCAAAATCTCCTGATCTCAGCCCCTGATATCAGAAACCCAGAGACTGTTCTCCCTCTGAAGGAACAGGGCAGAAGCATTTTGTCCCAAAATATGGGACCGGTCTCTTGACAACAGTATTTGAAGTTGAATTTTCAAAGGATGCTCAAGATACTCAGGGTGAATCGGTGCCTAACTCCCTTCAGCTGCACAAACGACTCTGTTTTTAAGTAATATGATTTTTGCTTTGCTTAGAAAATACTGGAGAATCATTAAGTCACCGCTGTGGCACAAAGCATCCCTTGTACAGACTGAAATGCTTATTTTTAGAACCTGCACTCTTCACCTTTTTCCCTGCTCTTTAGCCTGTTATAGTCAGAAAAAGAAATTGCCTCACCACAACGCAGTGATTTTTCCTGTGTTGGGTAGCTGGGATGGAGCCTGCCTCAACCCTCCTGCCCCAGCACCAGGCACCGGGTCCTCCCAGCGATTAGATCAGTGGGAGCTGAGCGAGAAGGAGATTTATCGAGGGCACGGAGCTGTCTCACCCGAGCACAGGATGCGGGTGACAGCCACAGCGCCGTCTGGAAAGCAGGCAAGGACTTTCACACTCTGTTTTGTCTCTTGGATTTCTCCGCCTTTGCTCAATCCTCCCAATTTTTCCGTGGCTTTTCACTTGCTACTTGAGTGAACATCGTGTTAGAGAGGAGAGAGACGGAATCTGAGCTTTCAAGAGTTTGATGGACACAGCCCCGAAGCAAAGAACAAGGGACGAGCCGTTGACATCACGTTGGATTCAAGTAGGACATGGCTTCCATCAACCAAACATCTCTGGCATCGTTGGGGAAGAGCCACCATTTAGCAAGTTTGGTGCCAGCCAGGAGCAAACACAAGGAACACAAGCATCAATATATTTAGTTTAGGGACAAGCCAGCTCTTGGAGAACCAGGCTCAGCCCCCAGAGCATCCCGGTTCCCTGAAGACTAGCAGGACTGCGGGAGCCCAACCCAGCTGTGGGTAGCCACAGCCCCCATGAGACTCTGCTAAACCCAAAAAGCCAAAGCGAGGAAGCGCTCTGGTTTGCACCGAAATCACACGACAGATTGTGCCGGAGGTGAAACTGTTGGTGGTTAAAATGGGGAACCCGACAGTAGGAGAGAGCTGAGAGGGGAGAGAAAAACCCTTCCAGAGCTCATGGCTTTACGCCTTCTAACAAACCCAGGAGCAAACCCACGGTGGTATAATTATTCTGAAGCCATCAAACTTCAATTCGAGTTTGACAAAGTGATGGAAAGACACAGGGTGACTCCTGCCCGGCTGCGACGAGAGAGCCACGATGCAAAGACAAGGATGCTCCAACGAGCGGGGTCCCCCAGCAACACCTTTCACCCTCAGAGGAAATGGCTGAATAGAAAATTAAAACCTGCACAGGCAAAAAACATATTACTGCAGCCCTGGCTTCCTGGTTTAAGTTAATTAGTTAATGTTTGTATAGTGCTTTGAAACAAAACAAAACAAACAAAACAAAAAAAAAACCCCACCCTGCATGAAGTGCTAATATTGTCATCATTCACTTCCGGGGGAAATTTGCTCCTTCCTCAGGGTCCTTCTGTCTGTCCTCCCCATCTTCACGGCCAGTTTAACCCTCCATCACCAGCGCTGGGAACTGGTTTGGTATAAAAAAGTCCTCCTCCAGCTGTAACCTTATTACATGGAGGTTATTTTCTGCGTTTGCACAGAGCTTGCAGTTTTCCAGCGCAGACAGGGAGTTTGTTTTGGTTTAGCTGTAACATCTGGATGCTGGGAGACCTGCATTTACCTGTAACATCTGGATGCTGGGAGACCTGCAAAGCCTGCAGGTAATGCTGAAGCTCCCTAGGGCTTCCCAGCCTTTAGGAAAAGGCTTCATTTCCAGCTGGGAAACACCAAACCAGCAAAAATTTGGGGCAAAGGAATCTGTGCAGCATCACAGGCAGTCTGCAGGAGAGCTCAAAGACCCGAGCTCTGCAGCTCAACCCTGTGATTTATTTTTAAGCAGGTTTCCTGCTTTTTAGCTTCTTCTCCGGGATCCCCCTTCTCGCACAGCCCGTGCCTGAGAAACCCTCACAACCCGCTCAGAAATCCCCTCATGCCATGGGGTGTTTGCAAGGAGAAACGCACCGAAAACGGGGTGAGGAGTAGCAGATAAATCAGGTTTTTGTCTCCTTTACCCCCCTCGTTGGGAGCAGGCAGAGCCACGCTGGGTGGCGGGTGGCTGGGTGGTGGGTGACACGGTCCCGCCCGGGGGTCACCCATGGGCACCCCAGGGGCTGTGTTAATTTTGCTGAACAACGGTCTTTTGGGTAAAAGCCGGTAATAACGAGCGAGATTTGCCAACAACACACGATTCTCTCAAACGACTTTTCTTACGCAACCTCCAAAGCAAAAGTAAAACCCTTCAAGTTCCTCATTTCCATTTCTCTAAGCCCCCAAATGCCAATATAACCCATTTGGGGATGTTTTCTTTGGAGGGGGGAGCTTCCTAGAGCCTGGTTGGTTTGGGTTTGTTTTTTTTTTTTCTTTGATATATTAGGAAAAGCAGGTCCTGGCTCAGCTTGGGGACATTAGGAAGGCTGATCCGCTCTGTCACCTGTGACAGTAACCCCAGCAACAGCGGGGCTGCCGGCAGAGGCAGGAGAGGATGCTGACTCACTGCCTGCTTCACTCTCGCAGCTCACCCTTCTTCATAAAAAGCATCGCTGGAATGCTTGCTATTCTTTTCCTCTAACCTTCCCCTGAAAAAAAACAAAAAAAACCAAAACAAAAAAACAACCCAAAACTCAGAAACCTCAATTATAAAGGAACACATGAAAAAAAAAAACAAAAAACAAAACCAACCAAGTATCAGTGAGCATCAAGGAAAAGTTCAATTCCACGAAGGAACTCATTTCGGTTCAAAAAGCAGCTCCCACCATTAATTTGCTGAAGTCATTGCAAACAGAAATGACTCCCGAGATGGAAGGTTTAGCTGCAAATATAAATCACTATAATCATAAATTATTAATGGCCTGGAGATAGCAAGAAAGGGGAGGAAACTGGAGAAGACCTTCTGGAAAAGAAGAATTCTCCCTTAAATGACTGAAAGACTCTTCTCTCCTTTCCTTTGACCTTATTTCTTTGCCTGCTGCTTGCTTTCTTTTTTAATGCAAATCTCGTGCTTTCTCTGCTGCTTTGTTCCCCTTCTTCTCTTGGGGAAGCACAGAATGAGACCCAGAACAGCTCAGAGAGAGAAAAATCAGTTGACTTTGCCTTTTTCTCACAGCTTTTCCTTCTGGTGAAGTCATTTTGCCCGGAGAGCGATGGGAACACAGCGCAGAGCATGGAAATGCTGGTGGGAGTAGGACCCAAGGGTGGCTTCCAGCATCCCAGGGAACGAGCTGAGACAACATTGGGGTCCCCACCAGGACACAACTGTCCCCTTGGGAGCAAAGCTGTGTGACACCCATCCTCATAAATAGTGAATTTGGCGATACTTTTTAATGGCCAGGATTTATTTCTGCTTTTGATTCACCTGTTGGGTCCATCAGGAGGAGTATGTCTAGGTGTCCCTGGATGGCCTTGCCAGACATGGTGATGTCTGGGCTGGGTTCCCCCAAGTCCTGCCACCCAGCAGCGATGGACGACCCTCACCCTTCACTCTGAGGGTGAGTTTCCAGCCCCCAGGCAGAGTAGAGGCAGCAAAAACCCAGCACAAGGCATTATTACTGTTATTACCTTCCATAAACCTCATGAGGTGCCGGATGATTTTGGGAAGGGGGAAGAGCAGAGGATGAGAGCTGACTCATGGCTGGGAAACGCATGAGGGTGGCAGAGCCTGGGAGAGAAAAATCAACCCAAAAGATGACTCCTTGCTCAACAGTTATCACAAGCCAGAATTTCTTCTAAATTCTGCTAAATCCTCCCATTCCTGCAACACATACACCATGTGGGAACCCAATGATGTGTGAGCCCAGGGCATGTGGATAATCTGGGTCTAGGGACACAGTGGGATATTGAAGAAGTTCTGCTGGACATATAGACCCTCCACACACCCTACAAACACCCTTCTTCCCAGCTCACCCACGCTCAGGTGACAACCATCACCTATAAACAAGCCTCCCTGGAGTCCCTGTGCCGTAAAACCAGGTCCCTTGGTGCCCAGAAGCAGCCTCTGTGCCGTGGAGATGCTGCTGGCAGGTCCAGCCTCTTCCTCCTCCTCCTCCTCCTGGCATGGAAAATGGGCGAGAAAATGTGTTTTTCACTTGGTGGCCTCTGCAAAGGGGTTCCAGGCTGTACCTGCCTGGGTCTATTGTCTGCCCCCTGCCTGACACGGCAGCTTTTAATAGCTCCATTAGGGGAGCGAAGCCGGCGCGAGGCATCTCTCTCTCTAAAGCCGAATTGGAAATGCTTTTTAATGAGGATGATTCACAGCAGCTCCCAGCCCCGGTGTCAGCCGCTGCCTCCCATCATGAGGAACCATGGAAGAACGACTCACGGCTACCGGCAACTCCCGTCTTTTCGCCCCACAGAGGAGAGATCGAGGTTGGGACCCAAGGCTGTTCTCTGCTCATCTGAATCTCCAAAAGCAAAGAGGTAAAAGGGGTTTTTTGAGCTCTAACGTTTGCAGAAACGCCCCCAAATGGGATGTGAACAGCAGCGCAACCACCTTCTCCGCCAGCTTGACTCAAGGAGAGGGATAAGGCTACAGAGCAGGGACAGGAGGTGATGGACCTGCATTTTGGAGGCTGCTTCACCATTTAAAGATGCCTGAACTGCAGGTCAGGGTCAGGGAAAAGCCAGGAGCCTCGACTCCTTGCCCACTTTTGGGTCTGGTTCAGCCCCTCATTCATTAGTCCATTAAACAGATGACTTTGGGACTATCTCCCAAGGTGATGCACAAAAATTTGGGGAAAAAGGACTAAACCAAACATCCCCTTTCCCCTGTCACCAAGGCTCTGCAATGCCCTCGGGGAATGTCTCAGTCTCCCAATGTGTGAAATGGGCTGCAGGTATTGGACCTTCCTTTGTGGACTTCCTTTCAGTGCCCTGAAATCTAGGGAAAACGCGATTACGGTGGTGATTATAATTCTTTACACCACCCCCACGGCATTTTAGAGCCCATCATGGTTGTGGCTGGATTTCCACATTTGTTAGAAAGAGATAAAAGCTTTTTTTTTTCACTGGTTGGTCTGAAGGCTCTCAGGCTCTCTTTGATGTGCTGTGGCTAATAGCCCCTTCATTTGATTAATTTTCATTTCTGCCGTCAGTCTTTTAAGAAAGAGCTGCCACACGGACTTTGTGAATGGATGGGAAGAGACGGAGCAGTGATTTCCCCCCCCCCCCCCCCAGAAAACTGCTCCAATTCTCATTAATACAAATCCCCACAGGGCGAACTCCCAGCCCCGCTCTCCCGCGTGAGGAAGCCGAAAATAGCAACATTTATAATAATAATAATAAATAACGGGGCGGGTGCTAAAAACGATGAAGTGCCTCCGACGGATACTCTGCGTGTGTGTGTGTGTGTGTGTGTGCGGGAAGGTCCCAAAACGCAAGTGACAGCAATAATCGAGGCTTTTGTCAGAGCGTGAGTGTTAGGAATAATTGAATCGCTGCCTCGTTACATACGGACCGATTTAGACCCTCATTATGCATTTGGCAAGTACTTAGCATAACGAATCAATTTAAAACGGCACATGAGACTCAAGTAATTCATAATGAAACTCCAAATCAAGATTACAAGGCAAGGCTAAGTCTCCCCGGCTCAAATTAACGGGATGGAGAGGCGGCCCGTGATGAAGATGAGTTGAGGGTGGGGAACAGGCTGGAGGAAGCCTCGGAGGCTCTGCCATCATCTCCCACGTGGCCTCGGGTCAGGAATTTAGGTCTCTTGGGGTCCTGGACCCTCGTATCAAAACTGCACGTGTGGTATTGCAATTTCAGAGAGTATTTCGTGTCTGGCTCCTTTCACAAATGAGAGAGGAAAGGTCTGGCATGTGGTTGCTGTTGGGTGCCCTGTCTCACGGCTTCTCCTCTCTTGCTGGTCTGTATTCAAGAAACAGAATCCAGAATTATGGAGATTAGGAAGAATTTTTACACTGCAAGGGGTTATTAATTCTTGGAATGGGCTGCCCAGGGAAGGGGTTGAGGCACCATCCCTGGAGGGATTTAAAAGCCAGGTTGACATAGTTCTTAGAGACATGGGTTAGTGATGGTTTTTATCAGAGTTAGGTTGATGGTTGGACTTGATGATCTTAAAGGTCCCTTCCAACCCAGACAATTCTGTGATTCCATGATAAACCGAGCTCGAGTCCGGCTTCAGGCACCCAAAGGCGCAGAGAAACGTAACAGCAGGTTCTCACGGCAGCTGTCTGCCGAGGCTTTACCTCTGTGCATTTTAGGAATTATCCAGCTGGGATTAAAAATGCTTCCCACCCCTTCACATTTAAATATAGGTTTTCAGGCTAAGAAGGAAAAAAAATAAAAAAGACAGAGACAAGGCTTTGCTCAAGTAGAGCTGAATAATTAGGGATGACTAATAGGATGTACTGTGGGAAAAAGCAGGAGAGGTTCTTGCCAGGTCCTGGCTGATAAAGCCTACAACATCCACAGGACAGGTCATCTGGGGTTTCTGGAATATTACTCTTTCAAGTTTTACACTCTCTTTTTCTCCCGAGACTCTGAACGGGCTGCTTTGCGCTTCCATCACAGGGAAAAGATGAGTCAAAGGAGAGTTCACTGGGCTGGGACCACCCATCTCCTCCCGTTCCTTTAAGAGGTCCCAAATACACAAATGCTGCTCCCTACAACACTTCAGAGGAATCCAAACCAGAATGAAACATTCCCATCTCCAACTTCACCCAGCCTTATAAATTTCGTTAGAAAATCCTAGAAATGGCGGGGAGAAAAAAAAAAAGAAATCGAAGGGGGAAATCATGAGAGATGGAAAACTTGGTTCACGTCCAGCTCTACGAGATGTACAGCGAACACAGAGTCCACCTTCACTCTAGTGAGGCATCTCTAGTGAGATTAGAGAGTTTGGGTAGAAAATGGTGAACCTGGAACAGTGCGGGAGCGTGTGTGTGCGCGCACACGTGTGGTCTCAGAGGATAAATGGGACACATGGTGCGTTTTATTAGAAATCCATGTGCTCCAGTGAGAGTTCTTCATGAGTATTTTGCAAACTGCATCTAGGAGAGATGTTTTCTCCAGGACCCAAGGAGCCAGCTCCTCCACGGAGGAAACCCAGCCGGTTTCAGGGTCAGGATGATGGTGCTGGTTGAAAACCAAGCCCGGATGGTGCAGGATTGGTGCATTTTCTTGCAGTTCCAGAGAATCGCCGTGTGTCTCCCAGAACGAGAGCAGGTTTCTAGGTTGTCACGTAACCTCCTCCTGCCCATTTTGTGGCTTATGTAGGACATGCAGCCCCCAGGGAGGCTCCAGCGCTGATCCAGCATTCTTCATTTACTCAGGGTTTGTGCCACAACATGTTGGTTGGCAGATGGATTATCTGGGCCAAATCCTGCGCTCGGGGATACCCAACATGTCTCTCCATGACTTCATTAAGCCGCCTGATCTCGCCAAGCATCACAGGCAGCATCACCCTGGGGTTTGCACACAGCTACTGGAACAGCCTCCCCTGTGTCCCCCATGTCCCTGGCAAGCTGTTCCCACACACAGGGATGGCAGGGTTGTGGGGGGACACAGCCACCCACAGCGGGAATGTCCCTCTCGGCGTGACAAGGAGCATGTGCCCACCCCAGGCACTGGGAAGGGCAGAAGGAAAAGGATAGATGGGGGGAGTGCTCATCAGCTCCCCGGTGTCTCATTTTGAGGTTTTTTATTAAATAAAAGCATGGTTTGGGCAAGACAGATTTCGGCTCCTGCTTTTTGCACTGAGCATTTACCCTGAAACCTCCCCAAATCCCAGCTCTTGAGAGAAGCCAGGTCGCAGCTGCACGTGTTCAGCCGCCCAGTGCAAATAATTATAAACCCTTTTCTAAGGAGAACCTGCCCTTCCATCCCCTCCACCACCAGCAGCACAAATCGATCTCCTCTCCCTTGCTGGGGAATGGAGCTGACCTTATTTCCAGCTCTCCCTCCTCCAGAGTGATGAGGGAAGGTGACACCGTTCAGAGGTCCAGCTGTGACATGCAGCGTAGGAGCCGGTGCCTTGGGTTTCCTTAGAGCATCCTGGAAGAGTCAGACTAACCTACAAGGTTTCTGGCACCCACTGCCTTCTGCAACGAGCTCTTCTAAAAAGCTGACTTGCTATGAAAGGACCCAAAAAGAGCTTCACACCAGTAAAAACTCTTTTCCCCGCTAAAAAAAACTGCTCTGAAATACCAGTAGCCGAAGTTTAGCCATTTCTTGGGAAACATCCCCCAAACTGTGTACCCAAAGCACAGCCTAAATCCATTCTGGTTTCACAACAAGTTTAAGAAAACGGTCTGGGCCTCCCCACATCTGGTTCCACGTTAGCGCAAAACACAGATTTAAAGGCCAGCAGGAAGGTTTTTCATTGTGCCTTTCTCCCTGTTTGAAATCAAACAACTTCTTTCCCAGGAATTCCCACGTCAGGCCTGGTTTGCAGCAGGGCTGGAGATCTTTAACGTCACACCTCATCCCAGTGCAAAATTTCCACTACGTTTTTCCATTCCCTCTTTATTCCACGGCTGAGTTTATTTAGCTCCAATCTACAGACGCTCCCGTAAAGAGCCCCTTAACTGCTGCGGCAGATGATGGTCTTTGAACTGCAAATCTTGGGGGCCTCCGCTCAAAACATGATGGAAAACGAGCTTTAAAAGAAGGGAGAAGTTAAAAGAAGGGAGAAGAGGAGGAGCAGTTCCCTGCCAAGTATTTTAGCACTTGAGCCTCCCAAATACAGACACATGGCTTAGCCCAGCTTCGTATGAATTCTTTGTGAGATGCAGAGTTTGAATGAAAAATGCCATTTGGCTTAGGAAGAAAACTTTATCTCCACGAGGCAGCTGAGGGAGAGGCTGCTCCATGGCCCTGGGCACCGTCCTGGAGCAACCACAGCCATCGATTGCGGCCACCTGAGGTCGAGGAGTTTGTTTCTTATCCTGTTTCATCACCAGCTGGGTCCAGGTAGCAGAAAGACAGAACAAATGTGGTTGTCCCGAGCTGTTGGTTTAATTTCTATTTGTCTCCTTCAATTTTGTTCGATGCTGAGCCTATTCCTTTTGATACATCCCAGGAAGACGCTGCACTGCTCCGCCTTGGGAACTGCTTCTCTGCATTATCTGAGCAGAGCGAGCTCAGCAGTGACCAAATCCTTTCTGCTTCTTGCATTAATCCCCACTCTCTCCATTTTACCTAATAATCTCTGTGTTGCTCTATTTATACCGCTCCGCTGACCTCCAGCTCTCTCGTGTGCCCTGTCTAGGAAAGCCAGAGATTAGGCTTGTGAGTTTTTCAGTGGTGCAGGCACATACCCAGGTGATGCGTTAAAAATCCTGGCTTCACATTCACAATCATCTCCCCTGATCCTTTAGTGGTTTTTTTTCTTCTCTTTCCTGTTTTCTGAGACAGTGACAAGTCGTGTGAGCTGTAGGGTTTGGGGACAAACTGCCCCAGCAGCTCCCAGCCCCATCCATAAAGGTGAGCACCCAGGAGCGATCCTGGGGACAAAAGCTGAGGATCCCCCTGGGTGGCCTTTTCTCTTCTCATCTCAGACTGACCCGACTATAAATAAATATATAGTGGAAAAAATAAGAGGAAAAAAGACTCCTCAAAGGTTGAAGCCCAACCTTTGCAGGTCCCAGGGACCGGGGCTCAGCCGAGTGTAACGAGTTCATGCAGAAAACCTGCTGCCCACAGTTATTAGCTCTGCTTTAATACAGTTGCTGCAAGACTCGGCTCCCTGCCTTGCCAGGCAGGACATCTGTCCTCGGGGAGGCTGTGAGGACACACAGACACCCAGCCTGGTCCCCTTTAGACACCTCCCTACACACTGGCACGATCCCTGTCTCCTTCTCTGAGGCAGAGCCCCAACACCTCTCGAGTTCTCCCCGTGTGCCTGGGTGTGTGTGTATGTGACAGGCGTGGAGATGTTTTCCAGAAAGCAGAAAACCTCACAGATTTCCCCGAGTCTTCCCCCAGACGCCTTCAGCTCCCAACCAGACTCTCTTACAGAGCCGCACGCATTAAAATCAGATGCAAATCTCCCTGCTGCAGAAATACCCGACTGATACGAGCCTTTGTTCCTTCCCCAGGCGTAATTGCAATTTGAGGAATGCTCTCCTCTAAGAGAAATGTCTATTTAACCTCCTCGTTTATCTGGAGGTGGTTAAACTCCACATGTCCATCTGCAGCAGCTGATAGGGAAGGACTGAAGGAAGCTGATACCATCTTTCATTTCTCACCGGTAACCCCACGGCGAGCCCGCTGCCAGCCCCCCTTTTCTTCCCTTCTACAAGGCACCAGCTGCATCCTTCTGGGTCCTAACAGCCCACTTTTATATCTATTCAAAGCCTGT
Organism: Gallinago jamesoni; assembly: GCA_025769975.1. Taxonomy (NCBI): domain Eukaryota; kingdom Metazoa; phylum Chordata; class Aves; order Charadriiformes; family Scolopacidae; genus Gallinago; species Gallinago jamesoni. The sequence goes on from JAOQGH010000013.1 coordinate 2,067,379, forward strand.
CATTTCTACCAACATCATTAATGATGAGATTTGGGACAAAATGTTTTGCACCTTGGGTTTTTTTTGTATTCATTTTATAGTCACAGCTGGGAGAAGGAGGTTTGTTTTTTGCCTTGCAGAGGAAGCTGCTCGGAGAATGACAAGCCTTTGTTCTTCCCAGGGTGCTCCGAGAATTGGCACTTCCAGAATTCAAGTCCTTAGGAGGCCATTCAGACCCAAGGCTGTTAAGAAAATTGATTACAAATTCCATTAAGTCAGTCGAGATGAACCAAAGCTGGCAGCACTGACTGCCAGCCCCGCTTGCCTCGAACCAACACTCCCAAAAACCTGAGAAATCCAGGCACCAGCTTGGAGAAAAACCCTTTCTGCAATGTTCAGCCACGCAGCAGAATAGCCCCCACCCCAGAAACCTGGGACCAAGCCTTTAGATTTGGCCCCCGCATCTGTGATATGCCCATGAGGCAGCCCAGCTGGGGCAGAGCTTCCACCCAAACCCATTTATCCCTTCCCAGCTTAACAAAACATCTTGCAAACTCTCCAGCAAGAGCTGGAAAACGAAGGCCAGAGAACAAGAAAAGCCACCACCCATATCCTCAGAAGTGGGTCTGGCACTGGGATGATGATGGGGCACTGAAATCCACTGCAGCAGATGCCCCACGCTCCTGCCATGGACCCCACACCAAGGAGAGGTTGTCCACCCTTGCCACAGGTCGTGGCCGACCATGAGATGTGCCCATAACTCCTGGAGAGCTTGGAAAGCTCTGCATCACCACCAGCAGCCAACACATATCCCTAGCACGGTAAGGAGACATCTCTGGGCCTTTCATCCACCCTGTGTGCAATGGGACAACTTCTTCTTCTGTGGGCTGACACTGGTAACCCCCACCATAGTAAGTGCGGAGTGTGTCCACCCTTACTCAAAACCCAAAAGCCCTCCACAAGGCTCTGCCACCCACTGTGTCAGGCCTTTCCTAAACACCTACTGAAAGACCACTTTTGTACCAAAAAGCTACCATTAAAAGTCCTTCAGAGATAGGAAACTGAGGCACAAGGGTTCCTCCAGCAGCCTCATTTCAGGAACTATGAGCAGATGTCTCACACCTGATCTCAACTTCCCTACCTCTAAACCACAGCCACCTCTCCACCCAGGAAGGCACACACAGCTGCCGGGGGGGCCAACAACAGCTCGTTTTGGTTGCCTTTGCACAAAGATGGCTAAATTCTCCCCATTTCCATGGATCATGTTACAGAAGGAGCTATTCCCAACCCAAGCGCCTGGGCAACATCGTCTCACCAGGTGAGATGTGATGGGGATGTGTGACGCACTAGCGCGCCTCTATTTTAAGGTGCTGCCGTGCGACTGCTGGAGAGGTGTTTTTCTTTTTCCAGATCTTCAGCGGTGTGAAGACAGCGTCAGGGAGAAGGTGGAGATGGCCACTCCATCAGCGTGCAGTCACGCGTTTAGCTGTGCAACGGGAACAACACCCGCATTTGCAACCCTGAGTCATCCCAGACACACAGAAATAGAATCACAGAATGGTTTGGGTGGGAAGGGACCTTGAAGACCATTAAGTGCCACCCCTTGCCCTGGACAGGGACACCTCCCACCAGACCACATTGCTCCAAGCCCCCTCCAACCTGCCCTTGAACCCCTCCAGGGATGGGGCAG